>JBBIWI010000010.1:10000000-10600000 GCA_038048805.1 Hipparchia sbordonii
ATATCTACGTACCAAAAAATTTACTACTGTTTTACTTTTACTGCGTAAATACCTGCTAAGTAGTTCTGAATGACGAATTAGAAAATGCCTACATAAAACAAAAGACACTAATTTAGATTCCTACGATAAGTTAGCAAGTTGCGTCATTTATATTTTACCACTTTATATAATTTTTACGAAATTCAAAGGATAATTTGAACTCCTTGTAATTTATATAATTTATAAATATAAAGAAAGGTATCTTAAGAATTTCAACATATCAACGTTTGAAAAAAAGGAATATCACATAACGAAGTTGAGTTCCGACTTTATATCAAATATCACGCATGACGCGACTCCCGCCCACCACCCGTAAGGGGTGGGGGGGAGACAGGGCAATAAAAAATAATATATTGGAATATGCTGGAAATAACAGCGTATCATCTTTTCCATGGATACCGGGGACACTTCTGTTTTGACGCGTCCGGTCTTTTATTGTCTTTGAGGGACTGCTGACGCGTGTAAATGTTTTATTTTCTTTTGTATATTTACGTAGTATATCTATGTAACTTTCTTATTATCGCTTATGATTTACTTTAATGTAATTCCGGATTTACGTTTTACATTAAGTTTTATCTGTAGGTAATTCAAATTCTGCTCTCGTAATTGAAAACACAGTAACTTAAATGTAACTTCTATTTAACTTACTGTGTTTTCAATTACGAGGGCAGAATTGTACATTGCAGATACCTACACATAAAAAATCTAGAAAATGTCACAAATTAAAAACGTATTTTTTTTGTTGATAAAAAATAAAATTAGTTGATTTGCTGAGGGTATGAAGCGGATGCTTTTGTTTTTTTTTTAACTTTAGTTTCATTATTGATTTTTAGTTAATTATTCAGCACAAGTTCGTAAAATATTAAGATCGGAACATAATAATTATATTTTAAATAATGTAGCCCATACAACATGACGAAAAAATTTAAATAATTATAACGTCCTTTTGAAAAATTATTATTTAGGTACCTACATATGATAGGATAGGTAGATACAACTCACCGATCATGATAAATTTCACTAACACTGTACAACATGTCGTTTATTAACAGTTCGTTAGAGCCTTAAAACGATTCAAACAAACTATAAAATATACCTATCGATATTATTTTAATAAAAATCGATAGAATCTTATACACTTCACATTTTCTTAACCGTAAAAATGAATCAACAAAATCGATTTTCGATATCCGAAACTGCGCACACGCACTCCGGAGCCGGTTCGATAAAGGAATGGGATAAGGGAATGGGATAAGGTAAGGAAGCGACCCCGCGGGGTCAGGTAACGCTCTAAGAATTAGGCGCGCGTTAAAGGGTTAACTGACAAAGGTATTATTAGGGTTAAGGAGCAGCTTGAGACCGGGTTCGGATTACAAGCTGCGAGGTTATGGGTAGATATCTACGTGTGATTTTTTTTTTTTAATAATTTAATTTCCTTGAGATTACTTGAGTTTCGAATAGGTGGTATAACTGCCTACAAGATTTGCTAGGAGTGGGTACGACAATAGTGCAACGGGTGGGATTTGAACCTGCGACCTTTCAGTTTTCAGTCCGCATCTTTAACCGTTGGGCTATTGAGGCTTATGTTTGATGCACGCATTTCTTAATTTCCGGAGTTACGTGCGTTTTAAGCAATTTATATCACAGTTTGCTTTAACGATTAATAAGCCTCAATAGCCCAACGGTTAAAGGTCAACTCAAAACTGAAAGGTCGCAGGTTCGAATCCCACCCGTTGCACTGCTGACGCGTGTAGATTTTTTATTTTCATACCCACTAGCACAAGCTTTCCGCTTATTTGGAGGGGAAAGGAGGTTATTAGTCAACTTCAAGTAAAATATTAAAAAAAAAACCGATGAAACAACACATCGCGAGGAAATCTGCATGCCTGAGAGTTAGTCGTAATTTTCTCAAAGATGTGTGAACTATGAAGTCTAGCACAAGGCCTAAACCCTTCTCATAAGCTTAACTCTTCTAGGGTCTTCTATATTCAGTTATATATCGCATTTAAAAAAAATCTAGTAGGGTGAAATGGGTTAATTAACGGACTTACCTTAAAGTTTTTTTTTTTCTTAAAAACCAACACTAAGTCTTACTACCTAAAAATATAAACATACTGAACAATATGTTATGCACACTAATGCCAACTACATGATACACACAAGTTAACACTAAAATAACAACGCATTTTAAAATTTTTAAAAAACTTTTTAAAAAATCGCAACAGATTGTCTCTACCTGACTACACATTCGCGTGTGAAATTCTCGACTGTCATTTTTGCACGTAACCCTTCACATGCCATTTAATGTACCTGAAACGTCCCAACCCAATAATTCATTACATAACAATGGTAACACTAACTTATATTCTAGTAATAGTAATAATCAAAACCCTTTATCGCGGTGCCGTTGTCTGAACGACCCTTGCGAAATTTTTTGACACAAATAAAACACCCGTTCCGAACACAAATATTTGAAAAAAAAAAAACAGCTAACTGTATTCGATTTTTAACTTTGTCTCCAATCATAAATCAGTTCGGAAATAACAAACCGTTGCAAATATTTATTTTTTGTATTTTAAGTGAAGCGTGATTGATTAATATTTGGAGATACATTCATTTGAACTGAACCATTTATGCGACTTCAATTTTAATGATTTTATATATTTTTTTTATTCACTAACAAGATAGTCCTTGACTACGATCTCTCCTAATGGTAAGTCGTCACTTATCATCGGTCATCGTCGATGCAGTCTAAGATGGTAACGGGACGGGCTAACTTGGAAAGGGTATGGCAGTGTAAATTCAACCCATACTGCTTCTACACGCCATCGTGCCGGAACGTTAAATCGCAACCATAAATTCAATACCATACCTTAACATCCAAATAAAACAAAAATAATACTTTCTATATGTTTAGGTACATACTGATATTGAATAATACGATAGTAATTGATTTAAATACCACTTGATTCCGTTGCCTTCATGCCTCCCCATACACAGAAAAAACGTACTCCAACTGATCAGATTTAAGATCTGATAAGATACAACTTTGACTCCGTACCCTGCGCCTAGTACCCACTTACAAATCACTCGCCCAATTTACTTGTATTGTATGCTAATTGTAGATTAGATACGTGAAGAGGTTCTCAAATTATTGTATTTAACGAGTCTACAAAAGGTTCTTGAAATTGATTTAAATCGCATTAAAATCACATACAGTATCTTACCTAAACTCTTAACTCAACACTCACAAGTTATGCACACAAATTCTCATGTGTTTTCTATTGAAGTGTAATTTTTTTAACTAATTTGATGTGTAATTAAAATAGCCTTTGCTTGAAACTTCGTGTGCGTTGAATTTTTATCCCGTATGCAGTTATGCATATCTTGGGACATATAAAGTCCAGGTAGTGCTTCAGAAATGTACCAAAATACATTGGAAGTATTTTAGACGTGCCTACATAAATACCAAACAAAAAAAACAAACAACATAACGAGAAAGTTGTTTGTATTGCATAAGTTTAAAGTGAAATGCATATGCGTGATTACAGATATCCTATGCAGTTTAGTTTTCTTAGTTTTATTAGTAAACTATCTGTAGTTCTACAAAAACTAAGTAAGCTCTTTCTACATAACTTGAACAAACTTTTCGGATCTGTGGATCGTACTAGTAATTTGCCGTTTTACCTCTAGCTTGAACCCCAAAAAAATGCTTATGTAAACTCTATTTACCTCTTACAGAACGCATCTGCCTTGCGTTCCATTTAAATACTAAGCATTAAAGACCCCTCTATGCAAAAATGAATAGATTTGGCGTTCGGTATCCCATTGTCATAGATCAGGTATACGCAAAATTGCAACATTCAAATTAATAAAATAATAAAACTAGTTCGTGCGCATCGCAAGGGTTAGATTGCCTTTGTTCGCTATCGTAGGGTTTTCTATTATTATGGTTCGTTATCCATACTTATTGAAATCATAGTGTTCTATATTTGAAATACTATCCACTCGCGACTTCGTCCGCGTCGAGTTTGGTTTAAAAATACCTCTGGAACCCTTTTGTTTTTCCGGGATAAAAATTATCCTATAGTACTCTCCAAGCCACAACTACACTACCCACATTCAAAAATCGCGTTGTCTTGTTACGTGATTGAAGGACAAACTAACAAACAAATACACGCATTTGTTCCTTGTTGAAAACAGCTGAAGACTCCTAAAAAGCATAATATTTCAACTTTAGTTTTCTTTCGTAATAATTCAGGATTTTTTTTAAATATTTTTATTAGATTTTTTATTAGGTATTTTGCAAATTGCGACATTTGTGATTTTAGTAATTTAAGTATATTTATTTTCAAAATTTTTAGAAAAGTCAAACTAAACATAACTTCAATGCTAAAAACGATAAAAAAGTAGTTCAATAGGGTCATGAGAACTATCCAATATTTTCGAAAATTTCACACTGATCGCCTCTTGACACCATAAAACATTGTGATTCTGCCAATTGAGGCAAAAAGTGCCAAATAGGGAAACGGGGTTAAAACGACATGTTTTGGCAAAAAAATTGATATATTGTTTGGCACAACGCTAATTATGTTTGTATAGGTTTTCGGAAGAGAGGGGTCGTTTATACCGTTTTAATCTTTTGATAAGTGATAGGGTTAATTTATTTGCCCCATCTAGTAATTAGTTGATCTTTTCTCTATAATTTATTAAAATAAATTATAAAGTAACTGTATTTTATTAAGTTCTAATGCCGATCTCAGCAAATCAAAAGATTATTCATAAATGGTATGAAAAAATCGCGTCATCTCCAATGATCTGGGGCTTTACCACCAACGTTTAAAGAAGTATTATTTGAATATTGTTTTGAGATGTTATATAATGACAACTTAAAGTAATATTTTTAAGGTTAATATTGTACGTTTTAAAAAAATATTGAAATAATATCTACTGCTTTAAGCGTTGGCGGTATAGGCCCTGACCATAATCAAAGGCCCTGACTGATCTACTGAACAGTTACGTTCTACTTCCCTTCAGTAGAAACGCCTTAATCATTATTAGGTCATTATTGTCTCTGGTCTGGTCTGGTGGGAGGCTTTGGCCGTGGCTAGTTACCACCCTACCGTCAAAGACGTGCCGCCAAGCGATTTAGCGTTCCGCCACGATGGCGTGTAGAAACCGATAAGGGATATGGGTTGAATTTACACTGCTATACCCCTTCCAGGTTAGCCCGCTACCATCTTAGACTGCATCGTCACTTACCATCAGGTGAGATCGCAGTCAAGGGCTATCTTGTCATCGAATAAAAAAAAAAAGGTATACATAATATTATCTCGACTGAATTGTTTTTAGAAACCGTCAGGCATTAGAAAAGATATTTTCCTAAACACACGCAATCAGAAATGTTAGTTACCAAAAGTCTCACAGTCGCACCAACTGTCGTAATAAACCTTTGAGTATTTGTCATAGAAAAGTATTACATCTCTTCAAAATTGATAAAAAAATTCGCACAATCGATTGCATTTAGTATTTCGGTAGCTTACACCGCTTATGCTGTGGCAGCCATTTTTTTATGTCACCCGGGCTATTGTAACTTTTTGCGGGAGTCAACGAGTGCATTTTTTTTTGCCAGATTTTTTTCCAAAATCCTATTTCTCGGATTTAAAAGGATTTAGACACTTTGTTGTGGCAACAATGACGTTTGTGGAGATTGTTATTTGTTTTGATTTAGTGTAGTACGAGGTTTGGAGTTTTCCCACAATTTGTTTGTAGGTATACTCGTTAAAAGTCACAATACGATTACGTTAACATTTTTGAAGTTGTGCTTAATTTTATGATCTTTTAAGTTATAATTAAATCGAATAGTGCTTATAATAATGTGACTATTTATTTAATATGCATGGTACAAGATAAGTTTATCTACTTATCAACTTATTAGGTACTTTTGCACCACGTACACTTGACAAGTAGGTAGAGTATAAAAGTAGGATTATTCTTTACTTCTTATTTTTCGGTATTCATCAAAATCACGGTGATTTTTTGATCTATTGTTGATCATTAAGGCTGAAATCTATAGATCGCACTCTCACTCAGGTAGGATTCGAGAGTTCAAGACAGAGTTAAAACGAGACAGATTTATGTTGGAGCATATATATGTCCCGTTTTAACCTCTATCTTGAACATGGGCTGAATCAGAGCATGCTCTATAAATCTCAGTACCTACTCATCTAATACAAACTTTTACAAGTTTCATGCCTAGTCAATAGATTTATTGACAGCATAAAAAATGTACTAGCAGCAAAAGTTCAAAGAATCAACTCAATTCGATACAGGGTTGCGACAAGTCTAATACCATTCCGCCCCGACTTCCCCTATTGGCATCCAATCTTACAGCCCCAATACTTGGCTTATCAACATTCGGACACCATAACAGGCCTTTTCTAGCCTCATACATATTTTAGGGGGCCCACACCCCGTTTGGTCAACTGTCAGTAATGATTTGCTGCCGATTCTCCCCATCCGCCCCCGCAAATAACACGACCAACTATCTATGACCCGTGTAATAGGCTGACTTTTAAACTTTGCTTCGAGATTTCTTAGTAACAAAAATACAATCAGTAAATTAAATATTACATAAAATATAGACATATTGAGCAGAAAAAGTAAGTGCTAAGGACCGATTTCACCATCGTCGAGTACTTTTTAACCGATTTCCAAAAAAGGAGGAGATTCTCAATTCGTCGGAATCTTTTTTTTTATGTCTGTTCCCCGATTACTCGAAGATGCCTGGACCGATTTGGGAAGGGTATACTTCCCATGCGGTCCATTGTCATCAGGTTAAGATCTGATGATGGGATCCTGGAGAAATCGAAGTAACTCTTCAAATTTTATAGGCACAATTGACATCAGGTCAGGATCTGATGAAGGGATCCTGGAGAAATCGAGGAAACTCTTCGAATTTTAGACACAAATGATATATTTTGCAGTGGCGTTTGAAGTCGGTTTTGTAAAAAGAATTTTTATGTTAGATAACGAATTCAAAAAGTTTCTAAATTATTTAATTCATGTTAGTCTACCTGTGAGTCTTACGATAAGTCAAGATTCTAGCAAACTGGAAACCGAACGTTTTGTTAGAAACCGTCAGTTAAGATTTTATTTTATCAGGTAACTAGCCTACGAATTAGATACTAGCTAAAGCCCGTGACTTCGTCCTCGTGGATTTAGTTTTTAAAATTCCGCGGGACTCTTTGATTTTCCGGGGTAAAAAGTAGCCTATAGGTTCTCAACTATACCCATGCAAAAATCACGTCGATCCGTAGCTCTGTTGCAGCGTTATTGAAGGACAAACCAACAAACTAACAAACCAACAAGCAAACACACTTTTGCATTTATATATCCTAGTAAGGATAGGTAGTCGTAACTAAAACGGCAGGTCAAGAGATGATGGTCGAGTATTAAGACCAGGGGGCGTTAGAAAAGTTAGATTATCTATTTTTTTCGGACGCAAGCACGCTGGGGTGGATATCGCTGGGAAATATGGCTTCCTATTCGTATAGTTCGCGGGGTTTTGTAGTTTCTCTATTTGTGCTGTACGCTATAGATTGGCGTTTTACGACCGTGGTTTATATTCCTTTATTATCACATCTATCTCTACAGAGTACGGTGTCTGAAATGATACACTATTTATTTGTTTGTTTTACCTGAGTTCATATTATGTTTTAGGAGCTCATTTTAGTTTGGTTCTGGATTAATCTAGTGATAAGTATTTTCATACGCAGACTACTAAGATTCCACTTGGGTCTTGCTTGATACTTCAAAAAACTTAGCTAATTTAACTATTTCACACTTTTTGACCTTTTTTATAAAATTAAGTGCATATTATGTACAGAAAAACTTAACTGCGATGACACCTGATGGTGAGTGAAGATGCAGCACGCTTGACCATAAAAATATGTTTAGTCAACGAAAATTGTGTAAGTATAAGAATTAATTAGGTAGACGTTGACAAGAACAATTCGCTTACAGTTAGTCTTGAGTGAGGCAGCATGAAAACATCAAAGTAACTCAAACAATGTTGTTACATGTTGAGCGCGGGGGAGTGGCCCTCTCGGCCCTCGAGCACTCGCCGAGGACTGCGGCCCTTGACGCGGCTCGCTAGAACCTGAAACATATATCGGACTAACTTTTGTCCGCGTCTTCGCCCGCGTGGAGTGGGCTTTTTTGAAAATCCCACGGAACCCTTTATTTTTCCCAACAAGAACATATTATCTATGTTAATCTCTCGGTTAAAGGTGCGAAATGAAAACTGTAAGGTCGCAGGTTCTATCCGCATCCGCTACATCGTCATAACCACTACTAACACAAGCTTTCCGCTTATTTGGAGGGGAGAGGAGAATATAAGTGAAAGTTAAGCTTGGCTAATAAAAAAGTTATGCGTGGTCATACATAAAAAAAATACACACACAAGCACGCACGTATTGCACACGCACGCACACCACACACACATACATAAAAACATACATACATACACAGATACCTACAATCTACATACAGTGTTAAAATCCCAAAAGGAAACACTTATTTTGGCTTTGCTGTAGACTGGTAATAACCAAAAATTGCGACGAAAAGATAATATATTAGGAGTCAGTAATTCAATAGCCAAGTCAAGTTGTTTGCGAGCGTACAAATGCTATTTACCGTACGAATCCGCGGACCACTGGCGGTGTCACGTTGCTTGCCTCCAACGTTACCCAAATAAACCTAAATGCTTGTTTGCTGAACGGAAAATGTATATCTGGTGGCGACGTCTCCAACGGATAGGTTAATAGCGCCAAACACATGTTATTGAAATGTCGCATCTACTTTATACATTGCTATTTAATCGTTGATGCATTTTGAAAAACACAAACATCCTTTCCAATGTATGTTTGTTTTTTATCCCGGAAAATTAAAAGTTTTCCCGCGGGAGTTAAAAACCTTAATCGTTAATTCGTAAACACGTAAACCATATTGTTGAAAAATCCAACATACCCTGAACTGGAATGCTCGTTTGCAAATCGTAAATTACATAATAAATTCTCAACAAAAAGACGCGAGCGAAATGGCGTCGCGTGAAAAACATGCCAACGTCCGGCGGGCATTAGTCATACCTGCTGAAAGGTATCCTGTGGGAAATTACGGGCTGAAAAGACCGCGCGCTGCTGTGTGTACATTCCGCATGTTGTGGCTAGGTTACAGTTAAACATTTTATTCGAATGTTTGAATGTATGAACGAACGAAACGTGCTTCGAAAACTATACGATCTGATTTCATTGGTAAAATCCTAATTTTATCAATGCGAACACAATACGAGTACCGAGTGCGGAATGTTACTGTGTGTAACATTCCGCATGTTGTGGCTAGGTTACAGTTTAACATTTTATTCGAATGTTTGAATGTATGAACGATCGAAACGTATGAATGAACGAATGAAACGAAACGTGTTTCGAAAACTATACGATCTGATTTCATTGGTAAATCCCTAATTTTATCAATGCGAACACAATACGAGTACCTATGTTACTGTGTGTAACATTCCGCATGCTGTGGCTAGGTTACAGTTTAACATTTTATTCGAATGTTTGACTGTATGAACGATCGAAACGTATGAATGAACGAACGAAACTAAACGTGTTTCGAAAACTATAGGGTTTGATTTCATTGGTAAATCCCTAATTTTATCAATGCGAACACAATAGGAGTAGGTACCTATGTTACTGTGTGTAACATTCCGCATGTTGTGGCTAGGTTACAGTTTAACGTTTTATTCGAATGTTTGAATGTATGAACGATCGAAACGTATGAATGAACGAATGAAACGAAACGTGTTTCGAAAACTATAGGGTTTGATTTCATTGGTAAATCCCTAATTTTATCAATGCGAACACAATACGAGTACCTATGTTACTGTGTGTAACATTCCGCATGTTGTGGCTAGGTTACAGTTAAACATTTTATTCGAATGTTTGAATGTATGAACAAACGAAACGTGCTTCGAAAACTATACGATCTGATTTCATTTGTAAATCCCTAATTTTATCAATGCAAATATAATACGAGTATGTCGCTGTGTGTAACATTCCGCATGCTGTGGCTAGGTTTAAGAGCTTAACATTTTATTTCAATGTTTGAATACGTGCACGAACGAAATGTGTTTCGAAAACTATATTTAAGCATAATATATAATGTTAATGTAAAACGTTTTCCCTTTCTATTCAAGAGGAGACCCGGACCTAGGAGTGTTCTGGCGATGGGTTGTGAATTGTGAGGAATGGATGAATGAATGAAAATATTAACGTTAAGTATACTTAATAAAAATTATGAAAATAAATTTTCAAGAAAATCGCGTGATATGTTACGCGATATTTTATTCTGCGAGGAAAAAACACTTAAGTCCAGCGGGCATTAACCATAGTGACTGGAAGGTATCCTGTGGGAAATTACTCACGGGTCGAAAAGACCACGCGAGCAGCCTTCATGTTATGTCGAACGAGCCACCCTTTTATTACTTAGTGTTATATTAATTTCTACACCGCAAGTAAATCATATTTTTTTAATTAACGCATTTCTGTTACTCATTATGTCCTTATACAAACTCTGCAATAAACAAAAGTGTTTTACTATGAAAAAGTGTATTCCACGCTTATCTAAGAAAGCACTCTTCAAAGTAGAGATGTGTTTTTTTTCCATAGCTTCGGTGTTAATCTTTAATAATGATCGTGAATGTCTTAATTTTATTAATGAACTCTTTACTACGATTACTAGAAACTACTTTTTTCTGATAAAATGCCCCGGCCTGAAACTTACAAAAGAAAATTATACACAATGCAATCAAATACACATATCCTTGAGGTATCTGTTATAGTTAAAAATAAATTATTTTTTCAACATCACACGAAAAGTTCTATTTTAATTCTCAACATACGAGTATTACGAGTATGTCTACTACTTATATTAAGAATTTTCAAGATAGATTTATATTATGTTACTTTGCATGTAGTAATGTAGAAAAACCTAGTAAGCGATCATAACATTATAAAACTTTTTAATTAAACATGGTTCCCTCAAATATGGTTGAGCGAAGCAACGGCTGGATCATGCGTCATGTTCGTGAACGGGTGCCACCAAGGGAATGGGTCTGCTTTCTGTCTGCCCATCTTAACATGCATTGGATTGTATGCAGGACTTAGGAAACTTCATTCTGGAAGCACTGTATACATAGCATAGTTTTGTTACCTATTTTTTTTTTTTGAAAAGAGCAACTGCTGAGTTTCTTGCCGGCTCTTCTCAGCAGAATCTGCATTCCGAACCGGTGGTAGATTTTTAACGTGTCATAAGAGCTACAAGTTGGCCTACATGAAATAAATAAATATTGATTTGATTTAATAGAGAGTGGTTACATTAACAGAAGCTTTTTCATTTTTTATAGAATAGAATAAATTTTTACAAAGTTCTTTCAAATCGTCAAATGAATCTGCCACTGGTTCGGAATGCAGTTCCAACCGAGAAGATACAATTCACTCTCCTACTCCATACAATCTCCCAAACAATGCCTGCGTTTTGAAGTTTGATGTTGAGTTGATGGTTTGATTAGTTGGCAACAACCCTATTACCGTGTAAAGAAATGAGCAGATGTCAAGTTATTACTCTAGAAACTAAAAAGCGATGCCCCGTTATCCAATCCAGAGATACATTCGCAATTTTTCCCACACGTCCACAAAGGGTTAAAGGCGTCTTTATTGTAAGAGGATATCTAATTTCCTTGAAAGCAAAATTGGCGTAACATTACTGAGGTGCTTTTTTCTTTTTTTTTTTTTGTACCAGTAACCCTTTTTAACGGTGCGTTTGTAGTTTTTTTTTTCCTTTTTGAAGCGTAAAGAAAAGGCGGTTAGTTTATATCCGGCGTCTTTTGACATTTCGAGGGCTACCCGATGTTCAATAAGGATTAATTATTTGAAGTGGGATTTAGTATTGGAGTGGGTTGACGTGAATCGTAGGCTGTTGTATAGGCTGTACTGTTCTTAGCCTCTTGGGGAACCTTTTTATACTGTCAATCTTTGGTGCTTGATAGAATTACTTTAGCGTAGAGACGATGGTACTAATTATAATTATTAATGAGGTCTCAGAATTGGGAAAAATGGGATTTGAAATATTCCTACGTAAAAATATACCTAAGAAATATACAAATAACTAAAATACATTAAAAAAATGATATGGCATTTCAACCCTGAAATACATCGTAGTAGATGAATAATAATTATTGCGTTATGTACTTAAGTCTTTTTTTCTGTGATCTAAGACTTAAGTAGGTATATAATATGTTATCCAGAAAGACATTTTGTATTATATTTGTAAAAGTGAATTAATAGATTGGTTTTAATTACTTATACCGGTTCGGTGGTAGAGTCTTGACGTGTCAAAAGAGCTACAAGTTTGGCCTAATTTTGAATTTTATAAAAGTAAACTAATAAACTATGTATAATGTACATTTATCTTAAGCAAACAATAACCAATGTACTTAAAATTGGTAAGTTAGAATAAAAATAAGCAAACTTTAGCTTTCCACTAAAATACAGTTATGTCACAATAAAAAACAATAATTATAGTAGAAGATACGTTAACTTAACCCTACTGATACGAATTTAATTCGATAATTTATGGAAGTAGCTAACCTTTAACAATATTGAAAAGGGAGCTATTAATTTTCACACCTCATCAGGCGACGTGAGATCCGATCGTAAAGATGCTCGTCCTAAAAAGTTTGAAAGAAAAATAATTTCACGCGAATCACGACGCATCTGCCGCCACCTGTCATATTAACCTTTGATTAGGTATAACTAGGGTTGCCATGTTGTTCACAAATACTATGCATTCAGCTAGCCACACGACATTTAATTAACTAATTTGTTACATTGAAACATAGATATGTTTTCGTTTTATATATTTAGATAAATATATAAAACGAAAAGATGACTGACTGACTGATCTATTAAAGCACAACTCTAACCGCTGGGTGGATCGGGCTGTTTGGCATAGATATAGCTTTTACTAGGTAAGCATCCGCTAAAAAAGGATTTACCTTTGTACCTCTTGTGTTTGTACCCACTCCTAGCACAAGCTTTCCGCTTATTTGGAGGGGATAGGAGGATAGTAGTCAACTTCAGTTTGGCTGATATTCTTAAAAAAAATTGTTACATAACTCTGCTTAAAAAACTAAAAGTTGACCTTATTATTGTATTAAACTTCATATAAATATTTAATCAAACGTTTCATGTTCTTTAAACTAGGATTTATCCGGGAAAATCCAAATGCAACGTGACCCCAAGTAAAACTGTTGGTCGGGTCTTAGCGACCCGTAGCGGATATGAAAGGGTTTGCCTTTTGTTTGAGCGAACAGTTATGTTACGGTGTTGCCAGGTGGGTAACGTCTTGCGCGTTCCCACGAGCTGATAGCGAAATTGACATCTTAAGGGTTAAGTTTACGCAACTGTATTTGTTTTGTGTTTAGGGTTAAGTTTTGCTGGGAGTAAATTAGTAGGTATTAACGTTCAATTTTTGTCGAAGCTAGTTTAAATAAAACTAGCTACTATCTTCTAGCTTTTGTCCGGGACTTCGTCCGGGGAATTAGGGTTTTAAGAAGCCTGGAACCTCCAGTTTTTCCGGGATAAAAAGTGGCATATGTCACTCTCCAAGTTCTCGACTATACTCCAAATATCACTCTTGATCAGTTTTGAAGGTGCATGCATGATTGAAGGAAAAACAAACAAACACAATTTCGGATTTATAGGATCGCAAAAATAAGGATAGGTACTAGCGTTCAAAAGAACGCGGCTCAGCTCACGTTAAATTCGATTTTTCAAACCCCTATTTTCCCCCCCTTAGGAGTTTAATATACAAAAATTTCTTCTTATCGAATAATGATATTCCAGTGGTTTGAGCTGTGCGTTGATCGATCAGTCAGTCAATCAGTCAGTCAGTCACATTTTCCTTTTATATATCTACCTATTCAAACTATTACTAAGTTTACTACCTACGTCTTATAAGGTACAGATTGAAGATACGATTGAAAATAATTAAATCTTAGATTTAATTTTTAATTGATTTTTTTAAAATAGATTCGAGTCGATTGCTGGTTAACTAACATAGGCACTATGTACGTAAATACCGATATTTATCAACATGCATAATTCAGAGGGCACTCTGAATCTCTCAATGGCCATGTACCCACTACCCTTATAGTCCGTCAATTAAAAGTGCTAACCACCCATTGAGTAATAATTTTCGCTCACCACAGGGTTTTGATGGACTCCAGCTGAGATTGCGTTAAATTGAAGTAAAGGGTAAACAAAATACCGCCATTAATTAATTTAATTCAATTTTTTTTTATTCTTTTATCCCCACACATTCACGAAACACTATAATGTCTGTGGTAATGTAAATGTACTGCATCTATGTGTTTTTTCATCGATAGGTAGTTATCAGGTTTTCACTTCACTACGTACGTTAACTTCATCAAATTAGTGATTATAAACATAAATCATATTTCATTAGTAAATTGTAGAATGACTTTTTTTTTATATTTTTGTATACTTTGCCTTTTTTGCCCTTTTTTTTAAAAAGAATATCAGCCAAGCTGAGCTTGACTGATGTTCAACTCACTCCCCTCCAAATATACTAACACGGAATCAGTTTATTAATAAGTAATTAAAAGCTTAAACACTTAAGCCTTAAGGTCTCTCATGTGTCATATTATCATAAGATCATATTTTTTTTGTTTGTACCTTGCTAAAAAACTCATAAGAGATTGTGAACAACCATAAACCATTATACCATTTTTCAAAATTCTGCTTGCCTCATCATCCAAAAATCATCCGAAAATTGAAAACATTAGGTATTTACTGTGCGCCAGTGTCTTCGGCAGAGTTTTCGAGATTTTTTTATAATTTATATTAAGTATAAAGTATTATAATCTGTTACTTTTTGTATTATGAATAATAAATAGTAGGTATAAGCACTTTAGTCTAAGCCTGTCGTGTATTTTTTACATGCATAATAAAATACACCCAAAATCACAAGTCACGTTTGTGGCGACATCCCTATATTTCACTACTGTATTACAAACAAAAAACTTTCGTACACATCGGTTTTTTCTTATACATTACCGCTTTAGTAAGAAGGCTATGATTTCAATTACATGAAAAACCGGCAATGGTGTTTGTGCAATACGTTCTTACAGTAAGAGTTTAACCCTAAAATACGCACGGCTCGGTCTTCATTGTATGTTAGATCGCAGATCCATTAATCAGTCTGAGCTAGAATCATCAATATAACATTATACAGATACGTCCAAGCACTCGATTCGAATATTCGATGTATCGATTATGTATCGGTAATTCTTGATTATGCCAACTTGTATTGTACGGGAGCTGTTCATCATACGGTGAAAAATGACGACGGTATAGTTTATGAGCAAGTAGGTCACGTTGTTTTTTTACAAAACAATTTATAATGCTGAAAACAAACATATTCCTGATCTCTAGCGCTTAGAAAGTTAGAATAATGATCATTCTAATAAATCTAATCGTTTTAATTCTATAATTATAAGTAGATCCTTGACTTGGACTTCAGTTTCATCTGGTGTGACGATGACTTCGATCACAGATTTTTCTGTGATCGAAGGACGATGCAGTCTAAGA
Source organism: Hipparchia sbordonii (assembly GCA_038048805.1). Taxonomy (NCBI): domain Eukaryota; kingdom Metazoa; phylum Arthropoda; class Insecta; order Lepidoptera; family Nymphalidae; genus Hipparchia; species Hipparchia sbordonii. The sequence goes on from JBBIWI010000010.1 coordinate 10,015,774, forward strand.
TGGACGCGTGATGAGTATTGATTTGGGTGTGTTTTATTCCACCCGAAGCAAAAATAGAATAGATATGCTTATAAGTCCCACGTTTTCTAAACTATTCCTTAACTTCTTTATCGGCCTAAGACATTCACTACTCGACAAAGCACTCTTGCATGGATTTCTATGTCACTCTCCAGGTCCTCAACTATACCCATGACAAAAATCACGTCGATCCCTCTGTTGCAGCGTTATTGAAGGACAAACCAACAAACACACTTTCACATTTATATATTAGTAGGATAGGATAGGATAGGAAGTAGGATAGTAGGATTTATTTCATGTAGAGTCTAGACCAATTTAACCACCGGTTCGTAAAGCAGATTCTGCTGAGAAGGACCGGCAAGACACTCGGCAGTTCTCTTTGCAAAAAACTCTATGGTTTTTTAAGTTTATGTACAAAAATATGTTGTTGTTTCATCAATTTTCCTTGCAAACATGGAGTGAAGGATTAAAAGCGTATCAATAACGTCCCGATGAGCAGCTTTGAGCGCTCGTCCATAAAATACCTTCCACCTTACCGTCACATCTCGGCGACGATATAACGAGATTACTCGTTACCTATTCCCGTTTTACTAGAAAACATACAAAAATGTACTATAACTTACATACAAGTACATATTTTTTAGTTAGGGACCACGGCACCTACAGGATCACCTATTGTGGGTCCCAATGGATATATAATTATATATTCTTTTAAATGTTTTTTTTGTTTAAAGGTTTTAAGCTATTGCATAGCTTTTATCGCGGGCCAGCGCAGCGTGGAGACCGAATCCAGAAATTCCGTAACGAAAATAACCTGACACGGGACTCCTCTACGGTGAGCCGCTAGATGGCGTTGATAAAAAATGCTATGCAATAGCTTTACTGCGGCAGTCCCCGACTGACACACGTCTTTTTTTTTATTCCCGGGGGAACTCTCTTATTTTCCGTTTCTATGATTATGATTTGATTTATTGCATGGATAATATTAGGATCTGGAGAATGAGACAAACAAAATTTTCCGCGAAATTTAAAACTTAACACCATGCAGATTCGCGAGCAAAAGCTAAAATTGTTTATTAACAAAAACACCCGTGCGAAGAGCGAAATTTCTGCTAGTTAGCAGACAAAATTAACAGATCCGATCGCAAGCTGTCGCATCTAAAATCAATGAACTTTTTTTATTAATGGTTAACCCTTTGTCGATGGCACCAATCGATTTCCGAACCCTGCCGCTCAATACAATGCACATTTTAAAATTTAAAATCCGATATCTGTAGTGAACTTTTTTTATGACGCTACGATGCATTTTTAACCCTTCACCGTATGTGCGAAACAGTGGTGCCCAAATCTTATTCAAAGTCCTACTTATCTCTTTATTTGATTTTCAAATCGTTTCATCAATTTTCCTTGCAAACATGGAGTCAACATGGACACCGTGAGGTATGTATTAGATTTAATTTAGTTTTTATTTAACAAGTAATTTAATATTAATTAAGATTAAACGTTATTTTTTGCATGAGTATATTTGAGTACATGGTGATCTTTGTTTAGCTGAGATAAAAGTGACCTATGGCACTCTCCAGATCCTCAACAGCTTGCAGCAAAATCATGTTGAAACGTGTCTCCGTTGCTGAACGACTGAAGGACAAACCAACAAACACACTTTCATATTTATAACATTAGTCGTAATAAAGTTAATAAAAGCTCATTAACACAAAGAGTTGAGAAGCGCTGTCAGGGGATTGTATAACCGCGCGGTGTCTGTACGTGACAATTTAAACAAATTCTGGGCCATTTGGCTTCTGGGGTGGCTTTTTTGAGGACTTATTTTGAATAAAAAAGTCCATTCAGCCGTATTCACCCGGCGGATCGAATGCGGGATGAATGTGTGGCCCGTAATGAGGAACCTAAAGCTTGGTCAAATACTTATCTACTCGTAGGGATATTGCCAAGTAATTAAACCAGCTACTTTTTGTTAAACGTCAAAACGTGTGCATGGTATGTCAGCTTGTATGAAATAGTGAAATGTGACGTCATAAATATTTGACGCACTTCTTGCAATTCACGAGGGCGCGTGGCTCATGGTTGTGCGTGTGTCGTATCTGTATAAGTGTGAGCGAGAGCTTGCTCGCGCCTGACCTCTCCCACCTAGGCTCCCGACAGGCACCCACACTTATGCAATATGCATGTACACGACGTAACCACAAGTAAAGCTCACGCCCCCTCGTGAATTGCAAAAACTATAGCTTAATCGATTTTGAAAGGATTCTCGAACTTAAAACCAACTGTGTGTATTTTACAAATTTTCATTAATTTTCATTAAATCGAAGGTCTTCATCAAAAAATAAATTGGCACCTGTGTTCTCGAACACTTGTCCACCAGAATTTCTAAACTCTGTGGAGATTGGCCTATGAAATAATTACAGCTAGCGTTGAAATGTTTAGTTTACATTAGCTAAGTTAAAAGTTAAGTGTTATGGAGGAGGAAACCTCTAAAATGTATTCCGTAGACCATCCTTTATCGCCGAGGGTTCTGAATCAAGAAATATCATAATAGGGAGGCGCTGAGCGGTGGATTTGCTGCTCGCGTCTCTCTGCCTCTATTTTTATTTGCAGACTTGAGACCAGGAGGTGCGCGGATGGACGGCAAACTGAGTAAGTACAAAATTCTCATATTCCAAATTTTAGCCCCTAAAAATACGAATTGAAACAATAAAAAACTAAATTGATATTGGTTGATTTGACTAAACAGAAGGATACTATGGTATCTAACCCGCGATGTCTCAGAAAAGAATATAGATACCAGAACTGAAATTTCGAATTAATAATTTAATAATAACCTAAATAGGTAGACTTTCATAGAAACCACATTCAACAGGTTTGACCATACGATCAAACCTGCTGAATGTTCATTCTTGTAAGTTAACTTTCATGTTTTAAATGTTCAATGAGAAAATCTTGAATTTTCTTAATTCAACTTAAATTTTAATTTTATATAATATAATAAAACCTTTTTTTTTTATTAATAATGAATTGCTACTATCATAATATGGATTGATTACTCAAGACACTTTACAGTTTACAGCTAAATCTTCTAAAAGATCTAAGACATCTTTTTTCCTTTTGATGTTCCTTTTTTTTGGTGCGAATAAATACAATATTTGGACTTGGCACACTTTGCGTCTAGGAGCAATGGAGAGCGGGTATTATTACCGATAAGTATATGGGGCGGTGTGTTCGCGGGTAGATTTTGAATAATATATTATTTTCTTATGTAAAATGCCCGATTACTCCCATCCAAGAGATTTTTGGCGCACAAAGAGAAAAGCCTTTATGGCCCTTTATTACGTTTTGTTCTTAAGTTTCGGATATTTTGGGAACGCTCTTTATAGAAAAATATTATGGCTCGAAACAAATTATTTGTCTTTTTCCGCTTCACTCAAGTCTAAGGCTGACCGCATTCTCACGCAGCTCAGACTCAAGACAGAGTTAAAACGAGACAGATTTATATCAGAGCATATTTGTGTCTCGTTTTAACCTCTATCTTGAGACTGAGCTGAGTCAAAGCACGCTCTATAGATCTCAGCATAAGAACCTCATGGGAACTACTTCGGAATATTTTCTACTGCACAAATAAAAAAATAAAAATTCTCACGAAATAAAGTTTAACAACAAATTACTATAGGATCCAATGTTTCCTCCAAAGTTTTGCTGAACGTTGCACTCAAATGATTTTCCGGTTCAAAAAAATATTGACATAAGCTGGGAAATTTAAAAAACTTTCAGGCAAAGACTAAAGACTACAAGTCACGGGTTGAACAACTGTCTTTTAGCATTTAAGCGAAGCGTTACAAAAGAAATAACACGAGACTTATGCATGCTGAGCATCTATGGAGCGTGCTCTGACTCAGCTCAGACTCAAGATAGAGGTTAAAACGAGACATAAATATGCTCTGACATAAATCTGTCTCATTTTAACTCTGTCTTGAGTCTGAGCAGAGTGTGAGCACGCTCTATAGAGGTCTAATGCTGATCTAGATCTCAGCATCAGACCTGTCTATTTAGTTTACAGTTTTTTCGTTGTAGTGATGCTTGTGACAGGTCAATAGAACATAACTTATGTTGTACCATATTGTTCCAATCAAATTACGAAAACAGATTTTCTGATAAATAATAGTCTCAATAGATTTTAATGGTGTGAATTTGTTGAACAAAATACCACAATATCAATAATGTGACGCGAATTTTTGACGACCTCCCTGGCGCCATGGTGAGCGCTGTGGTGTTACAACTGGGAGGTCTCGGGTTCGATTCCCGGCGGGGGCAATTTAGGAATTTATAATTTCTAAACTGTCTCTGGTCTGGTCTGGTGGGAGGCTTTGGCCTTGGCTAGTTACTACCCTACTTTTAGCGTTCCGGCACGATGGCGTGTAGAAACCGATTAGGGGTATGGGTTGAATTTACACTGCTATGCCCCTTCCAAGTTAGTCCGCTACCATCTTAGACTGCATCGTCACTTAACATCAGGTGAGATCGCAGTCAAGGGCTATCTTGTCATCGAACAAAAAAAAAGAATAAAAATCACAATAAGGCGCGTACACACATAATATTATGTGCGTAGACAATCCGGCACAGATAAATGAGTATGTACCTAAGTGCGTTTTCCGCACAGAGCACCGCAGCCTATAACAGAAAGTATAAAGAAGATGGCGTAAAAAGAGGTATATTATTTTATTATCTAAAGCCAGCCAGGACCGGCGACGGCAATATCACCGTATATAGATTCGATTTTCTACGTGAACTCCTTTGACGGCCTTCATAATGCGACATATAAAACTGGGGTCTTACGGACCCCGAAACCAATTTCGGGTTATGACCCAACGACTCTTTGATAATATTCGCGGGTTATTAGGTACGGATAGGAGTTTTTTTTAGTATGGCTATTTTTTCCGCTGACGGCGGATTATTGGAGCGAGTTTACGAGGTACGCCGTACCTACTGTCAGCTTACGTTTGTTTTATGCTTGTTCCTTCGTACGTAGTACTGATAAATACACACTTACCTATATAGCAAATATGGCACCGGGCACGCAACTCTGACTTTTCGGAGTTAGGGCCTTTGCACACCACGTTTTTTAAACGCGCCGTTGACGCGCGTTTTAGAAACGTGCGTCGACGGCGCGTTTAAAAAACGTGGTGTGTAAAGGCCCTTATGTTCATCGAGCTATAACGCAAGAAGCGCAATAGTCAACTCGGTGACAAGCCATTTTAGTAAGTCTTAAAAAAGCCTAACTAAGCAATTTCGTCGTTATTCAATGACAAGATAGTCCTTGACTGCGATCTCATCTGATGGTAAGTGATGATGCAGTCTAAGATAGTAGCGGGCTAACTCGGAAGGGGTATGGCAGAGAAGATTCAACCCACACCCCTTATCGGTTTCTACCCACCATCGTGCCGGAACGCTAAATCGCTTGGCGGCACGTCTTTGACGGTAGGGTGGTAAGTGGTAACTAGCCACGGCCAAAGCCTCCCACCAGACCAGACCAGAGACAATTCAGAAATTATGAAATCCCAAATTGCCCCCGCCGGGAATCGAACCCGAGACCTCCCAGTTATAAGACCACAGCGCTCACCACTGCGCCAGGGAGGTCGTCATAACTAAATAATTATCATACAATCTATAAACGACTACTTGGACGGCGTGTATTTTTTGTAAATAAAATTAATAGTAGGTAGTTTTAATTTATTTAAGTAATTTTTTTTAAATATTACTGTGAATTATAAAAATGTCAAATAAATACATTTATAACATATTTACATTTTACAGAATCTATCGAAACATAGCATAGCTTTGACTCCGAATACAACTATATTATGTACCTTTTTTTACAGGTTCATGGGTCATATAGAGAAACAAAGTGATCATACAAAGAAACAAAGTGATCACAGAGCAATTTGATCGCCCGGTCACGTGCGGCGTATACAGCTAAAAGCCGTATTCTTTACGAGTCGATATAAGATCGTTTGCGCTCAATGCGTGTACAATTCGATCTGCTTCGTACTTCAAATGTTACGTGACCCAAGGGGTAAGGGCTTAAGCACACCAACTATATAGTCATTTGGCGTAAGAGACACTGTTATGTCGAAGCTTTTTAACTCCCGACGCAAAAATGACAGGGTGTAATAAGTTTGACTTGTCTGTGTGTGTGATATTGTTTTTTTTTTTTTTGTTTGAAAGGTGAATTAGTCTGGAGTGTTCTTAGCTATGTGTGATGAAAATGGGTCAAAGATGGCCGCCGCCACAAAATGGCGGATTAAATATTTTTCACAACTCTATGGGTATCAAATGAAAGAGCTTGACTAGTAGAATACTATACACTATGATTAACTTCAAATCCAAGATGGCCGCCACCAAAAAATGTCGAATTACATTTTTTTTAAATTTCACAGGTGTGTTTCACGGGGGTGTTTTAATTTTTCAATTTATACTTGTTTATGATCAAGTAAGCAGGTTATCGCGGTAATTATCTTCAGAAGCAACAACGAAGAAGCGTTATCAATGATAAGGCCGAAACTTTGTTGGCCAGTTGCCATTTACCACCCTATCGGCAAAAAGTTCCATCTTCGTCACTTACCACCGTGAGTCATAGGCTAAGATATCATTGAATAAAAGAGACATGTTATATGATATCTGCAAGACAAATAGCTTACCAAATGAGATCGCAGTCAGTAGATATGTCATTGAACTACAAAAAAAATTACATTGCTGTAAATTAATTGTTCTATACTTACTTTCTTTTGTTATATGTTTTTGCAAAAGCAACCTGCGTAAAACAGAGCCTATACTGCTAACTAATTTTGTTTTGAGATGTGATACTCGTATAAAGACAAACATAAAGTATCTAATTGCTTTTAAGTTGACATTGGATGAATAATGTCAAAATAATTTTGAAGTTGCTGCTTTAAGCTGGGTAGTACGTGAAAGTTCACATTTCATAACTAGGCAAGAACAAAACTTATATCAATAAAAGACAAGTTCCTTTTTATAACATAGGTGGGTACAATAAACAGCAATAGGCTCAGATCATTTCAGAAAATCCTGTTAGGCCGTAACCGACAGAGGATGGGAATCAAATCTACTAAAAAATGCAATCGGAATCTCAAAGACAGATACAAGAAACTACTTTATTAAAGCGCACTCTATATTCATAACGCCTCAGCGATACTATCACACAAATAATATCTCCCCTCAAGATGCATTGGGAAAGAAATGTATCAGAAAATATATAAAAAACAAGCACAGGGAAAAATGTTTAGTTGCTAGTGACACTAGATGTGCCATCTAGTGTCACTAGCAACTAAACATTTTTTGAATATGGTTAGTTAAATCTTTTTTTTTTTAGAGTTAATCGAGTCGGTATATTGTTAATCGTACTCACAGATTCTATTATCAAATACATATTAATTCGTAGTGTAGTGAAAGTTTTTATTTTTATTTGCACAATGTGCCTTATTTTAATAAAAAAAACAATTAATAAATCACCAAGCATGCACGCTTATTTAGTGCATTCATGACTTTGTTTCTCGTACTTTTAGTATCTTAATTTTTGAGATACCAGATAGTATTTACATATGATGAAAATATCCTTACAGGAAACTTCTCTTGAATCCTGAGAGTTCCTTTAGTATTAAGTAGTCGATATATTGATGGATGGATGTTTTTTTATGGCAGCGTCACGTCATTAATGAACGAATAACAAATGAACTGATTTGGCCAGGAATGGAGATAGCTCATGTTCAGGATTAACACGTAAGCTACATTTATCCTGGAAAATTATAGAGTTCAGTTTGGGAATCCAAAACATTTTATCCGCACGTACGAAGTCGCGGGCTCAGCTAGTTAAATAATGAAACTCAAAGATGTCTCTTCCAATAAATCTTTCTCTTGTAATGTACGTACGGTCGGTGCGGGCGACCGTGTGATTTTTGTAGGGGATATGGGATTTCCAGAGATATGAGCCGAGCTGACTCCGCTAGTCCGAGCGAGGGTTTCTGGACGAGATTCCTACGTATTACAAATACTATCTTATACAATGCCTGCTAATATTAATAATAATAATGTCCTCAACATTGACATAACAATACTGGACTTCGGGTCAGCGCTAAAAATTGTCCGAACCGTAAGAAATCCAAAACGCGAAAAAGGTATCCAATTAACTGTCAGTTGAAGAAAATTATTGCAAGCAAAATTAGGCTGTATAATAATGGTATAAGACATAAATTACAATGGATTCGTTTGTTTATAAAAATACACATTTACACTCGTATATATAGGTTTTCTCAAGACACTTTTGGTGAATTTTGCATTAGACCCAAGGTCCAAGTATTTTTATTTTACGAATAATATTACTCACTTTGTGTATGCAATTAGCTGGAGGTGTCAAACTATGCCTACTATCCTTTTAAAATGGTGATATTAGTCTAAGTGCCTATTTCGCCACCTGCAAGTAACCTTTAACTGACGAATAAATTTGACTTTTTGCCAGATTGCCCATACAAAAACTGTCAAAACGTCATTTTTATTGGTCGGTTAAATTTTACTTGAAGGTGGTGAAATAAACCCTAAGAGTAGAATATTTTTATCTATTGAGTTTAAACTGCATAACACCATCCAATCCAATCCAATTCACAGTTCAAAGGTTACAAGATCTAGCCCACATCTAGCCAAGCCAACTGGCCGATCGGGTGAATCTCATATAGCATTTATTTATGATACCACTATGTTACTATGATAACAATAGTACTGTATGAAAAGAGCAACTGCCGAGTTTCTAGCTTGCTTTTCTTTGCAGGATCCGCTTTCTGATCTGGTGGTATACTTTTCCCTTGTTATAAGAGCCATGTGTGTGTTGCCCTTTTAGAATTTGAATTTGATATCAAACTATATCATGCATTTTAATGATTCACATATTGTATCCACATATTGTACTTCTAGAGTGCCATAAAGAAACATACAACTTTATTAATAGATTGATGAACACAACATAACATACCTAACTACTTTTTTGCATTACGAAGTTGGGAAAAACTTATTTTTGAAACTGAGATGACGGTTTATATTCCCCCTACGACTCAAAGATTTTATGCCTCAATTTTCGGTCATTATCACTAACACAGTAGAAAGCTAATTTAAGAACAATTAATTCCACTTATAATTGGTACTCCAAACACAATAAATAACTCGTTAACAAGGGCTGCAACAAAATTAGAATCGTCGCCGTATGGCATACGTCATTTAATATTAAAATTATATAACCGTAGCGCCCCATGCATCCCTAGTCCCTACCCAGGCGCCAAATGGGCGATTTTTTACATTCAATTATTTTCTGTCCCTCGTTTGTGCTTTATATAAATTGGTCTGTCTCCGTTCTCTCCCTTATAAATGGTATCTCGATAGCAACATGGTGTGGGCGGTGGTAACTGATGACGTAGATAAAATACGAATAGGTAGGTTACGTACATACCTTCCATACATGAAGTTTCGATGGCTTCTCACTATGGGTTAATTTTTAGGGTTCAAAAAAACACGGAAACCTTATAGGATCACTTTATTGTCCGTCTGTCTGTGTGTCGAGACCCTTTTTCTCAGAAATGGCTTGAGGTACGAAGTTGGCACAGAATACAAATGTCAAAGGTACCATAATGGTGTGAAATTTTTAATGATGTTACGTTAATAATATATTACAAAATTTCGCCACTAAGCTGGCTGGTAATGTAATATTTAATATTATAATGCTCACAAGTTACGGAACCATCAAAGCGTGACTGCTTTCGCAATCTATGGATGGTGTGATTTAGGGTCGCCATTAAAGTTGGTCATTTTTTTCGCGTAAATTTTGAACAAGTTATTAAATGCACAATTTATATGTAATAGATTCTTTAAGGCCCAAGACACGGAGCTGCCCGCGAAATTCAAATTTAATTTGGTTTTTCGCCATTTATGAACGAATACAACAAAGTAGGCTTATGATTGTCAAATTGCGATAATGGCAGTATCATCTTCACAGGTTTATATACTAATCTTTACGTAAAAGTATCCAGTTTAAGAAATTAATCAAAATAATGACTAATTTGTGAGTAGCTCACGTCAAACTCATTATTTTGACTAATTTCTTAAACTGGATACTTTCACGTTAAGTAGGTATATAAACCTGTGAAGATTATACTGCCATTGGCGCAATTTGAATACCATAAGTCTACTTCGTCGTATTAGTTTACAAATTGCGAAAAACCAAATTAAATTTGAATTTCGCGGGCAGACCCGTCTCTTGGACCTTAAGGCTCAGGATCGCTTCTCTAGAGGCTCTTGGGCCTAGAGAATTCTATATATATACCTAGATAATAATTGTCCGTTCCTCACAAAAGGGGACAGAACTCCAGCGGAGTAGGATTATTGGAAAGCAGGGCTTTGGCGCTCGGATCGCGGGTAATATTAAATATTCAGCCCATGAATGGATTCGCGGGACTTACTGTGATGTCATTGTTATAGGATTTGGTTATGCTCTCCTGGTACAAAGAAAATCATATCACAGGAAAGTATGTAGGAACTAATGCCCGCTTTCATCAACCATACTAGGTCTACTTAGTCTCTTTACGTATTAAGTAGTAGGTAGTAAATTAGTCTCTTACGATATATAGGGGCTACCTGCCCCCAAAACTCCCTTACCCAATGTCATTTCCTTCTCTAGGTTTCCCTGGTTGGGATCCTGAAACCGACATTGACAGAAACTAAGCACGAACATTTTAACTTTCGAATAGTAAGGTGAAGTTAACGCCAATGTATAAAAATGACAAGAGCGCTCTTGTCATTTTCATACACTTGCTGGCGTTAATGAACATTTTAACTTTCGAATGTCTTTACTATTCGAAAGTTAAAGTGTTCGTGCTTAGGCTACTGATCTCAAAGAAGGAAAAAAGGGTCATAGTCTCTGGCCCAATGCAAATTGGCGGACTGCACAAACAGACTTTTGAGAACAATATTATGGAGAACTCTTGGCATGAACCCTGCGCGATGTTTTCTTTTACTATGGAAGCATATTACTGTGACATTGAATTGCTAAAGAGAGGTGCGTGCGCGGGATCGAATCCCCCGGATAGGAGTCGTACTAACCACTAGGTCATCAGTCATCACATATGAAGGTATAATCTCGTATGTATCATTATTACAGTTTTGTTAGTATTACCGCAAGCCTGTATTGACTTTAAGAGTATGAGCATTCTGATATCCCTTGGAACCCCGGTAAGGTTTGGGATCGACCGAAAACTTTAGGGTTTAGTCCGCAAACTACTACAGTTCTGTTGGTCCTTGATGAGAATAAAATATAAGCAAATTATAAATTACCTACTAGCCTAATTTCACTCCTCACACCGATGGTTGCCTGGTAGAGAGAGGTAGAGATTGCTCTGTTAGCAATAAGGCTTTTAAGTTTTAAGTTGTACTACCTATTCAATTTTGTTTCTTTCTTGTGTGCTATAAAGTTTTTATCTATCTATCTATCTATCTATCGACTATCTTTTGCCAGCGACTTTGTCCGCGTATAGTTAGGTTTTTAAAAATCCCAAGGCAATCCTCTATTCCAAGATAAAAGGTAGCCTATATCTATAAGTCCTCAAGTATACAACCAGACAGAACAGAGAGCTTCTCGCAAATAAACGCGGACGAAATCACGGGCAAAAGCGAGTAAATACCATAAACTCAGTTACGTCTTAGTAATGAAATAGCGTATGCATTAGGCTACTCCGTTAAGGAAACGCCGGGCCTTAAGATCAGCCTGCTAAATGTGCGGAGGACAATGTTTTGTGGAACAGCGAATGGAATGGAGATGACGTGGAAACTTTTTACATTTAAACCATTTAAGTAGCTACTCATTATTATGACCAATAAATTGGTCTGACGATATACCGGAACATACATATATGTAATACCGAAGAATTCAGTGTTGACAGACTTCTCAATCATAATTATTAAGACTGTCAACACTGCACTTTCCGGTACGGGGTCGCCACTCCAGCACCTTGGTGACCCAACGACTATTTGTTCTTCGAACTATGTGGTCCATCCATTTATGTAGTAGCGAATACATCTCACACATTGAGGTAGGTACTATCACAAAGTTAGAACCATAGATAATACACTACCAACGATGATACAAACCATAGATGATATACCAGAGAGTTAGAACTCAATAGCTCATCGGCCAGGGTGCGGGCTAAAATTTTAAATGTCATTATTAAAACTGTCAGTTCAAACCCCATCTATATTGCACTATATTTTTTCCGAGTATAAGGAGATATTGTCGTGCCTACTCCTAGCCCATGTTTCAGGTACACTTTAGTGGAGGGAAAACAGGAATTTTTGAGAAAGTAAAAGGCATTTCATCCACGGTTGAACATAAATCTATAGATATCTTACTCTTATAGTGTAGTGCACCCGCAGTGCGATATTATGTGACCGTTGTTACGCTAGCTCTCTTATAGCTTGCATTTTGCTATGTCGGTGTAATATGTAATAATAATGTCCTTCCGACCTTATATTCGGCCACGGCGACCAATCTCCATAGAGCTCCACAGAGATTAACAAACATGAAACATGTAACAAACGTTTAGCTCTCACATCAAAAACTTTTAGTATATTCAGCTCCATGCACGTCGCTGTCTGTCCCATATCCGAGGTCCGGGCGTTCGGCGGTGGGCGGGTGTTTGGTCAGCGCCTGAGATATACATATGGCGTGTTTAACTGTAACATGCTTATACTTAGGGCTGTCACAAGCTGAAATATAAAAACAAACTTAAATGTTCGGAGGAGGAGTAAACAAGGTTAAAGGTGCGGACTGAAAACTGAAAGGAAGTTCGATATCCACCGCTTTCTGCTTATTTTGAGGGGAGAGGAGAATAAAAATCAAGGATTTGGCTAATATTCTTTTTTAAAGAAAAGGAAAAAAAAACTATACCTATTTTAAATAGTCCAAATGAAGCATCAAGCAGCGATATTCTAGTGGTAAGGACTGCATGCGATCTCTTATTCGGGGGAATCGCAGGTTCGATCCCGGGCTGGATCTCTGGACTTGAGATAGAGGTAAAACGAGAAACAAAAATGTTCTGACATAAATCTGTCTCGTTTTAACTTTGTCTTAAGTCTGAGCAGAATGATAGTGCGATCTATAAATCTCAGCTACAGGCTGTAGATGATGATGAAGTGCTAAAATTACTTATAAGTACCAAGTACTAACATAGCTATTAAGTATTTACCTAAATATATCACAAACACTTAAATGTAGATTATTATCGTCAGAATAAATCAAACTAAAATTCCTAAGTTTTTAATTATCCTTATGATCTGTAAGATCAGAATAATGCTACCTACCTACCCTAAATTTAAATCGTGGGTATACCAAAACCGGTTTTTATTTATTCATCACTAAACTTTATGAATACGAGATCAAAACTGTAACGGGGATGCTGTGAATGGGTCAAAAGGTAAAGGATCTCTGAATATTATTTGGGGTAAACTTGTTAATGTGGTAACAGGTAATGTCAAAGGTCAGGATAGTAAACTGACCAGTACATTATTCAAGATCAAAAGTATAACGGGGATGCTGTGAATGTGTCAATAGGTTAAAATGATCTTTGAATATTATTTGGGGTAAACTTGTTAATGTGGTAACAGGTAATGTCAAAGTAAACTGACCTGTATGACTGACCAACATTCAAGATTAAAACTGTAACGGGGATGCTGTGAATGGGTCAATAGGTTAAAATGATCTGTATGTATTATTTGGGGTAAACTTGTTAATGTGGTAACAGGTAATGTCAAAGGTTAGGATAGTAAACAAACCTGTGCAACATTCAAGATTAAAACTGTAACGGGGATGCTGTGAATGGGTCAAAAGGTTAAAATGATCTCTATGCATTATTTGGGGTAAACTTTTGATGGGGAATCAAATAATGTCAAAGGTGAAATCTGAAAATTGAACGATGTTCATGAATGGTTATTCAAGATCGAAACTGTAACGATAGATTATTTTGGAGTCTTCATGTTAATTTGGGGTAAATTAGTAGACAAGGGGCAGATAATTCAAAGGTCAGATTAGAGCGAAGGTGTTTTGAATAGTAAATTCTATAATTACTTTTTACAAAAAATTTAACCGACGATAGAGGCAACTAAAATCTTGGAATATTAATCTTTTAAGTCTTACTAACTAAGCTCCTGAAGTAATGTAAGTAACTAATTTTGAGTCGGCGACGAACTTTTTTAAAAGCATATCTACGAGCTGTATTTTTAAGTATGGCTGCAAGATACCTATTCACTCGCTAAAAAGGGAATTACGATGTTTTTCCTTGCAGGTGTCGAATTTTATAATATTAGTAGGAAGGATAATAAATAATAATTATCTATTCTCTTTGAGTTTCGACGACCTCCCTGGCGCAGTGGTGAGCGCTGTGGTCTTATAACTGGGAGGTCTCGGGTTCAATTCCCGGCGGGGGCAATTTAGTAATTTATTATTTCTAAATTGTCTCTGGTCTGGTCTGGTGGGAGGCTTTGGCCGTGGCTAATTACCACCCTACCGTCAAAAACGTGCCGCCAAGCGATTTAGCGTTCCGGCACGATGGCGTGCAGAAACCGATTAGGGGTATGGGTTTAATTTACACTGCTATACCCCTTCCAAGTTAGCCCGCTACCATCTTAGACTGCATCGTCACTTACCATCAGGTGAGATCGCAGTCAAGGGCTATCTTGTCATAGAATAAAAAAAAAAAGTTCGTTTATTCGTTTTGGGTTTATCGATGAGTGGCAACCCTAACCCCCGCAAGACAAGATAAGTAACGGGTACTCGGGAGCTGTGATGTAACACATTTGTAACGTGTAGATGTAAACAGAGATAGGACTCAACACTATAGCAATCTGCAGCAGGATGTGCGAGGAATTGTGAGGAAGTTACAGGATATGGGACACTTAGTCCAAGAACTCTATGGAGCTAGTAGATATGAAAGTGAAATGAAAATATTCTTTATTGTGCACCAAATAAAGACTTACATTACTAATACACACATATAAGCAACACAGAGTACAATATATATGTGTACCTAATGACTAGTATATATGTATGAGTAGTATATAATATGTATGAGTACTCATAGGTCCATATATGTGTGCTTTTGTTTGCACTTGTAATAATAATGTTCTCCCGACCTAATCCAGCCACAGCGACCAATCTGCATAGAGCCATCTGCGCGGGAGGTATTATAGTGCACAAGTGTGCGCACAAAAACAGGTGCACTCTCTATTCCCTCACTCTCATAGCCCGATGGGACGGAGAATCCGACACAACCGGAAAGAGCTCAGGCGCAGGACCGATGGCTTTACGTGCTTTCCGAGGCACGGGGGTGACTCACCACCGACTTCCTACCTCCGGGCTAGTACTGAAAATTTCTTAACAGAAAACCCAATACATTTTTGGCCCGACCCGGGAATCAAACTCGAGACCTCGTCGTCTGCAGTCGAACTTGCTAACCACTAGAACTATGAGGCAGTTAAAGTTCAGATAGGTAGTAGCTACTAGCCCAGAGTTAGGAAATTGGCGTTGTCATATCCGTGCTTCAGAGAGCACGTAACGTCTACGTACGTACGTCTTTCAACGTAGATATACTATGTGCTGGAAGACCTCCTTCTAGATGGACGGTGAGAGGTCACCATTCGAGAGCTTCGGAACGTCTTATCGGCTCTACATTCATTTACCAGCTAAAATAGGTACGTTATTCCATCTAAAATATTAGTAATATGAAGATGTTTGTGCGCTTATCTCACAAAGGACCGACCTTAGCCCTGTATCAAATCACTTGGGTCCCTAAGCTCCAAAGTTTCACCTAACCCGAAACTCTATAGGATACTTGTAGTTTATACCTATCAGAGAAGCCAGTGTACATCTAAAGAATCAGTTTACACAGAAGGATGCAAGTTTATCTTTAGTAGGTAGGTATATTGATAGATCTCTATTTATAGCTGGGAATTTGTTGTCAGAAAAATCCAATAGGTACCCACCTAGATATTTTTAGCTCGAGGTAGGCCTATGATTTTTAAGCTATTGCATAGCTTCTATCGCGGGCCTTGAGCGTGGAGACCGAATCCAGAAATTCCGTAACGAAAATAACCTGACACGGGACTCCTCTCACCGCTAGATGGCGTTGATAAAAAATGTTATGCAATAGCTTTACCGTGGCAGTCCCCGAGTGCCACACGTCTTTTTTTTTAAAGAACATTAGCTAGTTGATTAATACCCTCCTATATCCTCCAAATAAGCGGAAAGCTTGTACTAGGAGTGGGTACGACATTAGTGCAACGGGTGGGATTCGAACCTGCGATCTTTCAGTTTTCAGTCCGCACCTTTAACCGTTGGGCTATGTGGATAACAATTAATATAATAGATATTATCTATTGATATTCACACACATAGTTAAAGACTGAAATTGTCTATTGATAGTCTTTAGTGAAGAAAGGCCGTCTTTTTGTCACGAAGAACCAAAGAATTAAACTTGAACAAGTCGCGTGCATAAACTATAAATACCTACTGTAATAATAATAAATACTATAGGTACCTACCTACCTAAAGAAAAAACTAGGTAGGTTTAGGTACCTATTAAATACGTATATAGGTACCCCGCCCAAACACACACACACACACTCTCTCTCAAAACTTACATGTGTTTGAATGGACACGCGTAGCAACCAATGGTCAAGCGGTCACCTGTGAGAACGAGACAGACATATCGAAGATTTGATGTGTGAATATGACAGCTATACAAGCGCTAAAATTTAACTTTTTACATTTGGACGGTACTTTATTTTTTGCTTATTATTATTTTTCATCTAAATGGAATTTCTTTTTAAAAATGGATAGTACCTATTCGTGTATTCACCTATTCACTTGGATTTAGCTACCTAATTAAATTTAATATTTATGTGTGTGTGTACTTTACATGTGCTTTTACTTAGGTAGGTAATAAAAATTAATTTTTCTGTGGTATGTTTTTTTATAGTACGATGGAATTAAATTTCAACCTATTTAAATATATCATAATAGGTAAACACAGCACAATACAGTTTGTGTTTTTAAAGGGATCGAAGGATTACCGCAGAATTACTATTGATTTGGGCGCCTGGCCGCCTTTCAAATGAGCAGACCGTTGGAACTTGCAAGGAGCTGTTATTACTACAAAATAAATACATTTTTGTTAGTGTGCCACTTAAAGATTAGTCGCCACAGAAGTTGGTAATTACATATTAGGTACATTTTTGTAACTTAGCCTTGAAACTTTAGAAAAGTTGTTATTTAAGTTTATGTTAAGTTTTCTGCTGGATATTGTGAAAGCTCCTACCTTACTGATACTTATATGAATAATGACAAATTAGAAGTAATGAATGTTAGAATTAGAAAAGAAGTATTTGCATTGAAGACTGAATATTATGAAAGTAAAGTAAGTACCTAAAAAGATAATAACAACTCCGTACAGTTTTCCAAGAAACTTCGCAAGACCCAACCTGAATTTATTAAGCTGGACCCTAGAAAGGTTTGCCGTATGCAGATAAGGGATTTATTTAGCGGAAAGGTCCGTCCCTGGGTTAGCTAAAACGCCTTTTGGGTCGCGATGACCAGGATTGGGACGAAATTTATTGTCGGCTTTCGGCTTTCCCGTTGATTTATTCGGCCTTACTGAATGAAATCGCGTCGGGCGATAATGTGCGGAAATTTGGTTGATATGGGGGATTGCTCAATTTGACTAAGTACAATTTTATATCTAGTAGATATTCTCTACTTTATTCATTCAAAGAAATAATTATGTTGGAAAAGCTAAAGAACTATACTTTATTATTTTTCCCCCATTAGGTAGGAATAGAATACCAAATTAATAGGAATAAGAACACTATGAAAATTTATCAAAATATGAGCTATAAGTACAATACTGAAAGAAAATTTGAATATGTCGGTACATATAGCTCATATCGAATAATTCCTTTCGAAAATAAATAGCGAACCTTAATAACTACTTAGGTACTATATTATACAGTAGGTATGCAAACGTGAAATCTAACAGGCGTGGTAATACTGACTTCATTTACAATGACAACATTTTTACATTTGTTAAAGTTTTCGAGTAGTTACATTTGAAAAGCATTATAAGTGCCTATTGAACGATTTAATGAGTAACGATTGAACTGAAAAATAAATAGGTACCTACCGACCAAAAAGTAGTACCAAACTGTAGGTAACTTTCATTAATCAAGATTTTCTTCCAAGACTGGAATGCTTAGACATCAATTTTTTGTTTCAATACCTAACACTTACTGATAGCTTATCTTTACTTATAGCAATATGGACCCAATATTTGTTTGCAACGGACGTAGGACGCAACGTGTAGCAAGACGGCGGGCGGACGGTAAATGGCGCCAATTACGCACGGCCTGAACGTGATCCGATTCAAAATGGCCAAGCGGGACAACTGGAAAGTTGGTGTAACGTGGATAAGGCAGCAAAATATTATAAGAACCTATTTACCTTCATATTTAAAAGGCACATAATATATTATAGGCACAAAGCGATATACCTACTATATCTTCATATTGACATGTTATTCAATTGCATACTTTTAGCTCGTATACTTAGTTTACTTTCACGTAGCTCCTTAAAGCTAATTTAGCCTAATTCACTTTCTTTCACTAATTTAGTGCACTAAAAAATATATCCATTAAATTGCATTGATGTGACATTTTAGAGGCTTTTGTTCCAATAAGAATTTGAAATACCGCCATCTATTGGCAATGATTGGATTATTGAAATATGTTAAAGAAGTTCCGCTATTCAACCATAGATGGCAGCGTAACGTATTTAATAGGTTTTGAGGGTGATACATACTCTGCCAAAATAAAAATTAAGGTAAATAAATAAATTAATATCGACGGCGCCTACGTAAATCATCGGAACTCAAAAATGGCATTTTCTTTTATTAGCATTAAATTAAAATAAAAAAAATCAAATCTTATTTTAAACCTGCCTTGAAATAAGATTTGATTTTTTTCATTAGCGGGATGTAAAATATAATATACTTATCTCTGGGATAAAAAATATCAGGGTCATGGGATATTTAGGTATATCATTTTTACTGGCCTAAAAAAGAAGACCTTCAATTTGAAGCGTAGATAGATATTTTTAACTATAGGTGGGTAGTTACCAAGCACGGTACCTGTTTACGCACGGTAAAACCTATACCTAAGCTTCTTGGTAGTAGCAAAGTACCTACCTCCTTGGGCTAATTTTTTCATTTCGTATCCATGAACCTTTAAAGAAAGGTTTCTTTATAGGTCCATATTCGTATCCATATAATCTCCAGCACCCTGCTCGGACGGCACTAACCCAAAAGTTCGCCTATACACATGTATCCCGCTGGAACACGTGCGTTTTACGACCGAACACTATTGGATCGGTCGAGAATGGAGGCCATCCATTTTTTACCCACATCGAAATATCGGCTTGTAGGGATCCCATAAACTTACCGAGTCAGTGTGGCATAAGTAGTTAAGTACTTTAATTAAAATTTAAAAGATAAGGACAGTTTTATTTGCTCGAACATGGGTATGGTATGGTAAATCCAACTAAATCCAACTGGACCCAGGTACCCTCTGGTGTTCCTCAAGGGTCTTTATTAGGACCTTTCTTATTTATCATCTTCATTAATGATATAGACCAATGCTTTATTAACTCTAAATTCTTACTTTTTGCTGATGACTTGAAGGTTTTCCGTCCAGTTAATAACAGTTCAGAAGCGAAACTCTTGCAAGATGATCTACTTAGATTCGACAATTACTGTACCAAAAATAGACTTGATCTTAATGTATCTAAATGCAACTCTATATCATACACTAGGAAAAAGGAACCTTTTCGTTTTGATTACATCCTAAAGCATCAAATATTAACCAGAATTGACACAATAAGAGATCTTGGAGTGCTGCTTGACTCGAAACTGATTCTAAATCAGCATATAGATGCTATTACGAGTAAAGCATACAAAGCTTTAGGTTTCATTATTCGTGCTTCGAAACCATTCAAGAAAATGAAAACTATTAAGGTTCTTTACTGTTCATTGGTCCGCAGTCACCTCGAGTACGCTTGCCAAATATGGAATCCTGCTTATCAGGTTTACATTAACAAACTAGAAAGTATTCAGCGCAAATTTATTAGATTCCTAAAACACAAATTTCACCTTCCTAAAACATCTTATGAGAAAGCCTGTTCTGATTTACATCTTGTGCCTCTGTACATACGTAGAAATATAGCTGATATTTGCTTTTTACTCAATATAGCCAGGGGGTCAATAGATTGTCCTGAATTACTTTCTAAGCTAGGTATTATAGTACCCTCACGTAGATCACTCCGTTCACCTAGACATAAAAAGATATTACATATCCCATTAACCAAAACAAACTATAGACACAACTCATTTATTATTCGCGCTTCTCGCCTTCTTAACTCAGTTTATGACGAACCTAATGTCGACTTGTTTTGTGGTAATATGAATAGTTTACGTCGAAATCTAACAAAAATATTAGTTCAGCCAAGTGCATCCTAAACTTTCTACGTTTAGATGGCTTAGAATTTTTACTGTGCACTCGGGGTTATTCATTTAGTTTCTATTTGTGAGAACCTTTTATTAGCTTTTAGTTGTTTAAAATTTAAGTCTATGTAGTAGTATAAGCTGTTGGTTTTCCAAAATAAATAAAATAAAAAAATAAAATAAATTAGATCTACATATAATGTATGATGTACTTAGTAAGTTCCAACATATTCTGCCATTTTGGAGTGCAAACAAATTCATCAATCAATTCCAAGTTTTAAACTCTCTCTCACTCTACTATTCGCTATTGGCTAAAGCTTTATTGCAAAAAGAATGCAATAAATTCAGCCAATCAAAACACTCCAGGCAATTTTTCAACAGACTACGGCATAGCCAAAAAGTAGGGTTATGATTTTAACATAAGTTATAGAACCGATTTTGATGAATGAGGTGTCAATCGATGTTATATTTGACATATTATTAAATTTTCAGTTCCAGTTTTTAAACTTTTTGCTTGTATTCGTTCGGACACGTTTGTTACGTGAAATAAAAAATGCATTACAACAAAAATATTAGGTATATTTAATTTCATAATTATTATCACATATTTTATTAGGTCATTTTCATACAATAAAAATCTTAATAAATAATTCATACATAAATGTAAGCGCAAATAGTTATTGCGCAAAGCATTCGTAACCATCATTGATTTATAATTAAAAAAAGATAAAAGTAAATACATAGATAAATATTAATTATCTATAGCTATATAATTAGGCTAAAATATAGAATTAAACTACCTGGCTGCGTCACCATCTGTAGGATTGTAATGTAAAAGATTTAATTCGATTAACCATATTCGTATTCGAACACATTAGCTTCAAAGTAAAATTAACCTTAACAGTATTGATTTAAAGTCACAAATTCAGTACAACCGATTTTAATTTGGAGCGTATCCATAGACGAAAACGTATAAAAATGCATGCACGAAATTGAGCTCTAATTAAATGAAGCTATGGTTCCTTTTACTTTGACGTTAAAGTCATCGAATACGATCAATCGAATTAAATCTTATACTAACCCTACAGTAAGAGAGATAAAGGCCATAGAAAACATGGCGTCAATTTTCAAAAAATTTTGGAATTATTTAACCAACTTCTTTATTAGGTAATTACTAGTAACTCAGTCTGCGTTGAGTTAGATGTTTAAAAATCGCGTGGAAACTCTTTGTTCCGGGATAAAAGTTAGTTTTGTCACACTCTCCAAAACCTCAACTATACCCAAGCAAAAATAATGATCAGTTACTTCGATTATTTATTATTAGATTGAAGGACAAATCAACAAGCAAACCCACACCCGCATATATATACAAGGATGTAACTAGAAAGTATTTAAATGAAAATCTATTTATTGATTTCGCTCATAATACATAATTTCTCGATATATATTACGGGAAAAAATATACATATGTTTAAATCTTTTTGGAATCTCAAGGAATTACATGCAGTCGGTAGTTAAATAAATTAGTTATTTTTATTTATATTTTGTTACATTATTAGTACTAAAGATTGACTAAAATTAATCTTTAGTTATAATTTGGACGATTGTCTTTATAATTTTGTTTCCTCTCTCATAGTGGAGCAGATCTAGTGATGGATCGTTGATCTTCTCTTCTAGAAGATTGATCAGCTCAACGCGTATCGTCTTCAGCATTTCAGCAACCTGGAATCAACAATTTTTTTTAAATGTGATGACAAGATAGTCCTTGACTGCGATCTCACCTGATGGTAAGTGATGATACAGTGTAAGATGGTAGCTGGCTAACTTGGAAGGGGTATGACAGTGCAAATTCAACGTACACCGGTATCGGTTTCTATTCGCCATCGTGCCGGAACGCTAAATCGCTTGGCGGCACGTCTGACGGTAGGGTGATAACTAGCCACGGCCAAAGCCTCCCACCAGACCAGACCAGAGACAATTCAGAAATTATAAGTTCCCAAAATGCCCCCGCCGGGAATCGAACCCGAGACCTCCCAGTAATAAGACTATAACGCTAACCACTGCACGAGAGAGGTCGTAGTTTTATCCAAAATAAATGGAAAGCTTGTGTTAGGGTACGACAAAAGTTCAATTTTCAGTCGGTACGACGAAGTACCCCCAATATATGGACAGACGGACAGCGAGAAGCTGGATACAAGCGGCAAGAGATCGTGTCCTTTCAACCCTGCACTCTATGGGGAGTTCTTAACATATTTTTTTTTACATTTATAGTAGGTAAGTAACGATCAATCTAAGATGGAAATAGCTTTGACTGATGGATAGACATAGAAGGGGTATATTGATCGGTTTTTATACCCCTATCGGAGATCTCTGAAATACTGAACTAAAAAATAGGTAAGTATTTGAACTCACCTCATGTTTTTCAACTTGAAACATAATCCATCCGTCTTCCAAAGAGACGATAAATGTTCCATTATGCAGTTCCACAGCTAGTGTGCAACCTGAAAGGATTAGGTTTAATAAATTACACTAATATTATAAAGGTGAGTTTGTGTGTGTGTTTGTGTCTGCGTGTGTGCGTGCTTACGTGCGTACGTACGTGAGTGCGCTCGTGCGTGTGTTCATTACTCCACGCCACAATGAATGAACCGATTTGGCTGAATGAAGATAGCTCATACTTAGATTAACACATAAGCTACATTTATCTCGGAAAATTAGAGTTCCCTCGGGAATTGAAAAACTTAATCCACGCGAAGGAAGTCGCACGCATCAACTTGTTAATTAAAATCGAAAATGTAACATAGTATGAATAACATTTTGTAAAAACAAAAAAACAAATCCTATTAATAATGTTATAAATGCGAAAGTTTGGATGGATATATGGATGTTTGTTACTCAATCACTCTGCAACGACTAAACCGATTTGGCACAGCTTTAGATAATACTTGTAGACTGGAATAGTTTTTACTTTTTATCCCGGAAAATAAGAGAGTTCCCGCGGGATTAAAAAAAAACCTCAATCCACGCGTACGAAGTCGCGTGTATCAGCTAGTAATTTATAAGCTACTAGCTTTTACCCGCGGCTTCGCTCACGTTAGGTTCGATTTTTTAACCCCCTATTTAACCCTCCTGGGGTTGAAATTTTCCAAAATCCTTTCTTAGCGGATGTCTACGTCCTAACAGCTACCTGTATACTAAATTTCAGCTCGATCGGTCCAGTGGTTAGAGCTGTGCGTTGATAGATCAGTCAGTCAGTCACCTTTGCCTTTTATATATTTAGATTTTATGCTGCAACTCTACCTAAAAAGGACTTACCCGAAAACAAAACCAACGGCAACTGGGGTACCATAGAGCATTCCCGTATAAAGACCCTCGAGGTTTTCACCTTCTCTTGGTACACGAGATAGGGGCTGGCGAAGTACCCTATGGTGGAGTTGACAGAGGAGGGGTGTAAGGCCACGTAGCCGTCAGACTTGGTCTTGAATTTCAGCTCATCGGGGGTGGGTTGCCGAGGTATCGCACCTCCCGCTTGCATGTGGAACGCTTTTTCAGGAGTTAGCACCTAGAAATGGTAGGATACCTACATAAATACTAATAAACAAAAATAATTTTACTTCTATAGTCTGATTTTTAATTGCGTGGAATTCTGACGTATCTTAATGTTACCAGAGATTAAAAAAATCCCACAAAAAAGATACTAAAAAACTTATATAAATAAAAATCAATTGCCACACATAGATATTTATGACAAACGCCTGACAGATAGTTTGGGGTAAAATTGAACTACAGGTGGTAATACTGTTTTTCATACAAATAACTCGCTCTGTTTATAAAATGACAACTGTCAGAATTCCACCGAATTAAAAATCAGACTATACTAAGAAATTATCTAAAAATATATAAATTAGATAGTTCAGGTAATTACAAATCGGGAAGTGTTAGTTTCAGTACACAAAATTGTAAAATAGTTTCTTTTATCTGTGCTACAAATATGCGAAATGGCACCCGCCATAACACTACGTCATAATGTCTGTAAATAAATAATCTTTCATTTAGCACCTCGTCAGTTAATGTTGTCAGCTGTTGACATCTGTTACTGTGATAGGTACTTAAACTACCTACTCAGTGTGTTTACTGTCGAGATGACGTCATCTAGCGTTTTCGTCAATTTACGCACAAAAATTTAAATGCATTGCTTTGGTACGTATCGATTGAATAAAATTTTAATAAATTTTCTAGTAGTAAATTAAACCTTAGGATTAAATTAAGACAATTTTCAAAAAAGAGTAAAATACCCTATTGTGCTATAATAAGAATGTGCTGGAACTTCACCTTAACAACGTTGGGATATAACGCCGCGCAGAGAATTGCGGCCAATAACTTCTCATTATTTCCATTGGAGTTTAACTGTAAAAAAAAATTCGAAAGTGTGATTTTTTTTGTGTCGTTTGAAAATATTTTTTTGTTGAAAAAAAAAACATTTTTAATATTAACTTCTGAGCTTTATTATTTCTATAATTAGGAATACTGTAATAATATAGCATTTTCAGGATTTTTTTAACTGTTTGTTTTTAAACTTAATTGTTTTACACTATGTAGCAAACTGTTGGCACGCATGCAATTTTTCTTTCACTATATCGCTCATTTGCGACAAGGGTGACATAATTCAAAATTCACCAATTCTAGTGTCGAAAATTTATACTTTTTGCTATAAAAACAACATTACGCTAAGCATAAAAAAATAAGAGCGAGAGAGATTGTGACTTAATGCTCTGTCGCTTTTTTAGCCGCTGTGTTGTTTCAAGACCGCAGCATCCACAAAACATTACTCTCTAACGAGAGGATTCTCTCATCGTCGATTTTGAATTATGTCACTCTTGTCGCAAATGAGCGATATTATAAAAATGATACAATTTAGTAGACTTACTTCATCCCCAGTCAAAGCAGCGACAGAGTCTTTCCTCATCTTCCTCCTCAAAGCCGGCATGTCGGGCACGAAGCCGATGGAAGCCAGCAAGCCCAGCAACTGGTGCTTGATATCACCCAGCATCATGAGCGTCTTGTGCGAGAGGAAGTGCTCGTTGGAGAACACTAGCGCCGCGTGCGTGCTCGACTTTAGCGCTTGCTGCCAGCGCTGGAAGAGAGCACGTTACATCATTACGACCGTTCCATAGAACAAAGTCTCATCTGCTAAATTCATAATTTGAAATTTGAGCCTTGTGGATGTGGCTTTTAAGGCTCAAAGGACAATGCCGGAATATGGTCTCGTTTAGTGCCTGATTCAAATTGGTATCAAAAATTAAGTTTTTATTTTTAAATAAAAACCGCTATAATCACAAGCCCTAACCTCGACGAGTAAAAAATTTTTCAATGAAATAAGTTAGTGATTCTATTATTTATTTCCGTGATTTAATTTACTTACCTATCTGACGTTGTTTCACAGGGTTGCCAGTATATTCAAACTACATAATTATCTCAATTAACGAATTAATAATCGATGTGCTTTTATGTTTATTAAAATACAGTACAGACTTTAATATTATATTCATAAGTAGCTAATTCCCTTGACTTGACTTTAAAACAAAATCCCCGAGATTTTGTTTTAAAGAGTTTTGATTTTCCAGGATAAAAAGTAATCTATGCCACTTGCCCGTTCCTCAACTATATCTATGCAAAAAATCACTTGGACAGCGAAATGCGAAGCGAACCGTTTTCGTGGTGACCCACACACAAAGACAAACCACAGACAAGAAGGTGAAACGAGGCATGAGCGAGATATCTGTATTAACTGACATTGTATGAACGACGACAGACTGAAAGCGAGCGACTGATGCGAAGGAAAAGCGTATCGGTTGTGTTTATTTATAAATTATTCGACACTTTTATTATATTACTAGCTGATACCCGCGACTTCGTCCGCGTGGATTAAGGTTTTTTATTCCCGCGGGAACACTCTTATTTCCCGAGTTAAAAAGTAGCCTATGTCCTATTCCGGACCATAATCTATCTCTGTGCCAAATTTAAACCAAATCGGTTCAGTCGTTGCGACGTGACTGAGTAACAAACATACAAATTTTCACGTTTATAATATTATTATTATTAACAACTTAGTGGTGTGCAGCAATTATTTATGCTTTTCCCACTGAAAAAATTTGAGAGATCGGGATTAAAATTAGTAGTAGTAGTAGCTTCTGTCCGCGACTTTGTCTGCGCTGACTTCGTATTGGGTCTAAAGCTTCGTTCGTTAACAATTTTTAATCTTACCACGGGAACTATTTGAGATCGGTACAGAAAGCACATGTCCTTTTCCATAGCATAGGTGGCATGCATACAAAATTTCAAAACTGTCTGCCCGCGGCTTAGCTCTTAAACAATTTTCAATTTTCCCTCGGGAACTACTTAAGGAATCGGGATAAAAGGTAGCCTATGTTCTTTTCCATGTCAAAGGCTACATGCATACCAAGTTTCAAAGCTGTCTGCCTGCGGCTTAGCTCGTAAATAATTTTCAATTTTCCCTCGGGAACTTCTAAAGGAATCGGGATAAAACGTAGCCTATGTTCTTTTTCATGTCAAAGGCTACATGCATACCAAATTTCAAAGCAGTCTGCCTGCGGCTTAGCACGTAAACAATTTTCAATTTTCCCTCGGGAACTACTTAAGGAATCGGGATAAAAGGTAGCCTATGTTCTTTTCCATGTCAAAGGCTACATGCATGCCAAATTTCATCCAAATCCGTTCAGCCGTTTTTGCGTGATTGAGTAACAAACATCCAAACATCCAAACATCCAAACATCCACACTTTCACATTTATAATATTAGTAGGATAGTAGGAAGTAGGATTATTATTAACAACTTAGTGGTGTGCAGCAATTATTTATGCTTTTCCCACTGAAAAAATTTGAGAGATCGGGATTAAAATTAGTAGTAGTAGTAGCTTCTGTCCGCGACTTTGTCTGCGCTGACTTTAGAATTGGGTCTAAAGCTTCGTTCGTTAACAATTTTTAATCTTACCACGGGAACTATTTGAGATCGGTACAGAAAGCACATGTCCTTTTCCATAGCATAGGTGGCATGCATACAAAATTTCAAAACTGTCTGCCCGCGGCTTAGCTCTTAAACAATTTTCAATTTTCCCTCGGGAACTACTTAAGGAATCGGGATAAAAGGTAGCCTATGTTCTTTTCCATGTCAAAGGCTACATGCATACCAAGTTTCAAAGCTGTCTGCCTGCGGCTTAGCTCGTAAATAATTTTCAATTTTCCCTCGGGAACTTCTAAAGGAATCGGGATAAAACGTAGCCTATGTTCTTTTTCATGTCAAAGGCTACATGCATACCAAATTTCAAAGCAGTCTGCCTGCGGCTTAGCACGTAAACAATTTTCAATTTTCCCTCGGGAACTACTTAAGGAATCGGGATAAAAGGTAGCCTATGTTCTTTTCCATGTCAAAGGCTACATGCATGCCAAATTTCATCCAAATCCGTTCAGCCGTTTTTGCGTGATTGAGTAACAAACATCCAAACATCCAAACATCCAAACATCCACACTTTCACATTTATAATATTAGTAGGATTAGTCAAAAGTAATATATTATATTCATCAGAATCCGTTTCACTCCACATTTTTAGAATTAATAGCAACTGCTTTGGCGTGAATACTCTACTCGAGCCGTGACTCAGCATTACGCGAAGCCTCTACCTCGTTTCCCTTTCGCCACGTGTTCGGTTCGCTGTGTTCTCGCGCTTAGTTTGACATCTCCGCCTCGGTTAACTTTCGCTACGTGTTCGGTGCATGTTCAGTTCGCCGTGTGTTTAACAAAGTCTTAAGAGACTGAGCTGAAGAGTTTGTTTCAGTGGCCCAAAACTCAACTTAGAGAACTAAAAACACCCATTTTATTTGATAGTTAAAAAAATCGATTAGAAAAACGATTTATCGATTATAGATATTTATTATTTCAAGATCTTTGTCATTATGATATTGGCAACACTGACACCGACAAGTGACAAAACCAATAAAAATAAGCCACTGACGTTTCCGCTTTCGCGCTCTTGGCCCCTGTCTCGAGTTCGTTCGTTGGTGTTTCAGTTAAATTGTTTTCCTTTATTATAATCCTTGCATTGAGTTGAGCTTCGTGTTCCTCTGCAACTATAGTAATTGAAAATAATAAGTGAGATAGAGACTCAGTGTTACTTAGTTAACTAAACCTATATCAAAATGGACACTGCTCGCCGTTGTATCAATTGTTCTATAAGACTGGTACATCAGCGCTGGCGCTCATTGCAAGATGCAACTGAGACTATGGTGAATGTTCTCCGTGCCTGGATATCACCAACACAGGTGAGTGAGTTTTTGCTACTTGTGTTAATAAAAACCAGGAACGGAACCAACGTTAGGGAACAATATTTATTTTAGGAAAACTAGAGCTTAGTCAAGCTAAGATCTATAGTTGTTGAATCGAATGTAGTTTCACTCTGCTTAGACTCAGGACCGAGTTAGAACTAGGTATTCATAGATTGTTTTTGTTACTGTATTAATTGGTAATAATGCTCATCCCATACTATCATAATAAATAAACCAAAGTCGAAGCTTGTATTACAGTTACAAGGTAACAGAGTAACTTCTTTAAATACCTATTTATAATAGAAAAATACTTAAATAACTAGGATATTATATTTCTTCCTATAAATATACTGTGTAATTCTTCATACACCCAGCAATATTTTGTGTTGTGCAAACAACATACATGTATTATAATAATTAATAATAACATTAAGAATGACTTATGATACTAAAAATCATGATGGTCCTTTATTATAATTTGTAATAGGTTATAGATAGCACAGCATTTACAATTTGTTTTTTTTTAAAGGTATCTCCTGAAAATCGACTGTGCTCTGAGTGCTTTCGATTGCTTCAAGAAGTACCTGAAAATGTGGCAGAACCAACCCCATCGTTTGGACATAGAAGTGTATGTGTTGCTTGCGGCGTGTCTATTCTACGGGGTCGCACACACCTAGTACCTTTTGACTGTCCAGAAAGAAATGTTATAATTGGATGGGCATTTCCTCATCTAGTAAGTATATTTTGGTAATCATTTCTCATTAAGTATATTTCTTGAAATATATTTTATATGAAGTCTAGAATTTTTTATTTTTAAGTTAACATAATATAATTTAAGATAGCGGTGATAGCCTCATTTTTAAAAATTCAGCTCCCTTTTGGCAGGTTCAGGTTTGTTTTATATTTTAATTAAATATCACTACCTTAAGCAGTGAAGGAAAATACTGTGAAAAAACATGTGTGCCTGCAGACATACTACACACATCTGAAAAGTGTTGTATTCTATCAATTTGTACTAGGCCGTGTTGTGGACTATGGCCTAAACTCTTCTCATTTTGAGAGTAGATAAGTACTCTGTAGTGTGCAAATGATAGGTTGATAATTATTATGAATGATAAAAAATCAAAGTCAAACCCAATTATTCAATTTAGATTTATCTACATTGAGTTGAAATTATAAATTATTATTATTACAATAATTATTTTTATTTCAGGTACCACATCTGACTAGAGTTTGTATTCCTTGTTGGATTGCTGCTAGAAGAAATATTCAGAGGCAAATTCAGCAAGATACCAACAGATTTGTGGATCCGTTGAGTCTGGATACGGACCATGAAGAATCCATTCATATACCTGTGCCTCCTCCAGTACCACATAATATCACAGTGCCACAACCCAGAGAATCTACAACTGTTAGGATTATGTCACAAACACATAGACGTGCTGTGTCTTCCTCGAGACACTGTATATTTTTAGGCTGTGAAAATATTGAACATTTATTGGTGCCAATGGCAGTGAAAGAACTGTTATTAAGTCGCTATAGGTTTTATGTTCCACCTTCCGCCCGTATTTGTAGATATCATTTAGAAAATGATTGCTGGGCGCAATTAAATTCTAATAATAGAGATTTTACTGCCTTACAGATAGATCAAATGCTCTTGATGATGGAGAGAACTAATCTAAAAACATTAGACTTTGCTAATATTTCTAGCATGCCTCCGCATCTCTGCCATTATTGGCTAGGAATGACAGCTGCCCAGTTCCATGAACTTTTAGGTGAAATGCCAAGACTGCACACTGAAGTACCTTCTGCAAGTGTTGCTTTAAGTATATACTTGGTCAAATTGCGTACTGGTGACAGTAATGAAAGATTAAGCACTTTATTTGAAATGTCACGAAGTAACTTGGAACGGTATATGTCCAAGGCCAGAGACTGCATGTGCCAGCAGATGGCACCTTCATACATAGGTCTAAGTCATATGACCATAGCAGAGGTTGCTTCCCGAAATAAAATAATTCCTGAGGGTTTATTTGGAAACCCTAATTTACCTAGTGAAAACAAACCTGCTATTGTTATATGCGATGCTACATATGTATATGTGCAAAGTAGTAGCAACTACTTATTTCAAAAAGTCACATATAGTCTTCATAAATACCAAAACTTAGTAAAACCATTTATGTTTGTATGTTGTGATGGTCATATTTTAGATTGTCTAGGACCATACAAAGCAATAGAAAACGATGCAACTATTATGAAAAATGAATTCAGACAGAGTAATGGAGCAATGAGAACTTATTTCCGGGAGGGCGATGTATTTATCCTCGATAGAGGTTTTAGAGATGTGTTACCACAATTATTAGAATATGGGTATCAAGCTCATATGCCGGAGTCATTGTTAGAGGGTGAACATCAACTCACAACACTGCAGGCCAATAAGACAAGATGTGTAACAATGTGTAGGTGGGTGGTTGAAGTAGTTAATGGCCGTTTCAAAAGACACTTCAAACTGTTTCGTCAAGATTTTTTTAACAGAGCTGCTAAGCATTTAATGACAGATTTTCGAAATGGTTGCGCCTTAATAAACAAATTCCATCCGCTCATTGAAGACAAGCCAGAAGCAATTGAATACTTAGCAATTGCCAGACGACGATTAAATCTAGATAATGTTTTAGCCAATACTGTAAGAACAGAAAATCTTAACAGGCGACGAGCCACATTTGAAACCATTGATTCCCACCATCCCCACTTGGACCAGTTCCCAAGACTCACCATAGATGATTTGAAAAGGCTTGCACTAGGAACATATCAACTCAAGCAAGCTCGTTCATACTATGGTGAGCATACTAGACCAAATGGCACCTACACAGTTGAAATAAATAACGAAATAGATGAGGATATTCCACTTATTTTGGGTACAAATAATTATTTATTAAGAGGAAGAATAAAGTCCAGGCATATTGGCAACAGGATCTATTATGTTTACTTACTAATTAGTCGGGATGAAAATGTTGCCAATACAATCGAAGCTATTGCAGGTTATTGCTGCAACTGTCTTGTTGGTAATAGGACTATAGGTTGTTGTGCTCATGTAATGTCAGTGGTATGGTATCTTTCCTGGGGTAGATTTAATGATGTAACTGCCTCAGCTACATTTTTGGATAATATATTCAATGAATTCATATATGAAAATGAATAGCCTAAGACTTAGGCTATTCATTTTCATTTACTTAGGGCCTAAGTGAAGTCACTTAGGCCCTAAGTAAATGTTGAAAATTATTTTAGATTAAAATGTTTATTAATAATGTTATGTAGGTTTTATCTTAATAAATTAATTAATTTGTTTTTATATTTGTGTTTTTATTCGGTATTCTCATACTGTGCTAACCCCTGATATATAGTAAAAGTAATAGTCAATTCATACTACGATGGGAAAGAAACTGAATAGAGATCAATAGTGGAATACCACTACTGATCTTTACTGAACACATAATAGAGAGGTACGTCAATATTCTTGACAGAAAAACGCAATGCATTTTCTGGTCTGACCCACTGAGTAAGTAGGTATATAATCCGAATCAGAAATCAAACGCAAGTTTTCTCGTCATCAGCAGTCGAACATGCTAATAATATGTAATAATAGAATAAAAGTTGTGGCCGATGAGGATATTATCTATTTTTGGTTTATTGGGAGCAATTTACTTATTTTATAAGTAATAAGTGGCCCGTCAAGGCTCCCTACCGGTGTATTTTGTTGCAGTATGCAACAGTCTCATATTCTGTGAATGTACCTACTTTGCTTCATTCCTTTTTTTTAGAGATTTATTACAAATGTACCTACGTAAAAACACTAAAAAAACGAAAAACATATTGTTACGCGCTGAAGGAAATAGATGTCGCTACGAGCGATGGCTCGCGGCGCGGGGAGCGGACTTATGGCGCCAGCCGGTCTACACTATCATGGCGACGGTCGGTGCGAAGTAATGTTCTGTGGCACGTGTGGGTTAATGCAAAATTGTGAACCTAACCTAAATGTGTAACTGATGTTGCGTTGTAATTCTAAGTGATGTGAATTAATAACTGGACAAGCTAATTATTAAACGAGATTGTAAACATATCCAGAGTCTGATTTCACATTCAGAAGTGGTATTTACGACGAAAATTGGACCCAAATATAGAGAGATCAGTGCAGTGAAAGACAATGCGTTCATGCGGCTACTAAGAAATGCTGATTAACTCCGGCTTCCCTGACAAGTGCCAGCACATTTCATGTGGAATCAGTCAATGTCGCTATCGATAAAACTTTTGTATGGTGAACGCGATTTTGTAAGAGTTGAAGAGGATGTCTTTTAAGGATCTCGACAAAGTTGCGTGAAACTAGATTTTCATTGAGACGACTCGAGAGGTGTTAAAGCAGTGACATTAGCGGTTTGCTAAGCGTTTTACAATAAAAAACGAGCCGCTGTAGAATGAAACTTCCAGCTGATGGTCATAGATACCTACAGGGTGTAATCTACTCGAAGGGATACTCAATAGTTGCTACCCAGAAGTCTGCGATGTTATAGAAGATGCTCTTCATGAAACTGACTTGTCTGAGACTAAGTGCAAATTGAGTTTATACTTGGACGTATAGATTTTACTACAAGAATCAAGTTTGTGGGACTGAATATCGTAGAGAATGCAGCTGATCATGATGAAGATGTATTTTGGCAGAAAGGCGAATTTATTACACGTGCTTTACCCTTACTTTACCCTGTTAACCAATGCACGACGAGATAAGGGTCGAAGGTGATGATGATAAATCGACTTTTCTTCCGACACAGTTATTACTGAGGTGCGTAGTTGTTATTTTTATTTATCTGTCTGTTGGTTTTAACCATCTGTTTTCTGTCTGATCTGATCTGTTCTGTTTTCTGTCCGATCTGTTCTGTTTCCTGTCTGATCTGTTCTGTCCATTTAATTTCTTAATCTGTTTAATCCGTTTTACCCGTTTCACCTGTTTATTTGTTTTATCCGTTTTACCCGTTTTATCCGTTTACCCATTTCACCTGTTTTGTTTTATCCGTTTATCCGTTTTACCGATTTCACCTGTTTTATGTTTTATCCGTTTAACCATTTTACCCGTTTCACTTGTTTATTTGTTTTATCCGTTTTACCCGTTTTATCCGTTTACCCGTTTTATCCATTTACTCGTTTTATCTGTTTTATCCGTTTATCCGTTTTACCCATGTCACATGTTTTATGTTTTATCCGTTTATCTGTTTTACCCAGTTCACCTGTTTTATGTTTTATCCGTTTTACCGTTTCACCTGTTTATTTGTTTTACCCGTTTTATCCGTTTACCCGTTTCACCTGCTTCATCCATTTATCCGTTTAATGCGTTTTACCTGTTTTATCCTTTTATCCGTCTTATCCGTTTTACTCATTTCACCTGTTTTATGTTTTATCCGTTTTATCGTTTCACCTGTTTATTTGTTTTGCCCGTTTTATCCGTTTCACCTGTTTCATCCATTTATCCGTTTAATGCGTTTTACCAGTTTTATCCGTCTTATCCGTTTTACCCATTTCCCCTGTTTTATGTTTTATCCGTTTTACCGTTTCCCCTGTTTATTTATTTTATGCTTTTTATCCATTTACCCATTTCACCTGGTTTATCCGTTAAATCCGTTTTACCTGTTTTATCCGTTATCCGTTTATTTAGTTTTACCCATTTCACCTGTTTATGTTTTATCCGTTTACTCGGTTTACCTGTTTTATCCGTTTAACCCGTTTTATTCGGTTATCCGTTTTATCCGTTTCACCTGTTTATGTTTTATGCGTTTTACCCATATCATCTGTTTATCTGTTTTATCCATTTTACCTGTTTCACCCATTTTATCCGTTTTACTTGATTAACTGTTTAACTTGTTTTCCTATTTATCCGTTTAATCCGTTTTATCCAATCTGCCCGTTCTGTCCGTCCTGTCCATCCTGTACGTCCTGTCCTGTACGTTCTGCGCGTTCTGCGCGTTCTGCACGTTCTGTGCGTTCTGTGCGTTCTGTGCGTTCTGTACGTTCTGTCTTATCTGTACTATCTGTATTATATCTTTTATCAGTTTTATCCGTTTAATCTGTGTTATCTGCTGTAACTGCTTTATCTCTAATAACTGTATTATCTGTACCATCTATCTATATATATATATGTATGTATGTATAAAAATGTTAGTTATGTTATGTGTACTAACTGTATTATCTGTACTATCTGTATTATATCTTTTATCAGTTTTATCAGTTTTATCCGTTAAATCTGTGCTATCTACTGTAACTGCTTTATCTCTATTAACTGTATTATCTGTATTATCTGTACTATCTGTACTGTCTGTATTATCTCTTTTATCTGTATTATTTCTTTTATCTATTTATCTGTTTTATCTGTTAAATCTGTTCATTCTGTTTAATCTGTTTGATTTGAGTATGATGTTCTGATTCTGAACCCAAGTAGAGTCTGTTCCGACTTCTGTTCTATTCAATTCTGATTCTAATTTTTAACCCTCATACGAAAATACGAGTGTTATGGGTTTGACATATGTGTCTGTATATCTGTATATCTGTGACATCATCGCTCCCAAATGAATGTACCGATTTTGATGCGGTTCCTTTCTGTTTGAAAGCTGACGGGATTAGGATGGTTTTTGGATTTTCAAAAGTGACGATCTGTACAGGCGTTAAATATCATCAGCTCATTTCCTGCTTGACAAAAGGGTCTTACAGACTTCCGCAGGTCTGTCGATCTGAAAATTGATGATTGGGGTCCCTGATAGAGAAAATAAAAATTACAATTTTATTTGTTTATGTGCATGAGAAAATCCGATTCTGATTCACAAAAATATGTCTTTTGACTCTGGTTTATCTTTTACGAAGGATATGGTTAAATTATATTCTGATTTACGAAATTATGATGTGTTCATATTATGTGTATAGCTTAATAATGTTTTATTTTAATTGACTCTACTAGAGCGGACTGTAGAACGTAGCTGATCAGCATAAACGGTTTTTAGTCAAAGAAAAATGTTGATAGTAGATTGTGTGTGGAGTACTGAGCTTTGAATGTCTTAACAGTCAAGAACAGGTTCCTTTTGCCAAGCATTGGTGATGATAAGTTGAGAAATTAACTGGTAAACACTAGTTTAGACTTAGCACAGGACTACTACCTAATTATCCTAGCAACGGAGGCTATTAAGATCACACCTGATGTTAAATTCTATCTTAAGTTTACTATACCTATCCGGAAGTAGGGGTCGCACCCGAAGAACTGTTTGTTCCTATGTTGTTGTTGAAAATATTATAAGAACCTCCTTAAGTGATATTGTTTTAAGTTCCGGATACCTTGACCTTAATATGGGTAAATACTATCAACTGCTTTAACCGAAATTTGGCTCGTCTCTGTTATGCGTGCTCTACCGCCTTAAGATATTTTGTTAACTGATCCGTTATCTCACGTGCCTTAGTGTTAACTAAAGTCCAAGTAACTTAAAGGTGTGCACCAAACATTGGTTGCCTTACATCTGCAACGATAAAGTTCCATCCGAAATCGTAGATTAAGCACACTGATACATTTGACACCTTAAGTATTGATCTCCGATTCGTTTGCAGCAAGTAATTATAGTCCCTTAGTAAAATATTTGCTGGACAGTGAAATCACTGATACGTTCACACCAGAAGAACTTAAGTTTTAACTCACATCCGAAAAGCTTAGGTAGTTTAAGGCGACGACCAGCATTGTAGTGAATAGGTAGCTACAGTAGTAATTTGTTGAAGAGCCACAACTTCCGGCCCTGTGGCCATATTCAGTTTCCGCTTCTTTTCCTCCAGTTCTCCTCTCAGTTGCATGGTTTGATTCCTACGCATTCTATCACCAAATTTGGTGATTTCCGCTATCATATTAGGAGAGTTACTACTGGATTACTTCGTAGAAGTATTGGGTGTCGATTTTAGTTCTGAGACTAGATGAGTAGTACCTGCTGTTTCATCATCTTATCAGCAATTTTGGTCAAATAGTTGAGGCCCCTGGAGTTTGCCACTATCCTGCATATATCTCAAAGCTGAGATTGCTTTTGCTCTCTTAGTTTCATCTTCTCTAAGAGGTTCTGGATTTGATGTATTTCCAAATTTCCGATGCCATGGCCTCGGCTCTTACTTAAAGGCCCTAGAACTCATTAGGTTATTGTGATGCCAGCTGGGACCATGTATTGGCAACGACGCCACTTATAGATGAAAACACTCGTCGGTTTCCTTTTTGCTCTGCGCGCCAGGTGTCGAGCCTTGTGCCGGGACAGGCACCGGTGGAAGTGCTTTTGGGATAGTGTTGGGTGGCTGAGTGCTTAATAAGAGGTATACTAGTTTGCTCACTGTGGCATATATATGTATGCAGTTGTTATATGTTTGGTTGGGAGAGTACAGTTGTGTCACTGTGGACACATTAGCGCTGACTGTTGTTCGCTCGCAGGCCAATGGGTATACATAGTGCTCAAGGTGTGTTGAGGTGTACAGTGCCGACACCGCAGTGTGCATGTAAGCAGGGCTATGCGAAAGGACGCGGGTTCTACCGAATGGTCGATCTAACTTCGTGGTGTAAAAAAATGGAAGGTTGTAGAATATTGTGGCGGTGGTTGCTGCTGGTGTCTGCAACCGAAGTTCAGAAAATTATGGCAACTGGTTCTGATAAGGACAGTGTAGATGCACAGGATATAATAGATCTTCTAGAAAGTTAAAAACCTACTTCAGTCCGATCTGGTTCAGTCAATTTAGCTCTGCATCTGAAAATCTTATTCTCCACTAATGCCTGTGTGTGAATACCTGCTGGTATTCACTTTTCAGGATGGCCGATGTTACGCGCTGAAGGAAATAGATGTCGCTACGAGCGATGGCTCGCGGCGCGGGGAGCGGACTTATGGCGCCAGCCGGTCTACACTATCATGGCGACGGTCGGTGCGAAGTAATGTTCTGTGGCACGTGTGGGTTAATGCAAAATTGTGAACCTAACCTAAATGTGTAACTGATGTTGCGTTGTAATTCTAAGTGATGTGAATTAATAACTGGACAAGCTAATTATTAAACGAGATTGTAAACATATCCAGAGTCTGATTTCACAATATATTGTGAACAGTAACATCAGTAGGTAGGTACAATATTCGCATGTGTCAAAAAATAACCTTAATTCTTGAACTTCTTTTTCTATTTACTCTGAAATCCGGCGAACTAGAGATTTAATGTTTTTGGTAATGTATTATAATTATTAAACCCTTTAAAATAAGGGGAATTTTGTTAAGGCACCATAAGGTTATTAGGTGAAACCAAAGTCCATACTACCATTGGCAATCTCCTTTCAAGTTGTGAATTTAGCAGATGAGACTTTGTTCTACGGAACGGTCGATTACTAGCTGATGCCTGTGCACGTCGTCCGCGTGGATTTAGTTTTTAATCCCGTAGGAACTCTTTGATTTTCCGGGATAAAAAGTAGCCCGTGTCACAATACAGGTCTTCAACTATACCCATGCAAAAATTCACTTCATTCATCTAACTGCATTGATCCTGATCTGGTCTTGTCTTCTTGTCTTGTCTTGTCTCGTCTCGTCTCGTCTCGTCTCGTCGCGTCTCGTCGCGTCTCGTCACACATAAGTCCTTAACATTTTATTACTTACCCTATAAGCTCGTAATGTAGTTAACTGATCGCTGTTGGCACACGCAAATTCTCTCCTTTTTGCATCGGCTTCCGTCTATAAAACAACAATAACAAAAACGTTGAACGATAAAAAATATTTCTATTTCTGTTGTTTAAACACCAAGCAAACATCGATATCGTGAAAGTCAAAAAACAGTGAATATATTAAGTAAAAGTACCTAGTTGAGAGTAGCACTTTCACATTTAAATTATACTAACGTCATATTTCAATCATATATCTAAATTATATCTTGAGGATCCATGACTAACAAACTAATTGGTATGGCTTTAATTTATACTACCATACCCCTTCCAAGTTAGCCCGCTACCATATTAGCCTGCCATTTAGCATCAGTTTAGATCGCAGTCAAGGCTAAATTATCATCAACAATAAAAATAGTGTGGTCTGAGAAACATACTTTCTTCCCAAAAGGCGCAACGAAGGGGCTTTTGTGGCTCAAAAAAGCCGCCATAGTTAAAGCCGAGTCCACACAGCAGAATATAGCACCGAATAGCATCAGCTTGCCTATCCTCACGTCTACCGGCAACGCGGCCAGGTGCTTCCCGAGCGCAGTCAGCGCAAAAGCCTTGTCCAAAGCGCCCACGTCTTGCAAACGGGTCAACGCGCCGTCAATGTTGGATTTGAGTGGCGGTTCTATCGTTTTACCTGTAAAGACAAAAGTGTATTATATAAAGTAAATTATTATATATATGAAACAATAGAAAGTATCACTTTCTATTGTTTCATGATTTAATGCCTCCTAGGCGACTTCACATTATTGGGAGGTTTTTATTTGCACGGGTTATTCCGTCAACTAATGGGTGGGAGCTGAAACGACGTACAAAGACTGGTTAATAGATTTTATAAATACATACCAAAAATTCCGAAAAATTTTTGATATGTATTTATAAAATCTATTAGGATATTTCCTTTAAGTGTAGGTTAACACTGCAATAAAAAATAAAAAAAAAAGACTGGTTAGTTCTTGAGTTACTAACACTGTTATAAGTTGAAATGTTCTAAGAGCACTCTGTGTATTTCCGGCACGGGTTATTCTGCCAAGTATAGTTGTATCGATGGAAGGTGAAAAGACTGACAAAGACTCCCAGCTTCTTGAGTTACTAACACTGTTATAAGATGACATATTCTTACCTAATACTTCATGTACGTTCATGTTTTTGAATAATGGTAAAATCTTCAACTTGAGTAAAAGCTGTTCTAATGGCACTTTGTGTATTTCCTGCACGGGTTATTCCGCCAAGTAATGGGTGTATTAATGGGAGGTGAAAAAACATGCAGACTCGTTACTTCTTGAGTTACTAACACCGCTATAAAAGGACATATTCTTACCTAATACTTCATGCAAGTTCATGTTTTGGAATAACGGCAGAATCTTCAACTTGAGTAACAGCTGTTCTAACGGCACTCTGTGTATTTCCGGCACGGGTTATTCCGCCAAGTGATAATGAGAAGTGAAAAGACGTACACTCATCGTTTCTTATTGTTATTAATGCCAATATAAGAGGACATATTCTTACCTAATACTTCATGCACGTTCATGTTTTGGAATAACGGCAGAATCTTCAACTTGAGTAACAGCTGTTCTAAGGGCACTCTGTGTATTTCCGGCACGGGTTGTTCCGCCAAGTGGTGAGTGTATCGATGGGATGTGAACAGATGTATACAGACTCCCGGCATCACTCTGCCGGCCCGGCCTCGACGTTGCTTTGCGTTGGCTCGCGATACCCACAC
Source organism: Hipparchia sbordonii (assembly GCA_038048805.1). Classification (NCBI taxonomy): domain Eukaryota; kingdom Metazoa; phylum Arthropoda; class Insecta; order Lepidoptera; family Nymphalidae; genus Hipparchia; species Hipparchia sbordonii. The sequence goes on from JBBIWI010000010.1 coordinate 10,056,244, forward strand.
GAGGTCGAGTGATTCCATATTACGGTTGGAATCGAATCTGGAATGTTACTTGGAATAAATTTAGATCATCACTCTAATGCATCTAAATCTTTATCTATCTATATAATATAAACGTTAAAATTGTTTTTACAAAGCAGACTTCAAACGCCACTACAAAGTATATCAATTGTGCCTATAAAATTTGAAGAGTTCCCTCGATTTTTTCAGGATCCCATCATCAGATCCTGACCTGATGACAATGGGACCACCCCATGCCCTATGGGGAATCGGAACTGAATGTGGTTATGCCTTTTTTTCATGAAAATCAAGAGGCAAATCCTGAATTTGAAGCTTTTTGTTAGGTGAGTCGCGGGCCAGTCAACTTTGGGAACCATTGGTCTATAGACGATTAAGTATTGTTAGAGTATTCATGAAAGTTTTCATTTACATCATCATATCATCATTAGCAACTCATCAACGGTTCACTAATGAGCACAGATAGCTGGCCCAATGCAAAAGTTTAAGAAAAACCCTTAAGAATATTATGGAGAACTATTAACCGATTTTCAGGCAGGATTGCTCATCCTTTACCGTTGAAGCATGTGAATGTCAGAGTTTCGTGCCGGGAATCGAACCTGCGATACAGAAAAACAAATCGTAGTCCTAACCTATCACTGTTCTCATACGTACCTTTTCTCCTTCATCCGTCCACAATCCACCACAAATACGCAGTCATCTATAGTAACCGAAGTCTCCGCTATGTTAGTCGATAGGACGATCTTCCTCACTCCTCGATTGGGTTTCCTAAACACCCGGGACTGTTCCTCGCTTGATAACGTTGAGTGAAGTGGTACTAATACGTATTTACCTGTACTGAAATACAAGCAGTTTGGTTATGGACAAGTATAAATTGAAAATTTAAGACATCCCCGACATGTCGCTCATTTGCGACAAGGGTGATATAACTCAAAATTCACTTATTTTAGAGTCGAACATTTATACTTTTTGCTATAAAACCAACATTACGCTAAGCACAAAAAATAAGAGCGAGAGAGATTGTGACTTAATACTCTGTCGCTTTGTTGGACGCTGTGTTGTTTCGAGACCGCAGCATCCACAAAACATTACTTTCTAACGAGAGAATTCTCTCATCATCGATTTTGAATTATGTCACTCTTGTCGCAAATTAGCGAATTGTGAAGTCAAGCCCTTCCATTTGGGGAATTGTGAAAAAATATGTAATTCGCCATGTTGTGATGGCGGCCATCTTGGATTTGAAATTTATCATAGTGCATAGTATTCTACAGCTAGTCAAGCCCTATCATTTGATATCCGTATTGAGGAAGTTGTTAAAAAATATATAATCCGCCATTTTGTGGTGGCGGCTATCTTGAACCGATTTTCATCAAATATGGCTACGAACAAGGCTGTTTCGGATTAAAAAAAACTTACTTTGGACTAAACGTGTGACTGTCGACCAGTTGGTCGTGGAGCGACATGATTTCTCCGATCCCGGGCAGGAATATCAAGATGGCGCCCTCTCGCGGCCACGAATGGTCCCCTTCCACTATGTATGTGAGAACATGTTCTACGAGGTCTAAATTAATCTGAAAGAATATAGTAATAATATAACAGTAGAAAATTAATTTATATTATTATATTATTTAACGCCACAAGTGCAGAAGAAGTACACAGATAACAATGAGCTGGAACAAATAGTGGGCGCAAAAGGAAACACTGAAAGGGGTCTTCCTTCCCCACAAGCCTAACAAGAGCAGTAATGGACACAAGTATTCTCCCATGCCTCACGTACGCAAACGTGGGTTTATACAAGTTGTATTTGGAGGGGAGAGGAGAATATAAGTCAAGTAAGGTTGGCTAATATTCTTCATATAAAAAGAAATTGAAACCGGAATTTTCGTCTAATGTCACCCACACCATCATTGTCTTGTCCGCGCCATGCTACACCGCACGGCCAATTTAGCAGACGTTAGTTTACTTCAATGGTTTATTGTGAATGTCTTCACAGGTTTCTAGTTCTTACCTTTTCAGTATCCATAAGATACAAGTTCTTGCACGCTATTTTACTGCAGTTTGGATACCGAGCCACCATCTGCGATATTGAGAGGTTCTCATCTCGTATCGACGCTTTCGGCGGTTCCGTCGACTCTGATTTGACGTCACACGTTTCTAACTCTGTTTCAAAGTCTGCCTTCTTTTCTCTATCACCTGTTACACAAATAAAAGGTGTAATTATTTATTACATAAAAGCTTTTTTTTAATATATATATATATAGTCTATAGACTAGCGCATGGCTGCGATCACCTGATGGTAAGTGAAGATGCAGCCTAAGATGGAACGCGCTTGCCTAGAAGATGCCTATTCATTCTTGATTTGAAGGTATCCAAATTGTAGTTATAGGAAAAAACAGAGGCCGGAAGGACATTCCAAATTTTAGCTGTATATTATACGATCAATAAAAGAATAAGATTTTTTTTAATATTAAACCGTCATTTTCTATTGCTATCTTGCTCTCACTTAAATAAGACACTTACTCTGAGCAAGACAGATATATAAAATGGCACCTTTTTATCCCTACCTTCATTCTTTGAATTTTAAATTAAAATCAAGATAAGAATAAAAAGGGAAATAGTAAGTATTTCAAAACTGTGGAAACTGAAAAAAGCTTTTATATTCAGATTCTTTGACAATTTTGTTATAAAAGTATCTTACCTTTCTTAACTTTTCGCGCGTACGGACCATTTTCTTCCAAAACATAATTTGTTACATCCATGACATCATCCAAAAATAGTTGTTCAACTGGGAAAGTTCTACCTAAAACATGAAATTTTCTAATGTCTAAATAAAATAAAATTGCTTACAGCAAAAATTGGTTTTGCCACACAATTAATAAAAGGGAATATACATTTATATTGGATTCAAATGTATGTTTCTGTGATCTTTATCGACACGAAATCATACTAAAACCATTCATTTTTTATTTAAAAAAATATCATTATATAATTTAATGAACCAAATCATAAAATATGCGCGAAATATTAAAAATTACAATTGAATAGACTTAGATCCGATGCATGACGTCAGTTCAGTCGTCAACATGGCGGCGTTTAAATCGTTCGAATTTAATTAATCGAAACAATTGTTGTTTATTTAGTTTAATGTGTTTCATTAGTGGTACATTTTTTATACCACATTAAAGTAAAGAATTAATCGAAAATTTAAAAAAAACACATGCATATACAGGGTGATTTTTTTGGTTGTGCACAATTTTTTTATGCTGTATATAAACGAAATTTAATAAACAGGTATTTTTCATTTTTTTATTTTACATGACAATACCAAAGTTATCGTTTACCAATGAGCATTATTTTATACCACATTGAAGTAAAGAATTAATCGAAAAAAAAATATACATACATGCATATACACTCCATTAGTGATATCATACCTGGTATTTCAATAACTGGAATCTTGTTAAAGTAACCCGAGAATAATTCTGCGTTCATAGTCGCACTCATCAACACAATGGTCAAGTCTTTCCTAACTTTGATAAGGTCTTTAAGTATGAGTAGAAGGAAATCACTCTCTTCAGACCTTTCGTGAACTTCGTCTACGAGTATATGGGTGATAGATTGTAACTGTGGATCGTATTCCAATCTTCGTAATAGTATACCGGTGGTGCAAAACGTTAGTCTTGTTTTAGAGGATACTTTGCTTTCTAATCTGATCTACAACAAGAAAAAAGTTTAAGAACAGTTAACCAACTGTGGAAAATTAGATGTATAGTTCTTTCAATTCATGAGAGTGAGTGGCTCATGGTTGTGTGTGTGTCGTATCTGTATAGGTATGAAACTTGCTCGCGCCTGACCGCTCCCACCTAGGCTCCTGACAGGAACGCACACTTACGCAATTTGCACGTACACGACGTAAACATAAGTAAAGCTCACGCGCCCTCGTGAATCAATAGAAACTATACAAATATTTGTAGTATGTCCAATATAAGTTTATAAACTAACAAATTTTTAAACTTATATTGGACATACTACAAATATTTGTGCTTAAAACAGATGATAGCAAACATAATAGATAACATAAAGGGGCCGTTCAAGTATTACGTAAGCACTATGGGGGGTCCTTGTTTTGCTTATTTTGGATGACATGGGGGGTAGGGGAGTCTAGACGATGATGATGAACATTATAATTATAACACACAAAAAAATACATTTATAATTGAAAAATGTTTACGTAAGCATGTAAATAATTGTAATAAATCTGCTTACGTAATACTTGAACAGCCCCAAAGCAAAGAAATTGATTTTCAAATTACCTGATATCCAACAACCTGCCCGGTCTTCTCAATCCGCTCCTCGGCTACCCTTTCGGCTACTCCGATAGCTGAAATCCTCCTGGGCTGAGTGCAAACTATCTCCACGTGTTCCCGACCACCCTCGTTGAAGCTATCCAGCCAGTCGTCCAAAATGTACTGCGGTACTTGCGTGCTCTTGCCGCAACCGGTCTCTCCACTTATTACTATCACCTGAGGGTAGACAAGAAAAACAAATCGATAAACGGGATTGGTTTAGATGAATCACTCCGTAATCTACTATATAAAAATAAGTCGGATTTTCCTTCCTGACGCTATAACTCTAGAACGCACGAACCGATTTCCACGGTTTTGCATTCGTTGGAAAGGTCTCGGGCTCTGTGAGGTTTATAGCAAAGAAAATGTAGGAAAAATTCCACGCGGACGAAGTCGCGGGGGCAAAAGCTAGTTAATCATATAAATAGGCTAGGTTACTGCTATAAGTGCCTAATGAATGTTTACAGCAACCATACAAAAATCATCCCCTAAGTAGTTGCGTGCAGTTCATACAGGCATAAAAGCACTGCCTACTTTAACAAAAAATAAATTAAAGCACTTATATCGAAATAGGCACACGTCTATCGCAACAGACTAGCAATTACTTATTTATATTAATTATTAATTAATTAGGCTAAGTACGAGTCTCCTTACGTAACCTAACTAACTAAATACAACCACCCTTACCCAATGTCATTTTTACCTTTAGGTGTTCCCTATACGATAAACATCCTCGATAACACCGCATTCTGTACATTTCAGAGATCTAGCTTTACCTACACTATAAGGTATGCAAATCTTACGTCAACGTCTTTGACGCTAGGAATGAAATAATATTCCCCCGCCGGAAATTGAACCCGAGACCTCCCAGTTATCACAACGTCAGGGAGGTCGTCAAAAAGTACCGCAAAATCAACATGTTCAGACTAACCTGTGATTTTTCTATTGCATCTAAAATCTCTCTCCTCTTTCGCCATGCAGGGAGTTTTCTTCGACTAGACATCATTTTATGATATCTATTATTATCACGCTTTTCCAACCACCATTTAGCTATATCACTATTTTCTTTTAATATCGCATTAAAATTGATATTCGACCTGTTATCTTTGGTTCCACCTTTCTTATAATGGGTAGGGTGTTTGGCTTTACCTAAATTAGAATTCTCTATTAACTGCGGAAACAAAGGTTCAAAGGCTTGTGGAAATTTTCTAGTATCAAACTTTATAAAATTTAATATATCATCTTCGTTGCTAAGTAATTCGACTAACGTGTAAATACTTGGTATACCGTCTTGGGCTAATATTTTGGCTTCGTCATATAATCTAGCTGTTATTTGTAAACATGTAAGCTCTGGTACTAAACTGGTATTATGTTCTGGTTTAAAAAACAGTAATGGCGGTTCGTAAGGATAAGAACTGTTTTCGGGAAATCTTATTTCTAATTCATAAGAAACTTTTTCACTATTCGTATTATCGATTTCTTTCGGTTTATTTTGCGCCTGCGAATCATGTGAGAATTTACATTTAGCACCGAATCTGCATGAACCTTGTAGAAAAAGTTTGCAAAGTTCTTTCTTTTTCGTTTTAAAGTTTGTATTTTTATTTTCAGTTTTCTTCGGAACCTGTGTTTCTGTGCTTTGATATACTTTGGTTAAATAATTCAAATCTAATTTCACAGTCCATATATTGGTATCTTTCGCTTGGAAACTATTTTCGTATATTGATTCTAGTACTGCTTTCTCATCCAATCTCATTTCTAATAATTCCGAATTTGGAGGGACATTTTCAGGTTTTTCCGTTTGAGTAACGTTGAAATATTTCATAAATAGAATTTCTAGTGCACTGTCGACATTCTCTGCTGCATTCTCTAAGGCTTCCGAACAGTGTGGCTTATGGAAGCAATATCTAAAAGTAAGATTAAAGTCATAAAGCTGAAATTAGTTTATAAACTTATATTAGACATAACAAAAATAACAAAGACTATGTATTGCATAAAAATAGAACAAAACCATTTAGAACATAAATAATATTATTTAACTTTTGTATCTAAAAAAAAAAAAGTGTATATTATTATTTTTTTTTTTTTCATTCACCCCCGAGGTGAGGTATAGTATAGATGACGTAGTTTAGGTTAGTATATAAGATGTATCTTTTAGACTGTAAGGTTGAGTAATAAATAGTACGAGATGAAGAACAGTCGTTTGAAATAACACCCAACATCCCCACACTACAAATATTTGTACCAGAAACCATCATCTAAATATATAAAAGGAACTGACTGACTGATACGTCAATCAAGCTCAAACCAAGGGACAGATTTCCGGAGTTATGCATGCTTAAGCAATTATATGAAATGCTTTAACGGTGAAGGAAAATATAGTGAAGAAAGTAAACCTACACACCTCTCCTCCAGTTCTCCATATTGTTCTCAAAGGTGTGTGAAGTCAGTCAGTCAGTCAGTCACATTGAATCAGCGTGGTGGACTATAGCCTATAACTCTTTTCCGAGTGGAGACCTGCGCTCAGTAGTGAGACGGTAATAGATTGTTCATAGAATAGAATATTTTTTTATTCAAATAAACTTTCACAAAGTGCTTTTGAATTGAATAATCATGATGATTTTGATGACTTTTGTAGTTTAGCTATGTTTATAAATGTTCTACAGAAAAAGGGTTACCTACTTTTCCAACTTTGCCAATGCAAACTCTCGTAACCTGGTCTCTGAGGATTTCATATCCGGTTTGGCAGTGAGGGAATAGTCACAGCCTCCTCGGACCACAAGATTGCCTCTTTCCATCCAGAAACGATTGCCTAGGTTCGAACCTTTGTCCTGAAAGTAGAATCAAAAGACTTGGATACAAGCTGCCTGCTAAGTGGAGAAATATTTGGTTTAGAGTTTTGAGACACATAAAATATAGATAAAAACTACAAAATAAACACTAGTGCAAACATTTTCAAAATTGGTTATGTGACAGACAGTCTAAGTTGAAAATTCTAGTGTAGGATGATTGTGGAACAAGGCATGCATCCATTTTCCTGCTTATCAATGAGAGTTTAGGATGTAACTTTTTTGTTCAGAGCTAATGTAATATTTCTTTCACTTTTGTGTGTTACTGCATAGATTTTAAATTAATATTGATTCATAAAAAAATTTGTGATCTGCTTATAGCTCATGTGTTTCTGAGATAATATTTTTTTCCTTTACAGTCGTTTTATTTCAATTAAAATAAATTGAAAAAAAAAATGAATTTGAAGCTAATATGGTTAGATGAAATAGAGACAGAGTAAACAATGTTAACATACCTTGTACATACTACTGCTTTCCAATTTAAAATCTGGGCCATGAATATATCTAAGTGTATCCAGTACAAGCTTCTGCGAGTCAGGGTTAAGGCGAATTGTTTGCATTTCCACTTTAAGAGACGGATGACTCACTTCTTCTTGCTCATCTTTGTGTTTTCTATAAGTAACATTGAATGTTTTACACAATTTAGGTGCAGTACAATACATGTCTACTAGAAGTGTCTTCAGTAACAGACATATTATGTCCATTTAAGGCCCAAGACACGGAGCTGCCCGCGAAATTCAAATTTAATTTGGTTTTTCGCCATTTATAAACGAATACGACAAAGTAGGCTTATGGTATTCAAATTGCGCCAATGGCAGTATCATCTTCACAGGTTTATATATTAATCTTTACGTAAAAGTATCCAGTTTAAGAAATTAATCAAAATAATGACTAATTTGTGAGTAGCTCACGTCAAACTCATTATTTTGACTAATATCTTAAACTGGATACTTTTACGTTAAGATTAGTATATAAACCTGTGAAGATAATACTGCCATTATCGCAATTTGAATACCATAAGCCTACTTTGTCGTATTAGTTTACAAATTGCGAAAAACCAAATTAAATTTGAATTTCGCGGGCAGACCCGTCTCTTGGGCCTTAAGCTTAATAATATTATGAGTACACTAGTTGATGCCCGCGACTATGTTCGCGTGGATTGAGATTTCTTGATACCTGTGGGAACTCTCTTATTTCCCGGGATAAAAAGTAGCCTATGTGCTATTCCAGACTATAATCTATCTCTGTACCAAATTTCAGCCAAATCGGGTCAGTCGTTGCGACATGATTGAGTAACAAACATCCAAACATCCACACTTTCACATTTATAATATTAATATAAGTAGAATAGTAGGAAGTAGTATTAGTAGTAGGATATGAGTACATAGCTCAAAAACCTGTTGGTCATTGCGATCTTAAGGTGCTGAAGTGGCAAGCTAGCACCAGAAAACACAATATTGACCAGACCTCTCACTAGGTGAGAGTTCTTAACTAATGTTCTTAAAGGCGTGTAATGTCTGCCAGTCCACAGTGGCAGGGACAGCATGGTGGCCTTGCCATTCCAGAAGACTTGTGCCCAGTCGTGGGCCGGTGATGGGTTGATATGAATGTAGCATAATATAATCTCTACTATTAAGCGAGTGTGTGTTGGTTTGTACTTTAATGACGCAACTACGGAGTAACCGATCAACCTGAAATTTGCATAGGTACGTTGACGACCTGGAGAATTACATTTAGGCTGCTTTTATCCCGGAAAATCTAAGAGTTCCCGTTTGGGAACCCCGTTGGGATTCTTTAAACTTTAACTCCACGCAAAGTCGCGGGCAAAAATTAATGTAGGTAAATAGATATACATATTATGAAAGTGCACGGTAACATTATGTCCTTTAAACTTATACAGTGGAGGTAATTTATTAATCTTTCAAGCCTTTTTTAAGATTGTGCAATGCTTGATCATAATACTGTCGTTTAATTTACCTGACTCGAGCGTCTACAGGTGCTCGTAGGAAGGTGTCCTCGGCAAGTTGCCTGCTGTTATAATCCATAACGATAAAGTTATTAATTCCAGTTATAAATTTATAAAATTGAAAAATATGTGACCAAATCACACCAAATCCACACCAAATCGAATGACAGAAATCTGCTGGTTGATTGCGGAAAAGCTCCATTAGTCACTGCTATTTACTACAGTTTCAATCACAGATTAGGATAGTTTGGTTTCAATTGTAATGATTGGATGAATTAATGACAATCTTTTTGGAACGATGCATTCTAGCCAATAGCAAGAATGTTGCGGTCAATCAGAGATGATTGCGATGTTACACTATCGCAATCAATTTCAGCACAGGTATTTAGACAATCGGGGTCGTAATTGACAGATGTCAAACTGTGATTTCACGTCAAACAACGTCAGGGTATTCCACAGACAATCTTTTAATACCGTAGGCTTGAACTACACTGTGGCCGGTGGTAACTGTGCCGGTTACAATCGTTTTTTCATAGATTAGGTACCTACCTACACATGAAGATTTTTGAATCAAAGCTATGGGTACGGATTACGGTCACAAAAATGTTAAAATTTAAAAATAATTTTACTTACAAAAATTTTTTGCGTATAAAATCCTGTTGTAAATGCATAGTGATGTAATTTTAATGTAGTTTTCTCATTTATTTTTTTACACATTTACACTTCATTATTTTTAAAAAATGTTTACATAAATACATAAGTGCTTCTAAAAAATATAATTTTATGCTTACTTCACAATTAGTAGAAAATCGTTGAAAAGCAGTGAAAATACACGTTATTAAGTACATGCTAGGTACCTACTTTGGCAGGAAGTTAATGCACTTTGCAGCAAAACTGGCCTTGGTAATAAACTGGATAATCTTGTCCAAAGCTCAAATGACTAGATAAGCCCAAAAAACCTTAGTCATAAACCTGGAAACTGACTTCATTCGATCACAGTAAAAGAAGAGGTTCCGTAGCATTAAGATACATAATATGTAAATTAAGTATATATTTAAATATACTTACCTGAGAAGTTACCTATTAAATTCTCACACGACTAACCTTATGATTTAGATAATATTATGTGGGTTTCTGTTTGCTTTCCATTGCGGGGTCACTATTCCAGCAAAATCAATTCTAAAGACCATTTTAATATAAGACCCCATTTGCCTATCGGTAATAAACTAGTGGTTCGCCCCGAACTGAGACCTCGCGATATCCCATAATTCCCAAAAGTTTTAATTATTTATTGTAATAATTAACTTTTAACATTAGACGCAATAAAAAAAATAATAGTTGACATAAAACTGTTTTACTGACACAGCGCCATCTATTAGCATTATTGTGAAGCTATTAGCATTTAAAATTAAATAAATTCGTTTCTTTATAACATTTATCTAATTTTAGTATTTGTTGTTCAAGTACAGGATATAACTGAACTTTCAACCAAGTTTCACGTTCTAATATTCAGTAATTCTGAAGTTATAGGGCTCTGACAGACATTTGGACGTACACACTTCTCTGTCTAGTAGGCAAGCGCATTAGTTGACTCAGAGAACTCGCTTCGCTCGTTCAATTAAGTGTACAGATGCATAAGTAAGTAATTTTGTATTTACATACTAGATATTTAATTAAATCTCATGACACGCTTCTTTAGATGTACCTACCTACCTAAGTAAATAAATTAATAAACATTAATAAACTTTAGAGACCCAAGGGTAGGAACACAATAATGACTTATTTGCTCACTATTAAAATATAGGTAGTACCTACCTACCTACTTAATATTTAGGAAAGGAAAAGACACTTTCAATCATCGATTAAATGCTTTCAATAGTTAAATCAATAAATTAAGGTCTAGCGTAGGTTCGCACATAGTTACTTAGGTACTTAGTTAAGCTCTAAGTAAATTACTCCGTTTTAGATGTTTAACTAAGGATCCATGAAATGATGAAACTAAGCTGAACCCAAATCCAGATTAGCTACAAGTTAGCAAATAGTCACTTTTGCAGATAATATAAAAGTGAAGGTTTATTCTTCTGACCGTATTTAGGATTGAAGACAATAAAAAATAGCCTGGGGAAGGATTCAAAAGTCTGTATTGTCTATGGATATTAAACTATCCTTTTTTATTTTATTCTTTTTATTTTGGTGGCACAGATTTATACATAACTAGCAAAGAAATAACTAGCTTGCACCTAGCTTGCATCTCGGAGACAGACATTCCCATGGGAATTTTAAAAAACATGTCGCGGGCATTATCTAATAAATTAATAATATGCCACCTATAATTTGAGTAACTTCTAGGCTAGAGTGAATAGGCATCTTCTAGGCAAGCGCAGTCCAACCTAGACCTCATCAGTGCTATCCAGTATTGATTGTCGTCAAGCACAAGCCTATTTCGGATTTAAAAAAAAATATCTCAAAACATTACCTACGTTTATTAAAAATTTTGTAGACGTGATAGGTAGATACTTAATGAGGAAGCAAACATTAAGTATATTATTTTGATTTGCATCGAATCATCGATGCATCGAAAGAATGTCCTTTTCTTCCACCGGAACCGAATTGACGTGTATGTCATAAATTACCTTGAATCGAATTATTGGGATTCAATGACCATCTTCGTAAATCGTGAGCCACGCGAAAATGCATGCTTAACAATTTAGCAATATAATCTACAAGTACATACCTATGTACGTGAAATAACTACCTATCAAAAAATTCGATGAGTTAATATAAAGTACAAATTTTTCCTTAGTCGTCATAAAAGGTGAATCAGTAAATCACAAAAATCTAACCAGATAGAACGGGAGCCCCCTTTTAATTTTTAATTTATTTTTATTTTTATTATTGGTTTGCTTAGTAATAGGGTCCCGTTGGCACCCTTTGGGTACGGAACTGTGAAAAGTAGGCACACTAGGTATGGTTCTTTCAATTCACGAGGGCGCGTGAGCTTTACTTGTGGTTACCTCGTGTACATGCACATTGCGTAAGTGTGCGTGCCTGTCAGGAGCCTAGGTGGGAGCGGTCAGGCGCAGAGCAAGCTCTCGCCCACACTTGTACAGATACGATACACATACAACCAGGGGCGTAACTATAGGGTGGCAAGACGGCAAAATGCCACGGGCCCCAGCCTGAAGGGGCCCCCGGTCAGGTATCTCATTGGTTGAGCTTCTTTATATTGGGGAGGAGAGGGTTCCATACGATGAATTTGCCACGGGCCTCAAACGCTATAGTTACGCCACTGCATACAACCATGAGCCACGCGCCCTCGTGAATCGCAAGAACTATACCCAGTTTTTCAATACTTTTAGGCAAATAAATAGTCAGTTTGTGCCCATCCCGTTGAAGCAATGTTCAATCTATTGCTGTGATCTATTGTTATGCTAAGTTTAAGCATTTGCAACAATTCGATGAAAAGATAGATAAAGAGGTCACGCACGGACGTCGACAATCTATCCAAATACAATTAAAATGTAAATTCAAATAAAGTCTGTTTGGTTGAGAATAAAATATAGTCTTCCATAGAAGCCTAAATTGAGTTTTAGATGACATTTTATTACTCACAACTTCCTGAAGCTGATCCGTGTTTCAGGAAATACTAATACTGCCTACTACGATTTTTTTGTATTTTTCTATAGGTATATTTATATTTTTTATGCTTTTATGTGTGAAGTTTAGGAATCTACTTGTTAATATGAATAACCGGTCAAATGCGAGTGGGAGTCGCTTACGAAGGGTTCCGTACCCAGAAACGCGGGAAAAACACGTTTCTAGTAGGGGAGCCCTCTTTAATTATTTATTAATTAATTTTTATTTTTTGTTATTATAGCGGACACAGAAATGCACATGCTCTGAAAATTTCAACTGTCTACCTACCTATTACGGATTTTGAAATACAGCCTGCTGACAGATAGACGGACAGATGAAGCCTCAATAGCCCAACAGTTAAAGGTGCGGACTGAAAACTGTAAGGTCGCACGTTCGAATCCCACCCTTTGCACTATTGTCGCCACTCTTAGCACAAGCTTATCGTTTATTTGGAGGGGAGAGGAGAATCATCATGACGTGTGATCTTTATAAACTACATACTTCTAGCAGTTTTTTCAGTTGATTCATATTACTTATTTGTTTGTCAGACAATAAAATGCGTAAATTAACCTTCGAATGAACCGGGCATGCGAATGACGTCTAATATAAGGCTTTCACGTTAATTCCTTAATCTTGAGCCTTGTTTCAGTGGAGATTAAGGCGGCTTGTAAATATTTGTGACACGTGGTTAAAAATGACGAACGTATAAATGGCGTCAGGTTAGGTGCCTTCACATTTATAACTAGCTAATGCCCGCGGCTTACTCCGCGATCTGCGTGGATGTAGTTTTTAGAAATCCCGCGGGAACTCTTTGATTTTCCAAGATAAAAGTAGCCTATGTCACTCTCCAGGTCCTCAACTATACCCAAAGGCGGCTATAGCCCATGTAGCGCCCGTGTGCAATCAATATCTTGGCGCACTCTAGTAGACGCGCGGCCAAAATGGAATACTTATAATACAAGAATAACGTTTGGCTTACAGTTATATTTTCATCAAAAATGGTGCAATTTTAAATGATGTCGGGAAGCAAGCAAGCGCGGCTCGGTGCGGCGCCCCCTACAACCCTGCGCCCGTGTGCAACGCACACCCTGTACCATAGGTAAAGCCGGCTCTGACTATACCCATGCTAAAAATCAGGTTGATCCGTTGCTCTGTTACTATGTTCATTGGTCTGGCTAAAGCTCAAAAGACGGCTTCTAGGTAGGTATATAATAATATAAGTGCCTATTATCTATGCAATTAAACCGATAGTGAACTTTCACTTAAAGACGTTTTTTCCATTTTTCTTGTCAAATGAGAAAAAGCATCACTAAATAAATTATATCGGCAAATTGTAATCAGTGAACTGTGTACGGACATTGCAGCTCGGCCTTGACATTCGTAAACTTTAATAGGGTGATACATTTTTTACATGCAAATCTGAATTAAGGAAGACGAGATAACCCATTTGTGAACGTTCGAACTTATGCACACAGAACTATCTACAGAACTTATCTACAGAAGAGAAGAATCTCTTCTGTAGAAACCGATAGACGATCGGGTATCAAATACATACGTGAAAGTATACGACAGATTCATATTGTTTTGATATGACCAGTGTAACGATCGCAATGGCCTCTGATTAGCTGGTACCCTCCCGCTATTTGTTAAAATGCATTGATGCAGCAAGAACGCCATGAATTCAGCCAATCAGAGGCCATTGCCATCGTTACACTGCTACAATTTACTGCTACATTTTTAGAGAATTGACACGCCGCTGCGCTGGTCGAAGTGGCGAGCGGTGCACGTTGCTAGGACGTCAGAAGATAAATGGACTCGCTTGGTGCTAGAGTGGAGACCATGTACCAGCAAGATGTGGAGAGGCAACCATCGCGCTGCTTCGACAACATCAAGCTTGTGGTCAAAACCTGGATAAGACTCGCACAACACCGACAGAAATTGCTTGCACCAGGAGGCCATGTCCAACGATGGATAAAATGAAAAGGCTCGTAAATAAGAATAAGAAGAATCGTAAAATTATCATCATCGTCATCCACAATACATCCACTGTTTTTCATAGGCCTATTTTCTTCTTCTTCTTCCTCGTGACAATCTTGACAGAGCGGTAGTGGTCATCACGAAGTGAAGTCTTTAGCAGTAGATGTGATTCGCCTCACGAGCATTCGCCACTTCTTTCTGGTAGCCGACAGCCAGGTACACTCGTGCAATAAACCGCCCACAGCAAACTTCCCACACACAGCAACATTCGCCTCCAGCAACACATCAGCAGAGCTTCTTTGAGGGAAAAGTCGGAAACGAAATAATTCGCCAAAGATTGCATAGAGGGCAAATTAGACATTCCTGAATTGAGTTATGGAGTTTCTGAGCACAATATATTTAAAAAGTAGTATATTTAAGAACTGTATCCGATAGAAAACCGACAGTTAGAAATTAAGTCGATGTTGCAATTTTGCCTGTATTTTGCCTGATTGGCAATGTGTGTCGAAGGGATGATTTATGTCATAGGAGGTTTCAATAGTGTATACGGACATAGCATTCTAACACTGACACTCTTTGTTTACTTTCTAGGAAAATACTATTCTTGCGAATAATTTACATAATTTTACCCGCATGTTTTTCATGTCGATGTGCATTTTATGAATTATGATACTTTCTTACATACAAGACGTATGTTGTGTGAGTCAATGTAAAGCCTTCCCACATGCATATTCACTTGACAGAAAAATCCATGAAAAATCGTATGTCTATTTGTAGATATTTTTGCTCATCCTAGGAATCGAAACGTATGTACCTCATCATCCGCAACTGAATATGCCACCACTAGACCAACGAGGAATTTTGTATAAAAGCGCATGAGATTACACTACTGAGATAATAACGACTCAATGTTATTAATTTATCCATTTTTTTTTTCAATATTGATACCCTATTATTTTTTTTAATAAAAACAATTTTACAGAAGAAGAAGTTTTTATAGAAGAGTTGCACCATGGTCTGAGAAGAATACAATAGCAATTGAGCCAATACCACATGAAATCTTGAGATGACGCGCTTGTTGTTGAAACTGCGTTGATACATGAACATTGAACATGCATAAACGCACCGTTTCATCCGTAGTGTAGTAGAATTAATGGAAGAATATTTTGCAATGGAAATAATTGCCAGAATAACGATTATAGGTCGTGTACACTATGCGTGTACTGTCGTGCTTATTGCGTTTTTTGAAAAAAAATATGAAAATGTTAAATAGTTATACGTTTTACAGTATCAAATTACAGAATTAGTTTATAAAAATCAAGTACTTAAAAAAAAGGCAAGTACTCCAACCCTACATGGACCAGTATTTACGACTTATTATGCTATGCGTGTCTTCCATAAGGAGGTGCGTGATCAAAGAAAATGTAAGGAAAAAGACGCCATCGAAATTTTTGTCACATTCATTGTAAGCTTAAAAAAAAGTACCGCACTGTCATTACGTCAAACTGTTAACTTGGTGGAATTTGCTATCAGAGAAAATAATGATGTAACGCTCTCGCGCCTAGACGACCATTATCAGCCGCAGAATCCTTTATAATCTTCTGTCGTAAACGGAAATCTTTCGCTTTAACGCGTTCAGTATGGGTTTTATCATTGAGGTATCCGCATACACATGTACAATGTGGATATTAGTATAATGCTGGCAATAACCTTACATATTATCCTTTACGACGAGCTAATGCGAGTCAAACATTTAGAGCTGATCGTATAAAAAAAGGACGTATTCGCGGCCGGCATGCCCACTGCAGGCGCGCGCGCCGGAAAATCATTCGATCTGATCTAGCGCTTCGGTCGAACGTCGGAAAGTGTCACCCACATTTTTTTATAAATTTCCACCAATCGAACTTACGAGTAACTTTTTCAAAATGTTCCCCACTAAGTGGTTGTGTTAAAACATTCTTAATGCTTACCTCAGGATCTAGTGCTACAGATACTATTTTAATTAAAAAATGAGCGCAGCTGTTAGAAATTTCTCACGGACACTCTTAAGTTTTTAAAATGCCGAAAGTTTTGCTATTCAAAAAGACGATATGGACATTCGAAAAATTGTGATTTCTTAACTTTTATCGTAACTTCGAACTTGAACTTCTCAAAAGGTTTTCCGAGTAAAAAAACTTAGTCAAGATGATGTCCAAAAAGCAATTGGCGTGTATGTTAGCGCTGCACATAGTATATTTGCTGGTCGGCGCGAGCATATTTTATCATATAGAGAGTCCCCTAGAGTTGGCGCAGAGAGCTGAAGAAAAACTGGAAAGACTTGAAATCCAAAGTGAGTATTTACCAATAACGCTAACACCCATTATGCAGGATACGTGGCCTTAAAACTGCTTTAGAAATTGTATCATATCCTTTTTCACTTCGATACTAGAAATGTTCGTATGACATTGCGGTTGCTTTGCGAAATCGAATAAAAAGAATTAAAACGTGCACCTTAAGTTATTTTAACGGTAAAATATAAATTAGAAAAACCCATTGAAAATGAAAAATTTAAAGCTAAATGAAAAAAATATCACAAAACCACTAGAACGAGGATTTCCACTAGTTTGGATGATATTTTTTAAAGGCTTTTAATTTTTGATATTATTAAAATTTGATTTTAATTTAGACTGTAAATATGTTATTTAAGAATAAAATTTTTAATCTAGGATTAAAACTAAACTCAATATATCTAAGTTTCTTAGTAATTAATAATTATAAAATGAAAAATTTATGCAAAAGTTAACAGATATCAAATACATTAACTATCGATGTAACCTTGCAATCAGATAAGTGAATAAATGCAGTTTTCAATATAGTGGAGTTGACACTCTAATACTTTACATTTATCGATCCACTTAAGGGATTGCCGATGTAGTGTTGTAACTGTAGTATAAACAATAGAATTGTTGCAATAATTTATTAAACGGCAATTATATATCTAGGACATTTATTTATGTATAGATTTCGAAATAGTGTAATCGACTGCTATTTATTCATTTCGAAACTTCACAGCAAGATACTCGTTTATACTTAATGAGAAATATTTCAAATTCTCGATATTCACAGCCATTTCTTGGTACCAGGACCTCATAAGCTTCAAGAGAATATAATCACTTCGTGCACAAGCTGATTTGATCTGTCAAATCTGGCTGCAGTTAGTAGAAACTCTCTACGACTCTACAATATCATTATAGTTATAAAAGAATTATTATACTTCTTCTATTTAGCATGCAACTGTAGGCTGTCCGATTCACATTTCTATTTCAAGAATTTTAATATTAAATTAATAAATATAACAAAAAAATTATGTTTATATGGACTGTAAATTGTAAAGTATTGAATTGCCCAAAAGTTTTTCTAAAGATTCTTAGCGAGCTTTTTCGCTTTAGCAACATATTTGCACATCTAAAATATTATTTCCGTTATATAACTCTATAAAACGGTAGAAATCTTTAAGCTTGTATAGATCCGATGTCGAAACTTCATGAGAGAATTGATCTAAGCAGTATGATTGATACAAAAATTCGCAAAAACTTATCGAGATATCTTGATATATTTCTGTACAAGAAACTGATACTATTCTTGATCAACGATTGAAAGATAATGGGTGGCAGATCTACTTCCAGGACATTGATAGATTTCTTATTTATTTATTGTGGTGCAGTTGTGTGGACTGAATATCTGAGTTACAGAGTTAGGGTTAAGATAAATGGACGGTTGCCATTACAATATCTATCAAACATGTAAATCTATCTAAAATCGATTGAGCTTGGGATCCAGAGGTGTGCAGGAGAAATGGTATGGCAAAGAACGCTCAGGCTATAGAAGATTTTGGAAAGAAACTGGCGTTACTCTGCGGAATTCCATGATATTAAAAGAAAAAGCATGCTATCCCACGGTGTTCCCACTAAATTACAACATGGGGTTATTCAAGGGGCGGACCAACAAATTCCTGAAAAGCCCGCAACGCATAAGTGTGCCTCAGGTGCTACAAATGTTCATGGGCGGCGGTAATCACTTAACATAAGGTGACCCGCCTGCTCGTTTGTTCGCTAAAAATATTAAAAAAAAACTCTTCTCTCCTGATGAAAGGTGCATTCAGTGTGTATCGAAGAGTTTATATTATGGTGATGCGTGTTGGTGTTGTGTTGCTCCTGCATTTCTTCTTTACCTGGAGTAATGACGGTGAACAGAACGTACGGCGCGTTTTGACAAACAATTTTTTCTGCTTTGGCAGATTATAACAAAGAAATCTCAGTAATGACGTTGACGATGCAAAGAGAGCGTAAATCCATATAATATATTGAATATACTGATATAGGTACTAAATGTGAAAGTAAATATGCCTGTCCATTTACCTACCTTTGATGGCCCAACCACTAAACCGATCTTAACAAGAAATATTACAGAGATAACTCACATCCTGGAGATGAATGCAGGATAATTTTTATCCTAGAAAATTAAAGATTACCCACGTGGACTGTGAAATCTCTGCTATTCACGAGAGTCACGGGTATCGCCGTTTTTGACGACAGAGACAAGAAAAGCGGCGTTTAGTTTATTAAATTACCCCTTAATGGTGGTAAAAGTGGGGGACGAAATTTTTTAAAATAAAAATCGGCATGGGTGCGAAGTCGCGGTTTTTACTAGCGGTAGGATTTTTGTCGATAGGCCTCTTGCAGCGGGAAAAATCTTTTTATAATTTCATAGGAAATCGCATCGCTAGTAATTTTTTATAATTGCTATCGATATTTTGTAACAGTCTTCACTTTCAATTAACATATTATCCACTCAATTGTTATATTTTTCCACGGTGCTCGATAAAAAATCTAATTGACAACACAAACGGATCGATGGGGACGTCACTTGACACGTCAGAACCATCCATTGGTACATTTTCTCTATACAATATTATGTCCTACTAGCTTTTGCTCGCGGCTTTGCTCACGTTAAGTTCGATTTTTCAAACCCCTATTTTACCACCTTAGGGGTTGAATTTTCAAAAATCCTTCCTTAGTGTGCGCCTACGTCATAAAAGGGACCAACTGTAAAAATTTCAAGTTTCTAACTTCAGTAGTTTAGGCTGTGCGTTGATATCTCAGTCAGTCAGTCAGTCAGTCAGGACTTTGAATTTTATATATATAGATTATATTACGACTAGCTTTTGCCCGCGACTTAAGTTAAGTTCAATTTTTCAACCCCCTATTTTAGCCCTTAAATAAATGAACAGCCATTATTCCCAAATTAAATCAAGTCGGATACATTATTTTAGTCTCTTACATTATTAATTATATCAATTAGGCATACATAGCATGCATATGTGGCATTTTACCCCCTTAGGGATTGAATTTTCAAAAATCCTTTTTTAGCGGATGCCTACGTCATAATAGCTATCTGTATACTCACCAATTTCAGCTCGATCCGTCCGGTGATTTGAGCTGTGCGTCAGTCAGTTAGTTATCTTTTCCTTTTACATATTCAAATATCTTCTGATTGGGGCTCTAGCTTCATGTTATTGCAGAAAATTGGTACTTATTTTTAATTATGTAAGAATATAAAATTATTCGCCATTGCAAGTTTTTTTTTTTTTTTAAGTATTTGAATGTTAATTTTGACGGAGTTATGTGATTGATACGTTAACAGAAACAAAAGAAAATAATTTACACCCATTACAAAAAAATCATTTATGCGTACCTAATTCAAAAATAAAGTTTTTTGAAATATATGTATATCTTCTGTTTAGGTAATATTTGTAAGTTAACTCGTATTTCTTTGATATATACAATTTTTAAATACGTACAGGTATTTTTTAAGCAGCTTATTCCTCTTTTATTTGTCTAATTCATAGTATTGTATAAAAATACAGAGTCACACAAATTTTAGTGTAATTCTCATAATTATTTAAGAGAAAGAGATAATATTTTACTTATGAGTATATATTTAGCTCATATTAGAGGAATTAGCAAAACAAATAGAATTAACGCGTAATAAAATTTTATCTCGCTCACAGAATCACGAATCTGACGTATTTTATTACAACACTTATCTACCTATGTTTTAAACATATGTTTTAAACAATAACAATGGTTATTGGATTTAAAAAAACAGGATAGAGCATCAAACATAAGAAGCCAAACTTGAAGAACATGACTTCTTCAAGAAACATAAGAAGCCAAACTCTAAGAACATGACTTCAAGTTTGGCTTCTGATGTTCTAGACTTTACAGCAGCAAAACGTTAAGTTACTATTTATTAGCAGATATTTAAGAAAAAAATCGTCAACAAAAAAGGGTTCAATAAATAATTTAATTAATGTAAGTAAAATATCTCTCTGAAATAACAAAGTTTTGTATGATAAACAGGAAAAGAGTTTCTGGGATAATAAAAAAGACTGTTGAATCCAACATCGGAATTTTGAGACGCTCCATTATTGAAGCAGACATACATTTTTAGAGAGTATTCTGGCTAAAGGCCAAAGGGATTCTCAATATTAAAGAAACAAAGTAGGATATAATACAAAACTAATTTTTGAGAAAACGATCATCATCACCTCATTCTGGTCTCACCCATCACCCATCGCCAGCCTGATTCAGGCTATAGTACACCACACTGACTGATACACTGTTTTAGAACGTTTTGTGGAGAACTCTCAGAAAAATTCGTCATTATGTTTTCTTTCAGCGATAAAAAAAACATGTAAAAATATTTAAGCCCCTAAACAAAACAAAAAAGATAAATTGAGAACCTCCTCCTTTTTTGGAAATTGGTTTTAACCAACCATTTGGTTGGTTTGGAAGTTGGTATTTTAATAGCCATGTAAACCGTAAAAATGAATTTAGACAGTTCTAGGGCACCCATGTAATTTAATAATTTAATGTCTGCTAAAATCGTGACGCACTAAGTCTGTTAAATTGGCGTTAATAAATATCTGTAATATTTCTTCACGATATATCGCATTGACTTAATAAATACTTATGATTTATCATCAATTGTTTCCTTGAAACACCGGGAAAATTTTAAATATTCGTTTTAAGTTTTAACATTCGTTTTAAGTTTTCGACATTTTTATGAATGCACTTACTGGGCATTTTGGACAGTTAGATTCGACTTCCAAATGTCCAAAATAATTTGAGTTTAAGGTAAATTGAATGATTCAACTTAAATCTGCAAACGTTTAAGATACTACGGTTATTTTAATGTATGTACCTTATGTAACTTTGCCCCACTTTTTATAAGAAAATTGAGGTATTTAAGGTATATATTATTATTGAATAATCTTAAGAATTTCAAGGGCTTATAGACTGTTATACAGAACTCAAAAGTTTTTAGTATATTGGCCATTTATTATCAAGAAAATATAACTTCTTCAATTCATAAAATTAAAGGGCAAATAGACGGTAAAAAACATCTAGCTGAAATATATCTTTGGTAAATAACTTAGCCGATATAATATGGGAAAATTCCCAATCAATGTTACGTGCAGCAACGGCGTCTAAACTTGTGTTTAGAGTATGTGTTATGTGTGTAAGTGTGTTAGAGTGGTTAGAGTGGTAAAGTGCACGTAACTTTGTTAGGCAACTAAAGATGACAATAGAAGAAAAGTAAAAATTGATTGTAGGATTTGATGACTGACCTATCCTACTGCAAAGTCAACCTTAGTCTAAGATTCTATAATTACGTACTACCTTTGTTACGTCCGAGATTAGTAAAATGAAATAGATTGCTAACCAAATTACGCTAAAAATGAACTTAGATGGCGTTATTAGGATTGCAAGTTATATTTATTGCTGAAATCAACGCAATATCGTATTTTACTGTTTTGGATCATAATTCTGTTCTTTCTAGGTTTTCTTGTTTATTTTACGAAAATTTTGTTTAAATTGATATAATATGCAAAATTTTCATTAAATTTAAACAAAATGGCAAATTAAAGAGTACTTCACGTTGTGTTGAACTCCGGTAGATAATAATCTACCGCCTGAAAGTCATATAATAACTAGATTTATGCGAGCTTTGTTCTATTGTATGACGTTTTTAAATTAACTGACGTTTACAAATTAACACTCTATACTTCTTTAACTAGTCTCTGGTTACGTTAAGTTGCACTTATTAGTACTTGTACACTACGACATAAAACTATCCCGTGACTATTTACCCTGGTTAATTTTAAGACGTTTGCATTTTAACAAAAGGTTTAAATCCCTAATTAAAGAATTATACAAATGTTGTGACGTTCCAACTTAACAGTAATTCACAACAAAAGCATTTCTAAGGCTAATTACATCCATCATC
Source organism: Hipparchia sbordonii (assembly GCA_038048805.1). Taxonomy (NCBI): domain Eukaryota; kingdom Metazoa; phylum Arthropoda; class Insecta; order Lepidoptera; family Nymphalidae; genus Hipparchia; species Hipparchia sbordonii. The sequence goes on from JBBIWI010000010.1 coordinate 10,079,361, forward strand.
CAACCAATTAGTAGGACGTGGTACACTTGCACTTATGAGTGCACATTTGTTTAAATATCAAAATTATAAAGATTCACAATGACAAAGACTTATGCAAATCTTTTTGAGTACCTACCTAATTATGTTTGCGATGCTGATATGTATATTTCCAATTAAGTAAAAAGCTAAAGTACAGATTAACTACTGGAGGATATAAGGTCTGGAATTTTTATCGATCTTATATTTTGATCAACTCGCTCACTTATTGGACTTGGTTCTACACCCATTTTTTCTAAAACGGATTAAAGAGGGCGTCACCAAACATAACAGATACCTACCTAGAAACAATTTTTTGATTAAGCAACGATTTCACCGTTCTGACAGTTTTTGTATTGAATTTTATTTTATTTTATTTTTTTTTATTTATTTATTTTATGGAAACATACAGTGTTAATTGTCTTAGATCTAAAAACAGATTTATAATTCTTAAACCTAAATAGTTTCCAAAGACTATATAACACTTATAGATTACATTAATCTGACAACGCAACAATCAGGTGCAGCAGAAAGGGTTTTGGCATTTTAGCAGAATATCTACCAAAATGTCAAAACGCTCGGTTAAGACTTATTTTACGTTGGTGAAATCGGTCCTTAAGAAAGTATTTCGAGAGTCTATCAAGTAGGTGCATTAAAGATTGTTGAAAACAAACAGTAGCTGTTTATCGAGTACCTAGAACTTTATCAATGGCTCAATTACTCTAATCAATGTTCTTATAATTGAAGGAGACAAACACTACACGGATCCTGCGCCCTCGCGTCACTATTACCTTTTAACGGACGTTCATCCTCGCTTGATGTTGATTTGTCTTGATTACTTGCTTTGTTAATATATTACACATCTACACTCCACTTACCATCAGGTGGAACCGCAGCCAAGTGTTAGTTAAAAAAAATTGCTTCCCTCGATATTGGCACTAACTTTTTGGCTACTTCCAAGTTTTCTCTTTGCGTCTTTATCCTCGTTCCTAATACGCACCGCAAATATTTGGGATGTTCTTCCGGCTTCCGTTTTTTCAACTATAACTTCTTCTTCTTCTTAGTCGCATCCTCATGACTGAGGGTAGTGACCTACTATGTCACTTTATTAATTAAGGCTTGCCACCTGATGCGACTCTGAGCCATATGTAGAGAACCCTGGATGGTTGTATGAGTTATTTTTGGTATATTATCGTCAGCGGGACGGCGCTCTACCACGACTTCTCTTTCTGTCTACACGGCCGGTCATATTGTGACGTTCCAGATTATTATCGGGTCTTTTCCAAGCCATGTTGTCGAAGAAGGTCAGTAATGAACTAAAACTTAGGTATCTTTAAATCAAGAGTGAAGAATAGGCATCTTCTAGGCAATCGCGCACCATCTTAGGCTACATTTTAACTTAGCATCAGGTGAGATCACAGTCAAGTGCTAGTCTGTATATTAAAAAAAAATCTATGCGCTGAAAATTTCTCATAGCTACATTCAACATTTTCATAGCTGTAACAGCCTAGCAATTTATAGGAATACAATATCTTTTTCGAAGGGTCGTGTTTTTGTTTGCACTGGGCAAGCATGGTGAACAATTTCCTATAAACCCATCTCTGAAAAGGAACCTGGGTTTAGTGATGACCTAAGAATTTAGAAAATTGAGAGTGCAATATCGCTATCGCTCAGTATAAAACCTGTTTAATTAAGTACCTAGTCTTATTTATATTACATGTTGCCTAGTTTAATAGTAAGTGGATTCTTATATAAGTAGGTAAGTAATAAGTAGCCTGGTATCCCTCTATTCCTCGTTATACTGGTCACGGTGAAATATGTGGCTGACAGTCAAGATTAATTGGCGAGTTTATACACAGAGACTTACTATTTATACGTGATGTCAATATTTATCAGGTAAGCATTAAAGTGACATGAATACATAGAAACTGCTACGTTTTTGGGTTGTAAAGGAGAAAAAAAAAATTTTGTTATTTCCTTCTTCTAATTCTAATAAATTTGTAGATTTTTTATTTGTTACCTTAAAGTAACCGAGCCAGTTACAAAATTGGTTCAAATAATATTATGTGTAATAAAAAATAAGGAAATAGCGACTGAAGGGAAATATTTTTGATGAAACCTTACGTGTTCTACATACATAAACGCCTTAATTTGTTTATATTGACTAAATAAGGCTATGGTATTATGTAACTCGCGGTAGAAAATGTTTTTAAATGATTACATTACGGACGTAGAGTATTCCTTCAGATCCTTTTCAGAATTCAACCATTATTTTAGTGGGCATGGAGATGCTTGTATCCTGGAGACGCACATAAAATACTTTCTCTTCCGGAAAGCAAACCATTTTCTTCATCTGTTTCGAAGATCTATTTCAAAATCCTATTATCTATACTCGTACTAATAGTATAAAGCTGAAGAGTTTGTTTGTTTGAACGCGCTAATCTCAGGAATTAGTGGTTCGAATTGAAAAATTCTTTTTGTGTTGAAAAGTCCATTTATCGAGGAAGGCTTTAGGCTATATAACATCACGCTGCGACTAATAGGAGCGAAGCATCAGTGAAAAATGTTGCAAAAACGGAGAAAATTATCCATATTTGAGGGCTTCCGTTGCGTGCGCTGCGTAAACGGTTCAAGTTACCTAAAAAATAACTAAATATTTTCGGAGATAGAGGACATAACTTCTCGCGGATAGTAGCAAGTCACTCTAAACCTTATCCACGCGGACGAAGTCGCGGGAATCAGCTAGTTAATATTATAAATGCGAAAGTTTGGATGGATGTATGGATGTTTGTTACTCAATCACGCCGCAACGACGAAACTGATTTGGCTGGAATTTGGCACAGAGGTAGATTATAGAATGTTATAGCACATAGGCTACTTTTTATCCCGGAAAATAAGAGAGTTCCGGCGGGACTCCAAAAAAACCTCAATCCACGCGTACGAAGTCGCGGGAATCAGCAATAGGATATTCATCTGATTTGAATATCCTATTGCTTCACCTAATTAGTTATACATACTATTATTAATTAAATTAGCTTTAATTGTAATCCAACGCCCACTATTGCTGTAACTTAGGAAAGTTTGCCCAATGTTAATCTTATCTAAACAATAGTTTTCCTTTTTCTTATTTTCTCATCTATTGACAAAAGTAATTATTATCGTTTAGTAACGAGGAAAAGTAAAGCGAGCTTCCGACTATAAATCAGAGATTCACTAAGACTGGGAGGACGTCTTCGCCGACTCGTCCTTAGCCCCAGTTTTCCTCGTACCACACGGTTGCAGAATGCTAATGGACTCTAGAAATTTCCGGTACAAGTGAATTGTTTTCATGGATGGCAAATATTTGTTTACTGTCCGTCTTAGTCATAGTTCTTTTTAGTTAAATAGACCGCTGCTTCAATTCAAAACTAGCATAAATCAAAGTTACACTTTTTTACAGAAGAGCTAATAAATTAAAATGAACTATTTTTTGTCTACTGCTTTCTTATTTTATATGAAATATTTGCATATTATGCTTCGTAAGAAGCGTATTTATCAATGGGTGTCTTTTTTAAATATAAAAATATGAAGAACTAGTTGACGAAACTATGAATAAGTGATTGGTTGAACATATTATGTATATGATTCTTGCTGCATCAATGTATTTGCAGCCAGACGATTCCTACAACAATCAGAGGTGATTGTTGTAGGAATCGTCACATAGTTGTAGGAATGATTCTTAGACAACCCCACAGCAAGAGTCTCCAAAAGCTTATGTACTTATTTAAAAAAACCGAGCAATTGCGAGTTGGACTCGCACAGGAAAGGTTCCGTACTATCAGAGAGAGTATTGTTAAGGTCGCGCAAAAAACAAGTTTCTAGTAGAGGAGCCCTATTACTTTTTAATTTACTTTTATTTTTACTTTTTATTGTTATAGCGGCAACAGAAATACACATTATGCAACTGTTTATCTATTAGGGATCATGAGATACAGCCTGCTGACAGACAGACAGATGGATGGACAACGGAGGCTTAATGATAGGGTCCCGTTGGTTACCCTTCGGGTACCGAACCCTAAAAAGGATGAAATACCTACATGAGTTCGGCAGCCTGCGTGTTAGACATCTATTCATTACTGTGACGACAATATCGTCTAATGAAACCTTAATGAAACCATGTCTATGCAATACACGGGACCACTCATTGTTCAAACCGTCACCAATGATTCATGATTCATAATTATATTTGTAGTGATAGCTTCAGGGGAATATTTAATTATCAATCTACATGTGATTAGCTCTGAAGTAATTATATTTATTTTGGTTTTAATTACAAAATAATATATTGCTTTTGAGGCCTATTATTCCATGTCATCATGGTTGCCTGGAAGAGATCGCTTCTTAGCGATAAGGCCGTCATTTGTGTTCTCATTTTAAGTTTATTTTATTTTTTATGTTTCTATCTAATGTGGTGCACAATAAAGTGTATTCATTTCATTCATTTCATTTTCAATTTATCATAATCATCTCATCCATTGCCAGCATACATCTACTGGACACGTCCTATCCAAATGAGAAAGGAATTTTCCATGTGATCAATTGACTGTTGAAGTTACAGCTTTTAAGATTTTTTTGTTTATTTATTTGGTTTACCAACAGCTTAAAAGTTTTATAGAAAGCACTGAAACTAAATTAAATAAAACAATACTTAGATCAAATGCTAAACTAATTACAGGTAAACATTGTGTGCATAGTGACAAGTAGACTCTTTTACAACTATAATTATTAACATGCAAAAGAAGGAAATTAAAAAGACAAAAAAGAAAAGCATTAATAATAATAGATAATTAGAAAAACATAGAGATCAATTTGTTATTGAAATATAATATCCCAGGACAGCTTAGCTCAGTAGTTGACCCCAAACAATATTGGGTGTTGACAGCGATTAATACAAGAGGACCTTTCACTTGAAACTAACGATAGGTACAACAGCGATACAAAGATTTTTTTAATCAAAGCTTTTTAAAAGTTCTGCAGTATTTAAGGAGATATGGGTATCAGATATACATCACTACTTATATATTTCAGAAATTACGAAAAAGCAATAGATGCCGTGGGATTTTTAGAAAACTTATTCCACGCGGAGTCGCGTGAAACAGCTAGTAAGCCTTTTATATACAGACGAAAGGACAGACAGCCAGACGTATGGATAAGGAATAAAATCGCTCAAGTCCGAAGACCTTGGTCCGCTTGGTCATTTAGACGATAAATAAATGTAGACAGGAAGGAGGTTGTAGCGTACTGTAATAACTGAAAATCCTATTTATCACCGCGAAGTGGAAAGATATACGACGCATGCAAACACCTACGGCCTCAGCCGCATCGTGATCGCGAAGTTAGGCTGTGATTAGTACCTATCGTTGAACGTAAAGATATTATGTTTAAAAATAAAATGTATCATACCTACTTATTAAAAAATGTGCCACTCCAAGTTTTTATCGGTAGTTCTGGTTCTAAAGGATCTCCTCATTTCTCTTCTCGTAATAAAGGGATACTAAGATTGCGATCTTAATAATTGATGGTGATCTAGATGTAGCGGAATAGGCTGAAAGGATACCTCCTTCTTCATCAACAGACGTCCACCGATGGACAAAGGTCTCTTGCATTCCTTAGGTGTCTTCGTCTTCGTCTGATGTTTTTGTTCCACCTATTAGGGAGTCTGCCACTGTTCTTTCCGATGCAGGGTCGCCAGCGAAATTCCAGCAGATTGGTACCTTAATGGCCTTCAGCTCTTCGAACTAAGTGCGTGCCCTTACACTTAAGGTTCGCGACGCGCGAAGATATGTCGGTAATTTTGGTTCACCTACGGATCTCTTCATTTCTCATTGGATCTCATAAATGATATCCTTCAGTCATTGTGTTTCTATGTAGTATGTAGGATGCTGAATTGCCTAGTGGCATTTCTTTTTTGATATGGTGTTAATTATTATTAACCATGGCACAAGCATCCCACTAATAGATAACTCCTATGAGAAAGATGGTATCATTTCCATCGGCAGTAATCTTGAACCTGTTGTAACAGCCTGATGTTACTTTAGAATTTGTTTCTTGTCATTGTTGTTTGTTCATTCTTGTCACGAGAATCTAACGATTTCTCATGTAAGCACCTATGATATAATCCATGTAAAGCAAGATGTAGAGTCATCCAAGATGGGAGTTTATTAATAATGGATTAACTATGGCTTTGTTGACTTCTACACGATTGCAATAATTAAAAAGTCTGTAACTTGTCGTGAATAAAACCTTGATGGTAATTTATTTGAAATAAGTAATTAAATTATTTATTTGTAATGTGTTATATAAGTAAATTAAATTCATGAATTATTTAAAGGTAAACATATTGTCATAACTTAATCATCTTCTATTAGTACCCTTAGAAAGATTGTTGATATCTCCTTATATTACATGTAAATAAAAAAGATTAAGTTGTGTAAACTTAATTTTTTTAAAACCAAGCGAAAAAATATGTTGAACTTCTTGTACTAATTATTCAATGCTAGGATTAGGTATAATTTACACCAATAACGGATTCTGCACACTAAAATATTTATTGCGATGCATTTTATTCAAATAATTATACCATACATGAAAAATTTGGTATAATACGCTAACCTGCAGTAATTTGTACTAATACGAAAGGCATCACGATCTCACTAATTGAATAAGCATACCGTCGCATAAACCATAAAGGCCGAAATACAGTTAGCTATAAGTTTCAAATTAGCATTGTGCTTGCTACGTAGATTACAGACGAAAATTTAAAGACCCCATTAACAACCCCTTTATTTATATTGATCAGCTGGATTAGCTTCCTGTTGACATCAGACTATTCACCATAATATGCTTCCAAAAAATTCTTAGCTATTTTGGTCATATTGCCCGACGCCTGCCTAGTAACCTGGAAAAACTTATAGTTGTAGGCAAGGTGGAGGTGAAAAGACCACGTGGCCGATCACTTAGCCGCTGGTCAGACCAGGTCAAATCACTCACTGGCCTTCAACTTACAACCGCAATTAGAAAAGCCGAGGACCGGACAGAGTGGAAGTTACCAACGCCACGAAGGCACTTTCACATGGACACGACCTTCAGCAATGAAGTGTGCGACCAAGAAGAAGATATTTATATTAAACCTCTTTAGTAAGATCACTTATAAGACCATTGAATATTGATTTCACACTGGCATCGTCGAATTTATTTTCCTGCGGCGAAGTTTGAAGTCTAAAAAGCCATGCCCAATGCCAAAGCTAATTCAATATTCAGAAAAACTTAAAAATCGAACATCTTCCTACAGAACTAAGTTTTGGTAAGAAGTAAAACTAATGCCCTTGTCGACTTCCACAATTTATTTTCGTTCCTTGGCTTTAAGACGCGATCTCAAGTATTTATATTCTTACTATGTATTACAATTCAAAACTTTTAAAAATCTAGTAGAATTCCAGATATTTTTATAAACTTTGGAAGTGTCTTCAGCAAACTTAACGTACGAATGTACCTATTGTATATTATGTTCTAGTAATCAACTATTCCCTTGATCTTGACAGTGATTCTGTCCTTCGCATTGTTGACTTCCAATTCAAGCACGTTGCAGTGTGTTGGCTTTACATCAGCTTTATATACCTGTAATGCTGATCCCATTACAATAGTAGCACCGCTCCCTTCGCTTTGAATTGAATAAATGCCACGAAAAACTACCTACAATAGTTTCCGGAATGGTAATTTTATGTATTTTACAATTAAGAGCGTTTTATCAGTTTCAAATGATTTAAGAATTACTTAGATCTCTTAAAACGTAATACTCGTCTAGTTCTACTACCATACCAATACTACGGTATTATATCTACATATCCATAGAGCCAATGCAAATATCACCATTATTTTCAATTAATCAATGTTATGGATACTTAATTTTTTTTAGTGTGGTTAGGAACTTGAGAAATAAAAAAAAATATCACCATCCTTAACTTAACATTTTGAATTATTTTACTTGATTAATAGGCATAGGTTTTCTTATAGGTTTACCTTTCGATTATTTATTTGTAGACCATCTGAAGATATATAAGATATATTCAAACCAATAGCCCTTGAATTCTGCAAAATGATTACAGGATACAAGATCCTTTTAAAGCTAAATTTATAGTGTACGACATACTTATGTCCATTAAGAGAGCGCATAAATACAGATTATTATCATCCATTTAGGTTCTTAAGAAAAGTCACCCACGTGCGAGCCCGAGCGCATACAAACAAAGTTTGTCAAAGTCAATAAAGTTTTGTAGATACTCTCCCTCTCTCTTTGTATTTTGTAAATATTTTGTAGTTTCTGTTCTTACTTTACTAACCGATAGACGTCCCCAGCTGGACAATGGTCTCTTGCATGGACTTCCACAGGTCTTGGTCTTGTGCCACTTGCGGCTCCCTACAACTCTTCTGATGTCGTCGCGTCGGTCCAAAGTTAACAGATAAAATTAAGCTCTAGAAACTTTGAAACCCAGTTATTTTGAAACCACATATTTCTACAGAAATCCGACAGATTGATTTTAGAGCGCTTCTACGAGATTCCATTGTGTTTGGATTCAATTAAGAATTTAATTTCGTTACTTTACTTATTTGTACTTTTGAGCGCGCGAGAGATAAACTCCTTTTTCATATAAAAGTATTAAGTACGCTGGTAATATATCCATTTTTTATTGTTCTAGATTTTTTTTAATTTATACAGTCTCACCTGATGGTAAGTGAAGATGCAGCCTAAGATGGAGCGCGTTTTCCTAGAAGATGGCTATTCGTTCTTGTTTTACCCAAGTCTTAGTTAATTGATAAAACGGAAGTCGGAAGGGCAATCAAAATTTTTGCGGTGCGTACCTAAAGGTACCTTAAAACGAAAGCGTTCAGTGCCAGATCGAGATTAGCCTAGATTAAAAGATCTAATTAACTAATCTAAAAACTGATATTGGGCTAAATTATTAGCCCAATATCAGTTTATCTCTACCGTTCTCGTCCTAATTTTTATATTGTTTCTCCTAAACAACAATTTGTCTCATTTGTGTTGAGCCGACCATAAAATTGTTGTTGTAAAAACAAATTTTAAGTACCTAATTAACAGTTAGTATTAAGTTTTTGTCGTGATCTAGCAATTATTTTGATACTTTGTTTAACTAGATCCACAGTCTTGTTAGAATTGTCACATTGTATGGTAACTAATATTCACGAAATAATGACGTCTCCAATTCTCAACCAAAACGGTTCAGTCATTGTGGCGTGAAGGAGTAACCATAAACATAATATTTACTTAGTATCAAACTTCCAATCTTCCACAAATACAATGATTTAAATAAACATTTTTAAGGTTAAGGGTTGCCACCCCGAATATTCCCTAAGTATCAGGGGTAGAACTCTGAAATTAAGCGTTAAGATGTTTTAGATAGAGAACAATAATCACACGGTAAGAAATCTTCATTATACGCTGATGCAGCCTTTCTATGCTTATCCGCTAGACCCTTTGTGAATTGACCGAATCATTGCTAATACTTATATTTAAGTCAATTGTGAGAGGGACCACAGGTTCGATTCCATATTGATATAAATGATGATTGGGATTCTACAACGTAATAAAAAAAAATTCTTTGTTGCGTCGATGGTAGCACAAATGGTTAAAAATTAAATTTCGTAGGAAAAATCGGCTCTTAGCTGTAATACTTAACTTAATTTTGATTTATTATTCTATAACTGATATAATCGTGGCAAAATTCGATTATTATCGAAATTAACCACAACTTACCAAAAAAGTTGCATGGAACTTTGACGTAAACGGATTTGCTTCAGGTAACTGCCTACAAGAGAAGAAAGTGCATGGTACATACGTTGATAAAATAAAATAAATTAACCCTTTTTCTAATTAAATAACTCATTAAATGTCAGGAAAGAGTATAATTTAATTGAGTAGATAGTTGGTGTCACTATAATGCCTACGATAAGTTTTGAACTCGTAAAATACTTAGGTTCATACCTAATATAGGTATAGGTTGCCTGGTAGAGATTGTTCTGTAGCAATAAGGCCGCCTTTGGATGCATAGTTTTAAGTTTTATTAATTTTTGTTGCTTTCTTGTGTGCAATAAAGTTTTTATTTATCTATATATCTATCTAAATATTTTGTTTTGACAACAATAATTACCTACTTACCTACTGTTGAGATTCTTGTTGATTTCTCAGCAGAATCTGTGTTCCGAACATTGGTAGAGTTTTGACTTGTCATAATTATAAGAGCCATAGGTAAGTTGGCCTACGAGATATACATAATTTTTAATGTTTTTCTTAGTTTCTAACCGCAAACATATTATTATTATTGTTCTATTTTACCGCATTGAACAATGAACATAAAAAGCATATTTAAGTTTAATTGTTTTCTTTTACGATCATTCCCATTGAAATCGAGGATTAAACTTTAATTTATCACTCTGTTTAAATAAAATCATAACTTATTAGGTATTGTTATATTGACTGATTTATTCTTAGGATGTTGTGAAAAAAAAAAAAATTGGACTATAAACAATGTGTTTTGATTACGTCTGCAAAGTTGTACTTTAAAATTTTGAAAAAAAAAAACTATTATTTTGGCACCTACACTTAAAGGGTGATGACTTTTGTTACCTACACATAAATGGATGGATGGATGATATTTTTTTACTCGTTTATCCCATTGTATGGGGTCTTTCACAACTATTGGAGATACGTCATGAAAATTTTTTTTGTGATCGCGCGTCCCATGACCCATCAATAAACTAAATCATTGTTTTTAGAATTGTGATGAAAAGTATTCGTAATAGTATCGTATATACTATAACGAGATTAAAACTCTCACTCTCAATTTATACACTACTAGCTGTTGCCCGCGACTTCGTCCGCATGGATTGAGTTTTTAAAATCCCGCGGAAACTCTTTGATTTCCCAAAATAAAAAGTAGCCTATGTAATTCTCCAGGTCCTCAACTGTACTCATGCAAAAAATCACGTCGATCCGTAGCTCTGTTGCAGCGTTATTGAAGGACAGAGCAACAAACAAACACACTTTCACATTTATAATATTAAGTAAGGATTACGTTTTTACTTATCATTACGTATATAAACTAAAAATACCTGCCTATATTTTCCAGATCTGCTGTACGAGAACTACATCCCAAACGATCCCGAAAAGCAAGACAGCATACTGCGCAAGTTATCCGAATACTGTGGCAAATCCATGTTCAACTACACTACCGAGGATGCTGAGCCGCCCTTCAAATGGGACTTCTATCACTCTTTCTTCTTCTCTTACACGGTCGTCAGTACTATAGGTAAGATTCTTGTTTATGATTACCTGATATTATGATGACCTTCCTGGCGCATTGGTCAGCGCTGTAGTCTTATGACTGAGAGGTCTCGGCTTCGGGGACAATTTGGGAATTTATATTTTCAGATTCATTCATTCATTCAGATCAGATTAAGTGTGCCGGTACTATGGCGTGAAGAAACAGATTAGGGGGTATGGCTTGAATGTACACTGCCATACCCCTTCTAATATCCAAACCAATATCACCATATTCGGAAATAATAATTATTTTTCAATTAATTTCACTTTTCAGGTTACGGAAATTTGGCACCTACGACCCATTTGTCGAGAATCTTGATGATATTTTATGGACTGTTTGGGATTCCTATCAACGGTATCCTTCTCGCAAATCTCGGCGAATACTTTGGTCTGCAGGTATAAAACAATGAGCATCCTGACGTAAAATAATAGCAAAGCGGACCCAAATATCTTAATCATTATCATCATCAAAAACCTACACTACTGAGCACAGATCTCCTTTCAGAGAAGGGTGATACGCCATAGTTTACTACGCTGACCCGATGTAAAATGGCAGACTTCACACACCTTTGACATCATTATTCAGAATTCTAAGACGTGCAATTTTCCTCACGACGTTATTCTTCACCGTTGAATCATATGTTATTTAATTGCTTAAACCCACACAACTCCGAGAAGTCAGAGGTCCAGGATCGATCTTGCAAAACCCCCTAGGCTTACACAGCTTCATATCTTACCCACTTTAATATTTTTAGCTCATTACCGTGTATCGCAAGTACAAAAGGAAAGATGAGAAGCGCGCTGACAGGCTGGACTATTTCTTCAGTAACTTGGGCATGCTCGGACAAATATTCCTCTACCTTGTCCCCGGATTCTTGTTCTTCATATTCTTACCCGCCTGCATTTTTATTGTCTTCGAGGGCTGGGATTATGTAGCCGGAATATACTATGCCTTTGTTACTTTAACCACAATAGGTTTTGGAGATTTAGTTGCAGGTGTGTATTTTTCATAATCTAAAAAGTATTTTCTGTTATGATATAAAATATTCAATACTTCAATATGTACTTAAAATATATTCCTCTATATTTTTCAGGAACTGTGAATAACGGATTTAAGTCTGGCTATTACATGGCATATCAAATCTTTCTTATCATATGGATCACCTTTGGTCTCGGATATATTGTGATGTTGCTTGGTTTTATCACGAGTGGTATGAGATCCGAGAGTGTGCACAGGTTGGAGCAAAAATTCGCCTGTCAATTGAAATCAACTCAAAGTAAAATATTACAAGGATTTACTAGAGACATTGCTATTATAAGAAAAATTGTAAATGAAGCCAATTTGTTGAAAGTTAAAGTAAGTAATTTTGATATTAATAACCGTAGTAAGCAGACACGAAGACTTTTATTTTCTGGTTTTTAAAGCTGATCTACCGACTGTTAATTCAAAAGTTATCCAAATACACAATATGAATTGTCATGCAAGGTTCTTCATTACTTACATTTGCAAACATTCAATAATAAATAATTTGACTGTTTGGGTAACTGACAAAGCCAGTAGCGGTTTAGCTACTGAAAGTTCATGCCCAATAAAGAATTTGGCCTCTTTGAGATTTTCAGAAGTACCATAGTGATTATCCAATTTCATGAATCGCAGCTTTTGTTATTGTAAATTTCTACCAAATAAGAAACAGAATATAGCTATGGCATTTATAAAATAATGATTTAATTTAATTTCAGCCTGTCTACGTAAAAGCTACGCCATTCTTATATAGAAGTTTAAGTTGCCCGAATTTCACCTTTGACATAGAACCGAGAGATCCTGTTGTTAAGAGAAAGCGGGCGAATTCTGAAAACATTCAACTGTCTGCTAAAGATATGCTTCGAATCCAGTCCGATACTGACCTTCTTGGGATAGACAAAGAAAAGACGTTTACAGCATCAGCTATCATCAAACCAGCTGAGTTATTAGCTAGAGTTGTAAACGTATTAGGTGGATTTGAAGCACAAAATCGCGACAGAGGTATCAATATTTTCGATGACGATCATATTTTAGCAAGTGAGAAGCCTCCTCTTTTTAGTATTGGTCAAGAATATATACCCAGTACTCCAAATAGTCTAAGAACTAGAGCTCTGAGTGTAGCAGTACCTAATTACAGAAAAGAATCTGTCGCTAAATTAGATCACGACTTTACATGGACAAATGGTGATACAGCTGAAAAGTTTAGAAAAGAAGCCAATATTCGAAGTGGAAAATTATCTCTACCAGCAAATGTATCATCAAATGATACAAGCTGTCAAGCAAGAAACCTTTTTTCTCGAATATTTAGGAAGCCAAGCTCAAGTGAAAGTCCTGCGGAATACATCAAGAATACAATGAAAGGCAGACTTAGTAGTCCACAAGGACAATTCGAAAGTAATAAAAATAAAGAACAGCGAGGTAGTGTTTTCCCAACATTTGGTGTGGGGGATGCACAAAAAAGTCACGTAGACTCATATAAAGAAAACACAAAACGAGGTAGACACAGCATTTTCCCTACTTTTGACTTCTCGGAAGATGAAGATAGAGCTACGGCCAGGACTTATCAACAAAAACCAAAAAGACACAGTATATTTCCTACTTTTGATTTTAGTGAAGACGAAGATGTAGCTGCCGCTAAAGCATACAAAGAAAGAACTAGATCTGGTAGACATAGTATATTTCCAACATTTGATTTTAGCGATCCCGATGATGATGCTAAACGTTACAAAGAAAATACAAGACGAGGCAGACATAGCATTTTTCCGACATTTGACTTTAGTGATCATACTAGTAATGATGAGGATACTGTTGATGAGGATGATATACAAAAATACCAGAATCGCACTAGAAGAGGGCGGCTTAGTTTACTACCTTCATTTGGTAGATCTAAGAAAAGCGATGATGAAACGATGCCGGAAAGTTCAGATGAATTAGTTAATTATAAGGAAAAAACGCGTCACGGACGCAGCAGTCTTTTTCCATCTTTTGGCAAAAGTAGAAAAATTAGTACGCCTGAAAATCGCACCAGTGACCTTGAGGACAGTATCAAGCAATATCAAAATCAGACCAAAAAGGGTCGAAGCAGTTTATTTGCAGGTGATGCAAATAGCTTTAGACAGGCTACTGAAGTTGGCCGAGGAAATGTCTTTTCTAGTGAATTAGATAATTATAGGAATAGAACGCGTCACGGTCGCCCCAGTTTATTCGATCCCGACGTAAATATTTCGAATCTACCAGAATCAGAGCAAGTAGAAGTCTTAGAAAATACAAGTGTGGCTGACTTACTACGCGCTCTAGCTGTTATCGACACAGTTAATGGAGTTAGTTCAGATGCATCAAGTTCCTCGGATCAATCATCATCAAGAAGAAGAGGGTCTATCAAACCGGACTTCAATTCACCAAATAGAGCTGACTCAGATGAAATGCTTGGACCAAGAAGAAGACGAGTATCTGTGCGAGCTGCAGCTCCTCAGTTTACTCCGACTTTGGCTACAGTTGTTGCAGGTGCGGAACTGCAAATAACAGCAGCTGCACAAAGAGAAAATCGAATGTCCATGTTGATGCAACCTCCACCTCCTTATTCAGAGAGTGCAAGTGAAGTTCAAGCTCCGAGAACTAGAAGGTATTCGCCAGCACCTGTTGTTGCAGAATCAAGCAGATCAGGTACAGCTCCAGTGACTAGGCTTTTCACACGAATGCGAAAAGAAAGCGCTTCTGCCGTTGAGGAAGGTTCACGACGCAGCAGCTTAACTGATATTGTGATAGATAATAATAAAGAAAAAGATAATACGTAGTAGTTCCAGTCATATCATATCATAGTTAATTATGTAGAGTTAAGAGGAATTTCCCTCGAGCACGCCATACAAACGAAGCTAGATTCTTATTTGAATTTTAACCAATCATATTTTGTAGACAAGCTTGAGAAATTAAAGACTGCGTCAGTGGTTTGTCAGATTCAGTAGATCTAATCTTTTAGATTGCGTAACTTTTAAGGGCCGATTTCACGAACATAAAATAAGTGTCATTTGAGCGTCAATATGATATTTTGGCAGATTTTCAATACAAAAATTGTCAGAACGCCCAATTTATTTATAGTAGTGATGTCACTCGACTTTGGTGAAATTTGGTGATTAAAAGTTTCACGGAATTTCTAAAACAATAGATGCAGATTTTAGTTTCTCGATCATTCATACAACATTTCATTATATTCGATAGCTGATTAATGTTGAACTTTTTATCCATGGGGCGTTTGAGGGAACTTATCTTTAAGTATTTAAATAATTAATTTATAAAACATTTCAATTACTTAATTAAACCGTCCAGTTTAAAGTGATGCATATTTATATTTTTTATTTATGAATATATTATCGTCGTCATTCCATGAAAAAGTTGTTCTTTAATTTTTTAGATTTAATTTATTATAAAGTTTTCAATATACCTACTTACCTAAATTAAATATATAAATGATATCTCATTAACGTCTGAAACATTGCCCTAAATTTTATTTTTACTAAATTTTAATTTGATATAAATCGGTTTTTATTTAAAAATATTGGCTTTTGGCTGCTGTTGGCTGCAACTCAAATCGCGTAAGTATTGGATATTTACAGTTTTTTATTAGGAAGAAAAACATACTTCAGTGTACCTAAGCCGATCAAAAACGAAAACTAGCCCTACTTTCAAGGTGAAAAAATACAAACACCAAAAAAATGTGATATGTTTTTAATTAGTGTCTCAAAATAAAATTTATGTGACGTGTCTTACTTAGGAATAAAATTTTATCTAGTCGTTACACTAATATAGTGTAGTTACAATAATAATAATAAATATTTATATCATGATTGTGTCTGTCTATTTGTCTTTTCCTTCGAAACCTTAAAACTCCAGCATTAAAAACATCTATGACTTTTATGGATAGTCTTTTTATTATATTGACAACATCATAAAGTGCATTTGATCAAATTAAACAACAAACACATAAATGTTACGTAAAATAATCATTTGTAAGTATTACATAATTTGTTCAAACAATCGATCATTTTCAATTTAGATAGGTGATAATATACCTACCTATTACTAAAATAACATTATTTTATTAAAGAGCTGATTTTTTTAGTCGATGACAAGATAGTCCTTGACTGTGATCTCACCTGATGGTAAGTGACGTTACAGTCTAGGATAGTAGCCGGCTAACTTGATTCGTCGTATTTTTTTTTGTTATAAAAATAATATATTTTAGATGAATATAATATGATGAATAGAATAAATAAAATATTAATTATTGAAATACTGAAATACATACAGGCTGCTAATTTCTTACTTCATATGGCGTGCCGAATGTTTTGTATATTTTTTTCGGTACCTATTGCAAAAAAGGCGTACTCTAGTCTTATCGTCAGCTCTCTAATATAATTATTATATAATTATCAAATCAATTAACTTCATCAATGAAGTTAAAAATTACAAATCCATTGACGTCTCTCCCTAACTCTAAGATGAGTATTATAAACAACTTATCAATAATACAAAAACGGTCTTTAATACACTATTTACAATCATCAAACGCTTCAGTACCTATGTACTGGTACTTCATCACTGTACAAAATATAATTCAAAGGTCAAATTCACGCTACAGATTTGCTCTGTATTGGAAATGTTGAGAGACCTCAGGTCGCTAAAGTGTCCATTCTTACATTTTTATCTACTGTTAAATTAGAAAAGCACTCGATATTCCCGTTATTGTCTTTTATAAGGGATTCAAATATGGATATTAAATTGTTGATGCCGATGAGGTAGCCATCTTCGTGGTTGCTGACCTTCCAAGCGGAATTGTGGTCGATATTTATACCATCAGGTACAGGAACTGTTTTTGCGAAATCTATCATCCAAATGGATGCTTTTCTCTTATCGTGGACAAAAAGTAAGGAACTGCCAATAAGCTCGTGTGTTCTGAAGAAATTCGATTCTATTAAAGTTGCGCGTATGTTCTTCAGTCTCTCGAGGTACCTCGGCTGTAATAAAAGAGAAAAATATTAATATTAATATTTCTAGTAACGTAGTTTGCAAATTGTGTTTTGTTTTCAAGTTATAAAGAGGCTTCCCATACAAGCGAAGTTTGATTCTAATGTGTGGTATTAAATTATCAAAATCCAAGAAGGTTTTTAGAAAAACTCTAAAAACTTATGGTTTACCAGATAACTGTGAAGAAATGTATTTTCAAAATTACGTAGGGTGAAATATTTACAGAAAAATCCATCATCGTTTGCATGGGGCGGCCTTGGCAAATAAATAACCTCTTAAAACAGCACATAGTATTTTTGTGATCATTTGACGTACTTTTAAGTTGATGACAACAATTAAACATGCACGCGAAAACATGATAAAAACTCTTTGACTAGGATGTAGCGTTAAAGTCTATGTACAAATAAAACTAGAAAATGATTAAATGCCAAATAAAGACAACATAGCAGAAATGGGAACCGTTACAAACAAGTTGATATCAGATTAAAGTGACGTAAATGCCTTGGATTTATCAATGTTTTGTCTTTAGCAGATATCATGGGTCAGATAACAAAATTATTAAATGAGTGTTAACTTGTTACAGTCAGTTTATTCTCAGATTTCTACTCCTTGGGAAATGCATAGATGTACTTTAGAGATAACACACAAAGATCACGTAAATATTAGATCTAAAGTGGTCTATAGCACTATAACTAATACTATCTATATTTACTATAACTATATATACAAAAGTTGTACATTAAAGTTCTTGGTTTTGATATTTGGATACATTGGTAACATTAAAATGGATATCCGATTTTGGTCGCAATTCGTTATTTTTGTTTCATATGTAAAACATTCTATGATTAATTTCCAATTAGTATTATTTATCATTTATGTAGTCTCCAGTTTTATTTAGTCAATTACAATATTGTACACTTACCACGGCAGTTGGTATGCTGGCGGTGAAGTCTTTGAATGCCTCAACTATTTGATCTCTAGTTTTGGTAGTCTTGAAATCTTTAGAACTTGTTCCATCTGCCTTCTTGACGCCGTCTATCCTGAAGCCAAGTGTTGACGTAGAACTGATAGTCTCCCTCCAGATCATGTATCTAGGCTTCGTTACACCCTTACTTCTGTGTTCTTCTTCCGTAGGTGCTGTAGGGTCGATCTGTATCATTTTTTCATACATATCCTGAAAATAAAAAAATGTTGGTTATTAGAATTTAAGGTATGTTTTAGTTCGATTTATGATTAATTGGCAATGTGCACACACAGACCTTTTTATTCAAAGGGACAAATAAAATTACAATATAAATATAACAAAATAAAAACTTAAATAAATAACTTAAATAAATAACTTAAATAAATTAAAACTACCATTAATTAATATTAATAATATTAATTAATTGGCAATGTTAGATATTTTGGTAAGTTTTCAATGAACAATGTTCAATTCTGACATAATACGAGTAGATATGGTTTGTCTTTAAGTTGAATTATTACTTAGATACTTCTTCTTGCAGTACCTCTTTCTTTTCAAAGCATTTTTTATTAATAAATCCCTATTTATGAGTTATTTGAAGGTCTAACTTAGTCGTAGTCTCGAGAAGGTAAAATCAGTAATCACTTATGACGCAAATGAACATGCTTCTTATTTATAAATAAAGAATACAGTTAATGAACTTTAATGAGCGTTTCTATAATAAGACACTCTTTTAAAGATATCAATATAAAAGGTCAGTACAATTCAAGATAAATCTGCAAATAAAGTTATAAAATTAAATTATCTTCAGTTCACCTTGCCTATTCATCATATCACTTGAAGGATATCATATCATTATCGTTTTATGATTTTATTAAAAGTATTAATCCATACTTATATTATGAACGTTATAGAATGTCTGTCTGTGATTTTATTACGGCTTTTATATTAACATTTTGATTTGCTCGTCTGTCAGCTCTTTCATTTGAATTTACTTCTGGTTGTTATGTATTAATATCTACAATGTATTATATATCGTTGGCTTTAACAAAATAATATGGATGGCTTAGATAAACTAGCATTGTATAAGCATATTTATAATGTACGTCTTATATTACTGTTATTGCATTTTCTAGAACGTCATAGTTTTGTTTACTACCATTAACCGCGTCAATGGTGTCAGTATTAAATTACCGGAATTGCTTCATAAAGTACGTTTGTTAAGACTACATGTGTTTTAAAAATTGTAATTAATGCAAATTATGAAATACTAGTTGATGCCCGCGACTTCGTTCGCGTAGTTTCAGGTTTTCTAGTTCCCGCGGGAGTTCTCTTATTTTCCGGGATAAAAAGTAGCCTATATGCTATTCCAGACTATATTCTATCTCTGTGCCTTTCAGCCAAATTGGTTCAGTCGTTGCAACGTGATTGAGTTACAAACATATAAAAACTTTCGCATTTATAGTATTAATAGGATTACTTGCTTTTTACCTATTTCGAGAAGATGCTTTAATTTAATTAGTTATGAAATGAGTATAAACAAGTTTCACACTAAATTAAATCCTATTATTATCTAAATAATAAGTTGTATGTAATTAGTGATGTACGGGACTAGTGTAGACTTGCCTGTTTTCACCAACGTTCCTTGAGTGATAGGGACTGCCTAAACTTAGTTAGGTAAAGAAGGGAGAAAATGAAATTGACAGTAAGATTTAGGGAACACCTATGAAGATGAAAATGACACTAGGTAAGGGGTAGGGGGGCTGTTTGAGGGCTGATGAGGATAGAGATGATTTAGGGTATTTAGGTAGAGATGGTGAAAATGAGCATTTATAAATTAGGGAATAAAGACTGAAAGTACTTACTTTTCTAAGCTTAGTTTTTTCTTTTGCTTTAGCTAATTCTTCTTCTAGATATGTTCTTACGCCGATCTTACAGTCCATGACGCAGGGGGAGTCAAAATCGCTTAGGAGATCTTGCAATTGTAAGTATACTGTGATAATTGGTGGTTAAGGAATCAAAGTTACTGACGAGAAATATCCACGGTTCCACTAATCAGAGTGGATTAGAAGGTTATAAGATCAGCTTCAGTAGTTCCATAATATAGAGGTGTTAGCTACAGTGTTAGCAACTTTAAATTTTTTGACATTTTACTGCTAATTACACAAATAATAATTAATAGACAAAAATTATACATAAATATAATAATGTGAGTATAATATTGTATTAAGTCATCATTCGTATGTTTGAAGATACGAGTACATCAGAACATTTTTTCTTCAAAAAGACTTCAAAAAGGAGGAAGTTCTCAATTCGACTGTATGTTTTTGTATGTTTGTTACGCGATTATTCCGCCAATTATGAATTAATTTAAATGATTGTTTTTTGTTTATTAGGTCATACTTCAGAGGTGGTTCAGTATCAGTTTTATCGAAATCGATGCAGCGCTTTTTGAAATAATCAAAAACAAAAAAATTATATGAACATACAACGTTTTGGTTTGTGGTTCCACATTCAGGAAAAGTTTTGATGAGGACTTTTAATACTTCGTAGTAGCGTTAGAAGGTCTTAATTCTAAATTAAGTATATATATTACATTCAGTGAGGTATTCTCAAGAGCTGAAATTTAAAGATTTTTTTTTTTTTTGAAAAAGGATACGTTCCCCGTCTTCACACGTGACTTGTCCTTTGTATTCAGGTACAAAAGGCCGCAGTATGTCTTTCATCAGCAACTGTAACAAATAAAAAACAAATTAAGTAAAATTTAGATAGCTAAAAAATATTCTTCTCTCTTCTTACTCAACTTATAGACGTCCACTGCTGGACATAAGTCTCTTGCATGGACCTCCACAGACTTCGGTCTTGCGCCGCCTGAATCCAGCGACTCCCTGCGACTCGTTTGATGTCGTCCGTCCACCTAGTGGGGGGTCTGCCAACACTGCGCTTCCCGGTGCGGGGTCGCCACTCCAGCACCTTGGGACCCCATCGACCATCAGCTCTTCGAACTATGTGCCCTGCCCATTTCCACTTCAGTTTTGCGACTCGCTGAGCTATGTCGGTGACTTTGGTTCTCCTACGGATCTCCTCATTTCTGATTTGATCTCGCAGGGATACTCCGAGCATAGCTCTCTCCATCGCCCGCTGAGTGATCCTGAGCCTTCTTATGAGGCCCATAGTTAGCGACCATGTTTCGGATCCATAAGTCATCACTGGCAACACGCACTGTTCGAAGACTTTAGTCTTCAGGCACTGAGGAATTTTGGACGAGAAGACATCTCTAAGCTTCCCGAACGCTGCCCAGCCGAGTTGGATTCGGCGGTTGATCTCTTTCTCGAAATTGGACCTACCTAGCTGGACTGTGTGTCCCAGGTATATATATTCGTCTACAATTTCGAGTGCAGAGTTCTCAACAATTACTGGGTGGAGCGAGGCATGAGCATTAGACATGATCTTCGTCTTGCTCATGTTCATTTTAAGGCCCACCTGTTGAGAGACACTGCTGAGGTCATTGAGCATTGTATTGAGGTCTCCGAGAGTCTCTGCCATAATGACTATGTCGTCGGCAAATCGAAGGTGAGTGATGTACTCGCCGTTTATGTTGATGCCAAGTCCGTTCCAATCCAGAAGCTTGAAGACGTCCTCCAACGCAGCGGTAAAGAGCTTCGGGGAGATAACGTCTCCCTGTCGCACTCCACGCTGCAATTGAATTGGCCTTGTAGTCTGGTCCTGTATACGTACTGACATAGTGGCGTTTTCGTACAAGCACTTCAACACTTGAATGTACCGATAGTCGATACGGCATCTCTGCAGCGACCTCAATACAGCCCAAGTTTCCACCGAATCGAAGGCTTTCTCATAGTCCACAAACGCCAAGCAAAGTGGCCTGTTATACTCTTCCGTCTTCTGTATAACCTGCCGCAGCGTATGAATGTGGTCTATGGTGCTAAAGCCTTTTCGGAATCCGGCTTGTTCGGGAGGCTGGAAGTCGTCGAACCTACGTGCGAGACGATTCGTAATGACTCTCGAGAACAACTTATAAACATGACTCAGCAGCGAGATGGGTCTGTAATTCTTCAACAAAGTGTTGTCACCTTTTTTGAAGAACAAAACCACCACGCTCCTGTGCCATGCTTCCGGCGTCGTACCCTCGTGAATGACGGAATTGAACAATCGCTGAAAGATCTTTAAAACCGGTTTTCCACCCGCTTTCAGGAGTTCCGCCGTGATTCCGTCATCGCCGGGCGCCTTGTTGTTCTTAAGTTGTTTGAGAGCCATACTAATCTCGTATAGGCTGACTTCCGGGATATCTTCGGTATAGTGTCGGGTCAGTTTGGCTCTGGGGTCTTTGGCCAAATCATCAACAGGTTTCTGTGTCGTGGTATAGGTATAACTGCCCATAGAACTTCTCGACCTCTCCCAAGACCTCAGGTCGAGAAGAAACGAGACGACCGTCGTCAGTTTTCAGTCGCGTCAGCTGGCTCTGTCCGATAGACAGATCTCTCGCGAACACCTTGGAGCCTCGATTACGCTCAATGGTATCCTTAATACACTCGGTATTAAAAATACGAAGGTCGCGAGTTTGTGCTTTAGAGATCTGCCTATTAATATGCCGGTATGCATCCGCGTCTGCTGACGACTGAAGCCTCATCTCATGTCTCTCTTCCATCAGTTTGAGAGTATGGTCAGAGAACTTTTTGGTTCTTTTACTGCGATGGGTCTTGAAGAACTTAGACCCCACAGTATGGACAGCTTCCACAAACCTGTTGTTGAGATCGTCCATCGCAATCTGCTAGGCAATCGAATCGGTTCTGGAGTTCGAGTTGGAAGTTTTCGGGGTTTTGGATATGAGCACGAGTAGGTCGGAGAGTTGACTTCACCAGTCTGGACCGTTCCAGCTGTACGTTGATATTCAATGTGCCTCTCACGATACGGTGATCGCTGCCGGTTTTCACCCTATTGATCACAGAGACATCATTGAATATATGCCGCTTGGTCGACATGATGAAGTCTATCTCATTTCTCGTGGAACCATCGGGGCTCATCCATGTCCATTTTCTGTGTGGCCGCTTCTTGAAGAAAGAGTTCATCATAAAGAGGCCCTCCTTCTCCATGAAGTCGGCCAACATTTGGCCCCTATGATTCCTTCGCCCATACCCAAATTGCCCCAACCTCGTCTCTACACCGCTTCGTTTGCCCAACCTTGCGTTGAAATCCCCCATCACAACATTGTAGTGAGTGGTGGAAGCGTGTATGGCTTTTGAGATATCCTCATACATGACCTCTACCTCCTCGTCAGGGTGTGCCGTTGTCGGTGCGTAAACCTGTATAACCTTCAGCGAATACCGTTTGGTGATTCTGAGTATAAGGTACGCTACCCTACTCGACACACTTTTGACTTCGACAATGTTGTTGACGAGGGATTTGTGGACGATGAACCCGACACCACCCTGGGACTGTTGGTCGCCCTCCCGGTAGTAAAAATATTATGCCAAGATAACTAACTAAAAGTCAAAATATGATGCAATGTGCTTTTGTGAACTTACGGACTTGGGAACGCTATACAATATTGTGTTATACAAAGAAAAGGTGTTTGAGATAAAATGAGAGCAAAATCCGCATAAGATAGTACCTATCCTTACAGTCTGCTTAAATGAGATAAGAAAATATTATAACATTCTACTTTACGAGCCGTTATTAGCTCAATTATAGGTATTATGTAGGACGTAGGTACCTATTACGAAATATTTCTATGAGATAATATTATGTTATCGTTAAGAAAAGAAAAAGACGTGTGGCACTCGGGGACTGCTGCGGTAAAGCTATTGCATAGCATTTTTTATCAACGCCATCTAGCGGCTCACCGTAGAGGAGTCCCGTGTCAGGTTATTTTCGTTACGGAATTTCAGATTCGGTCTCCTCACTGGCCCGCGATAGAAGCTATGCAATAGCTTAAAAATAAAAATGTAGGTTTCATACAATTGACGCAATTAGTTATTGTTTTAATGAGTGTAAATAGATTTAATGCAGTTGTTATAGTATATAGAATGTTACCGTGCGTGTAAAATTGTTATCATCGATGGAAGAACGCAATGCTACTTTTTGCGATTACTCGTTCCTATACGTAACCTTTGCTAACATTCGA
Organism: Hipparchia sbordonii; assembly: GCA_038048805.1. Classification (NCBI taxonomy): domain Eukaryota; kingdom Metazoa; phylum Arthropoda; class Insecta; order Lepidoptera; family Nymphalidae; genus Hipparchia; species Hipparchia sbordonii. The sequence goes on from JBBIWI010000010.1 coordinate 10,103,905, forward strand.
AAGTCTGTTTGTTCGTTGGTTTGTCCTTTAATCACACAGCAACGGGGAAACGGGACGACTTGATCTTTTGCATAGGTAGGTATCGTTCAAGAATTGGATAGTGACCTAGGCTACCTCTTATCTCGGAAAATCAGGGTTCCCGCGAGATTTTTTAAAACTTTACTTCACGCGGACGAAATCGCGGGCAAAAGTTATTTAATCTATAAATTATACAACTATATAAAAATAAGTCGGGTTTTCCTTCCTGACGCTATAACTCCAGAACGCACGAACCTATTTCCACGGTTTTGCATTCGTCGGAAAGGTCTCGGGCTCTGTGAGGTTTATAGCAAAGAAAATTCAGGAATTTTATCCCGGAAAATCAAAGAGTTTCCACGGGCTTTTAAAATCTAAGTCTACGCGGACGAAGTCGCGGGGGTCAGCTAGTGCAACTATATAAATATATTCGTGCATGTCACTTTTGACGTCAATCGACTACTAGAGTGAAATATTTTTCATTATAAATTACAAAAGTGTATAGTTATCAGAAAAAGCTGAAACAGAGTCATTTGATTCACCTCAGAACTCCGTTACATTTGCGTCACGCGTCATATTATAGTTACAAAATTTATTAAAATATGTCTGTAGGTATCGCTTGGAACTCAAAATCCGATGTTACAAAATATTGATATGCAAGGACAAGAAACAAGAAAAACAAGTAAGAAATGAATAATCTCGCAGCGCGCGACGGATACCGCACGGCAGAACGTCCGTCATATTATATTGTGCGCGCGCGTACACGGAATCCGCCAAAACGTATGTTCTGCCGTAGCGTCTAAACTATTGAACCGATTTTGATGATCGATATCGATGTATTCGTTATTATGAGCGAGTGACATTTAATACGAACAAGTTGGATTACAGTTTTTAAACTTTTTTTTTGTTGTACATTGATCGCCATTTAAGCCTCAATAGTCCAACGGTTACAAGTATGGGCTGAAACCTTAAAAGGTACCTGTAGCCGCTTATTCTGATCATTTTCTAAACAGACTCAATCCAGATTTAAACTCATCATCATCTCCTTCTCGCAAAGCGAGTATTCGCACCGTCACACAGTAGAATCCATCAGAAAATTAAACCATTTAAGTGACGCAATAAATTCTGGGCATTTCCGTCGGTCGAATTCCGAATTCCTCTTATAAATATTACCCATGATATCAAAAGTTCCACAATATAACCACAATACTCGGTATTACCACAAGTATTACTAACTGAGCCGTGTGTAAGGATTTTAAAGAAATAATTAGTACGTAGTGCTAACCTAATCTACCTATATAATAAAATAATACGAATATTATAACGTATCTAGACGAATGATGCAGCAAATCTTTTAGGTCATAATTTTTTTAATTTCAACCATGCTTAAATTGACTGATATTCTTCTCTCCCCTCGAAATAAGTGAAAACTTATGTTAGGACTGTCGCGACGGGTGGGGATCGAATCTGCAACCTTTAAGTTTTTCAGTCCGCACCTGTAACCGTTGGGCTATTGAGGCTTGAATTCAGAATGTAGCAATGATTGATGTAGCTTTTACACAATCGGCCTACAGTCTGATGACTGCAATCACCTCTGATTGACTGATTGAATTGCTGCATCAATGCATTTTAACCAATAGCTAGAGGAGTAACAGCTAATCAAAGGAGGTCACACTGCAGCAAAGATTTTTAGACAATCCCTTAGCAGAGTTTCTTTTTGAATTATTTATAATTATACGTTTTCCAGATTCGTATCATTCGTACATAATATGAAGAAAATGAAAAAATATTAAAATATATTTACATACTTCAAGTTTCCATCATATGCATATGTATATATTCCATTTATTATCCACTTACAGGTCGGGGTATATATTACATGTAATTATAACCTTCTGTAGCTGATCTGTGGTTAACCATATAAGACATTTATTTTTAGATAACGTCACGTAGGATTCATTACATAAGACTATTATGTAAGAAGTCAGCTAAGTATGGTTAAGGTCAGGTTTAAGATCGTAATTATTCAATCCACGATCTTGCCCTGCTATTCGTAAATTAGATGCAGAGATACCTACCGCTTTGATCCCAACAAATCAATCTTATCTTTAAACACTTCTTAGCTTGTGGACTCAGCTTTTCAATATCGTCCTCTAGTCAGACCTTACTAGAAAGCTGTTCATACCTGGATTCAGGGATTCTTTACTAATGTTTTAATGTTGTACGTTTGATCTCAATAAACCACTTCTCTTATCTAGATATATCTGGTATCTAGGTATCTGTTGTTTCTTGTGCATTTGACTCCAGTATCTCCACTTACCTTATATACCTCTCTGCTTGTGAACTCAGCCTCTTCATTATCATCCTCTACTCCCTCTTTACCGTACAGTTTTTCTAAGCTAGATGCTGGAGTACCTACTGCAGTTTCTTATAACATTAAATCCATCTTACCTTAAAACACCTCTCCTCTTGAGGACTTAGCTTCTTCAGGATTGTGCCTTGGTCTGGGCCGGCCTTGAAGTTGCCTTGATGTCCGGCGAGCTGAACCCAGGGATATCGCTGTTTCTTGTACGTTTGAAAGAATGGCGTCCACTGCACTATGTTCCGGAGCTTCCTCCATCTTTCTGATTGCTGCAATGAGGGAAAAGGACATAATTACAATGAGATCAATGAACCATGAGGAGGTAGCCTTGTCATCGTTATCTCCACTCATAGACGTCCTTACAAGAACCACCACAGACCACGATCTTGTACCGGTATAATATTCAGTGGCTAATAGGGACTCGCTTGAAATCCTCTGTCCACTTCATGAGGGGGTCCCCACTAAACGCTGCCTTTCCCAGAATGTTCCCAGAAGGTTGCGATTTCTAACTATCAGACACAAACCTAAATAAATAAAATTGTATCTATCTCTTTCACTCTTATTACATTACCATAAGAGTGACGTCATATGGAAAAGCTTGTGACGTTATTGACTAACGGAGAGCCTTGCATAGTAGGTAAGTGCTCGACTCATAGGTTAGTTAGTATTATTGTTAGGTATATTAATTCTCTATTATAAAAAACCCGCATTTTTTTATTTTACCTAAATTAATGAAGAGTTGTGTTCCTAGTTCATCACACTACAGTAGGGCTAGTATAAGAATTAATTCGATTAACCCTATTAGTATTCGAACACATAGCGTCAAAGTAAAACGAACCTTAACTGTATTGATTTGAAGTGACAAATTCAGTACAACCGATTTTAATTTGGAGCGTATCCGTATATGAACGTGAACGTATAGGAATGCATGCACGAAATTGAGTTCTAATTCATTTTACTATGACGCTAACATCATGGAATTCGAATTCGATCCATTAATCTTATACTAACAGCGATCTCTTTTTCTTCTGTGATCGCTGTAAACTCTACAGGAGTCACTTACCGGTTCGAAAGATAATACTTTTTAAGTTTTTACTTTACTAGCAAGAACCAGTCAATTGGGAAATCCTTTGGAAATAGAAACTGTTTAATAGTCCTTGTTTTCAGTCGCGTCATATTTTTTTGCAATGGCCATCGAACCTTCAACCTTTTTTTCACGTAGGTATCCCTAACCGTTGGGCTATTGAGGCTTCTAAATCTTTAACGTATCGCATCGTGTATCGCGAACTAAAATGGCATTCAGAACTCTTGGCCGTCATTCTAACGGTGAAGGTTTTTATCAGGACGAGGGCAAACACCGGAAAAATAGCAAATAGCAAAAAACATTGGCGGAATAACAACGACCAATCCTTACTAATGTTATAAAAGCAAAAGTGGATACGGGTGACGCAAGACCGAAGCCTGTGGAAGTCCATACAAAACACCTTTGTTAAGCAGTGGATGTTTATCACTTGGTAAAGTAAGAAAATGTGTTGGTTTATCCTTCAATCACTCAGCAATGGAGCAAGGGGTCGACGTGATTTTTTGCATGGGTATAGCTATTTAGACTGTATCTTTTCTCCCGGAAAACAGAGGATTCGTGTAGAATTTTTAAAACCCTAACTCAACGCGAACGAAGCCGCGGGCAGAAGCTAGTCAATAAGGATTAATTGATAATATATTAATGCATATATGGCTAGCGATTAATGACGTAGATTATATAACCTCGAAAACTTCAATTATTATTTATTTTCCTCAATAAAATCCGTTATACGCATACAAAAAAACAAGATTTTTTTTCTTGTCAAGTGTAAGAACAGACTTTTAAAAATTGTAATCGCAAATTTTTTTTATGACGGTACATCCAACATTTTTTGTTTTGACAAAAATATAAATCAATGGCAGTATAAAATGATGAAGATGAAAGAATTGAAATGATCTAAGAAAATTAATTATAAACAAACCTTTTTCGATTTCAAAACGTAAACACAATACACAACATCCACGAAACCAGTAATACGGAAGCAAATGTCACCGGAATACATTTTCAAATACATTCCACACTATTTCAAAATCGATAAACAAGTTATTTTTTTACAGTAAATCACTTATAATAACCGGAATTCCAAATTCTAATTCAGAGGAAAATCCAACGGCTATCCATCCACAGATAATAAATATTTATAGTCCACGGATAACACACGGTTCGAAATTCAAATTTTGGAGATCCGGAGTTGTGCTAAAAGCCCAACCCTCTGTGATACACTGAGCTACAAATTGGCCTCATCGCCAATATAAACCGTATAAACGTATAATCTGTACTGACTCAGTAGGCAGTTAGGTGGAACCACAACTTTGTGACGTCAATTCAATACGACCTAAGCAGAATTGCATGATTGGTGGAATTCCGGATTGGCCCGTTTTATGGCTTCGTTTGGAATACGCCTGTAAAATAGTCACAGTGTCCTCGCTATCACTTCGACTAATATAATTAGGCTGTTTATCATTTGAATTATCTGCAATTGTTTACTGTGTTATTTTTAAAACAATTTATTTTTGGTTGGAACGTCATATTTTTTAGTGCAAATTTGAACCTATTGGTACACATTGATCAGATGTGATTGTAACTAGTAACGAGTCACATATGCATGACGTCACAGATAAGTAAAAACGTACAAGGAAAGGCTACGTAACGTAAAGTAAACATATTACTTTTGTTTATGAACTTATGACGTAGATAGAAGGTAAAGCCTACGCAATTAGCCCTAAGGTTGTATCCTAGAATGAGGTAGTGGAATGATCAAAGAGAAATAGATCATATGAGTGGGATTTTTATAATTATTATCATGTTTTTACCTACATTTTATATGGATATCCGTCCACCATTTTCCTCAAATTTTTTAATTCATACAGTACCTACTCATACTAAAAAGCTAGTACTTGTATTCATTCATTACCTATGGTATGGAATATTAAGGTTTTTTAAGAATTACTATTTTTCATGTTTAAACACATGTCATGCTTATAAAACTTTTAAAATCTGCCTGTCATGATTCCTTAGCAAGGAAATTTGAATTTTCGATTCTCCATTAGGATCTATAATTTCGTCAGCCGTTTTCCTTTTACACATTCACAATTTTGGTCTCATAAAAATTATTAGAATGACCTGCGTTATGGTCTACGTTATTGTCTCCATGGACTTATTGAGTCGCCGTTACCTTATACTTAGAGTCCTATGCCCAACAGTGGATAAAGAATGGATAATTATAATAATGATGATGAGAACATATCAAAAACTGCTTCGTAAAATGATTGATGGCTTACGCACCTTTGATGGCTTTGTAATTCCCCTAAGGCCTTAAGCCTTAATCAGATCTGGATTTCAGAAGTGGAAAGGATTACCAACATCTCAATAAAGTTATCCTTTAGAATAAAGTGGGATACTAAAAATGCCATACTTTAACGCATATTTGGAATATGCGTTTCTTTAAATACTATGGCCATATTTGAAACAAGGTCACTCACGCTAATTTCGATTTTTCAAATCCCTAATAAATCCTAAGGGTTGAATTTTCAAATATATTGTTCCTGCGTTTCTTGTGTCTTGTTCTTGTCTTCTTCTACATAGAGAAACGACGGTATGCAGCGCGTACGCGCGATTTGCCATACAATTTTTTTTAGTTTGGCGGATTATAGCAAAGAAGTTACTTATTGCTTTTAATTTCATGGAATTACTTATTTGGTAACGCCTGCTTCTATCCAATATTTTATATATCTGTCTGTGACTTTACATTCGTCTTTTATCCATTTTTTATCACTCGTTTTGTTCAGATTGGTTTAGTGGTAGGCCTCTAAATAGTCCTAGGGCCTATTTCACCACCTTCAAGTAAACTTTAATTGACGAATAAATTTGATGTTTTGGCAGTTTATGTATGGGCAATCTGTCAAAACGTCAGATTTATTTGTCAGTTAAAGCTTACTTGCAGGTGGCGAAATAGGCACCTAGAAGAATATGTGTAAAACTTTGACACTGATTTGATGCTGAGATCTATAGAGCGTGCTCTAACGGTGCCAAGATAGAGGTTAAAACGAGACACAAATATGCTCTGACATAGATCTGTCTCGTTTTAACTCTGTCTTGAGTCTGGGCTGAGTGAGAGTGCGGTCTAGATTTCAGCCTGACTGTAGTGTACCAAGAGAATGTAATCACTCGTAGTGTATACCATGTTACCACATTAACAATTATGTTTATGGTCTAAAAGTCTAAACGGTTTGACGTATTTAACTTAACCCAGTAATGCCCAGCGTGTCCATATGGACACGCTTATAGTAGTCACATTATTTGCCCATTATGACAACATTTTGTATATATAAAAGAAAGAGTTGATGACATTCGGGTAGCCTAAGGTATAACCTGTTATAATATGTAAAAATTTTGGCAAAAAGTGGGAGTGATCTTAGAGAAAATTGCATTTGTTTTTTCACAAGTTGTGAATTTGTAAAAAAAGTGGACCTGAGAAGAGAAAGAGTAAAATTGATTCATCTTTATGTATTCTGGAAGGAGTTTTTGTATTGTAAACTATTAAGTTATTATTTACCTATGTTTTTATAGAGTGAAGTAATGGATAAATCTTTATTTTGATTATTTTTTATCACGATGAAGTTAACGTGTCCATATGGACACGCTGGGCACTTGCGATAGCTTTATACACATAAATTACATCTGACCAAATTATTTGATATCAACCAGTTAAGATGCAACTGGACACTAAATGAAATCTAAGATATTTTGTATGTTGATCAAGAAGGTCATGAAAACCGTTCAACACCTGAATATAGAAGCTAAGACGTAGATTCGTAGGGAACTGGAGCTATTTCCATACTAAAAATCTTATTTTCTACAACTTGGGAATGCAATCCAAAATTTTATGATGAACAAAATAAATATAGCACTAAAAAAATCAGCACTGGTCACTGATGACATGGATGCTGGATATTCATTGTGCCTGGGAAATAAAAAAAAATATCTGGAGTAGTAAAATTCCAGCTTGATTTCCACTTGGAAATTATTCTGGCTTATTTCAATAAGTACAAGATACCCACAAAGAGATTCAGGAAGACAGAGGTACCGCCTCTTCACTACCGATGCATGGAGATTTGACTGAATTCATAACTTTATTGAAAAGTCAGAAAAATAACAAACGATACTTGGCTTCTTACTGAAAAGCCAAACATTCAGCTGGTAAAACAGGACTTATGAAGTGTAATTTGAGATTAAGTATTGCATGCTTCGAAGCAGAGCATACAAAGAAGTATTACAATGTCATTATGCCTAATTTCTTGTCTAAAATCAAGTTTAGTACTCATTAGATTTTCACCTAGTTGTTGTATTTTCTGATACTGTAACTGCCCAGCGTGTCCATATGGACACGCGTTATTTTTCATACTTCAAATATATTTTTAAAATAGTTTATTATTTTTATCATTTTTGGATCCCCTTCCAAGTAGTTTTTGAGAATAAAAAGCAATGAAAGTGAAAAAAAAAAAATTCGGGCATTCCTGGGTTAATAATATTGCGCGTGTCATTAGTGTCTAAATAACTGTGGAAGTGAGATCTAAAAATGACAGGGTATATAATAAGGTACAGTCGCGGACAGAAAATGTTTACCACCTTAAGATTCATAATTGCATGCACACATCTGTGTCAGAAGGTCGATATGTGATTTGATTAGCCATAGATCATAGACTTTTTAACATGTGGCGGTGTTTAGACAGTCCTTTAGCGGTCTCTTTAGTAGGTGACTGCTAAAGAGTTTAGATGTAGAAAACCTTTTTTGGAACAAAAAATCCTTACTAATGTTATAAAATAATGTGTTTGTTTGTTCGTTGTTGGTTTGTCCTTCCATCACACAGCTACGGAGCAATAGATCCACATGATTTTTTGCATGGATATAGTTGAGGATTTGGATAGCGACATTTATCCCGGAAAAATAGAGGGTTCCCATGGAAATTTTAGAATCCTAACTTCACGCGGACGAAGTCACGGGCAAAAGCTAGTAATTTTAATAAATAGATATCATCTCATATAGACACGAGCACAGGACACGAGTTACCAAAATGAGAAAACGGAAGTAATAATCTAATGAAATTTCAAAGAATCTTTATTTCTTAATTTTATTATTGAGAAACTAAACAATATTAGTATAAATAAATAATTAGCTTAATTAGCTTCCATTCGCTGCTATGACGACACGTAGACTCTCTCGCATAGACGCAACAAGGTGATAAGTCAGTTCATATCATCCCATACCCCAGTGCAATGTGATCTAAGACTTTGAGGATTTCTTTGATTCTGACAGTCCCACCTTTGAATCACTAAGCCCCATAAATTTTCAGTTTCAAATCAGCAGATCGAGCGGGCTATTGCACGAGATGCCATGCCACGGTGCAGATTGAACCATGGAATAGTAGCTCAGCGCATTATCTTGAACTTAGGTTGTCGGAATTTTGCTGCAGAACATCAATGTAAAATGCTGCAGAAACACCACGCATCACCATAGCTCATCCACCTCTTTTTGACTGTTTTTGACTGTGGATGCTATCAGTATCATTATGATTCAATGCACAATATGAACTTCACCATTAGAATTATGATTAAGCTTCCATTTTGTATTTATTTTGTATATTTAAATTTCAAATAACAAATCTAATATTTTTGATAATTAATTGTCACTTTTACAAGTGCAATGATCTAATGTGTCAAACTTGAATTTAGGAAATGAGTTTTATTACTAATATTTGTATAGAAAAGTCATTAATACTTTTTTTGATAAAACGATGCATGAAATTTTTATAACGTAACAAATGCCTTGATATAGCATTATAGACCTTACTGAACGCAGGGTTACGAAGAATCTAATTTGAAAAGTGGTAAACATATTTAGTCCCCGACCGTACATATAAATATCGTTGATAAAATGTAAATAAAAAAAATAGCGTTTGGAAATGTAACTACGGAGTCTATTTCAATTTTCAGTTTACATCTTTAACGTAGGCGGTTTTTTTTTTTTCACAATTTGCACGTTATTCCTTCTTTCCTCCATAACGATTATGAGATTAGAATCACCTACGCTGTAGACTATAGGTTTATATGTATGTGACGTACTATGGTGTGAAGTATGATTCACCACTGCGTAGGTGTATTGGTTAGATAATAATAATTATTAATATTATACTCTATGATGATGATAGTAGGTATAGTGTAGACATGCGCTTCAATAGTTCCGGGTCACACCTTCTATACCCAATAATATTTCAAGAAGAGCAACCGCCGAGTTTCTTGCTGGTTCCTTTCAAAATGCATTCCCAACCACTTTGTGGTAGAGTTGTCACTTAAAGAATGAGAAGCACTTTGTAAAAGTTATTTGAATGAAAAACTGTTCTATTATATTATTCTACAGTCTACACTAATGGCACACTAATGGTCTAGGAGCCGGTTACACTGAAAGCTCGTCCCCCGTCCCATCTTAATTCACGAAGTCGCAGGCATCAACTAGTAGTATTATAAATGCGAAAGAGTGTTTGTTTGTTGGTTTGTACTTCAATCATGCAGCAACGGATCGACGTAATTTTTTACATGCCATTCTCAAACATTGATGAATATAATATTATTGATCTTTATCTAGTGAACTAAAACGTAATGTTATGATCAGTTATACATTGAAAAGAATTACACTTTTACGATTGCAAAAAATACCCTACCTATATAAGTATCGTATTATGGAATAACTTGTTTTTACGTAACAACCAGTCTAATTGATTTCGTCACATTATAAACAACTCAATTATTGTTGCAAATACAAGTAAATAATTACATACCTACCCAGTATAGTAAATACGAGTTTCGGTGACCCCCGAATTTTTGCTCTGTAATACAATATCCTTGACTGACATTATTACAATAATAACGGTATCAAAGTGATACTATAATCTCCATGTGTTTAATATTACTATCTATACTTATAATAAAACTCTAACGGGACGAATTCTGTACATTAAGTATATTTTGAAAAGGGGTTTGGGTAAAAGTGGCATGATTTTTTTTTCTTGCGGCCACTTATGAAAATTATTTTATTAGAAAGTACACACTAATACATACATTTTATTCTATTAAAGTTTCTTTCTAAAATGTATCGGAGCTGAGATATTTTAACATGAAAAATACATAAAATCATGTTGCCACTTAGGTACTTTGTGTCTATTTTATTTATTATATTTGATGGTTCCCTGTTATTTTTCTTTTAGTCATAAACAACAACAAAGGAGCCTCTAATAAGTCCAAAATCTGAGCGTGATCGCCTCGACCAATCATAGCACAGGATTTGTTTACCTGAGCCGCGCATCAACTCCGGCGCACCGCGCACCGTACTTCACTCGTCTCTCCGAGTTAGTTGGTGACTAGTGTCGAGTTTTTCTGTTTCTATTGTTTTTAATCACATACCTCGCTTCCGCCTATAACACGCGAGAGCAGTTAGTCGTAGTATTTCTCGACATGGAGAAGGCGTTCGACCACGTCTGGTACGCCGGTCCACGACGCCACGAGGATGAACCCAGCATGTATTTTAATCACACGACTTAGCTTGCCTTACTGGACTTTGGTCGCAGGCGGTACGGTGGCGTGTAGCGCTGTCAGTGTTAGGATTAGTCATTTACAGTATTGGTTTGGATTCTGCATTTAGTGTCGTTGCCTATGTATGGCTTATGTAGTTAGAAAGGAGATTTGTTAGGGTCTTCTTTCGTGGTTGGTGACGGAAGGCTATAAGGGGAGGTGGACACCGTAGCTAGGCTAGGCTAGTTAGCCTGGTTTTCTAGTTTAGGCATAGAAATGTTGGCTTCCACGTTAGTTCAGTGACAATTACGATGTACTCTCACTCCTACAAAGTAATCACTGGGACTAATGGTTTGTTTGGTCGTTAGTCTGTCGTTTCTCTCATCATATAGTAGGTATCTATAAGTATAAAAAAGTGATTTTAAATATTTTTGTTTATTTTTTAATATTCTATCCATAACGCTATAAATGGCTACCGGCAGAATAATAGGCAGATATCTAAGACAAAAACTCGCGACCTTCGGAACTTTAATACCGAGTGCATTAAAGATACCATCGAGCGGAACCGAGGCTCCAAAGTGTTCGCGAGAGATCTGTCGATCGGACAGAGCCAGCTGACGCGACTGCAAACTGACGACGGTCGTCTCGTTTTTCTCGAGCTGAGGTCTTGGTAGAGCTCGAGAACTATGCTCGATAACTATGAGAGCTTCTATGGACAGTTATATACCAGAACACAGAAACCTGTTGAAGATTTGACCAAAGACCCCAGAGCCATACTGACCCGACACTATACCGAAGATATTCCGGACGTCAGGCTATACGGGATTAGTATGGCTCTCAAACAACTCAAGAACAACAAGGCGCCAGGTGATGACGGAATCACAGCGGAACTCCTGAAAGCGGGTGGAAAACCGTTTCTAAAGACCTTTCAGAGTTTGTTCAATTCCGTCATTCACGAGGGTACAACGCCGAAAGCATGGCAAAGGAGCGTGGTGGTTTTGTTCTTCAAAAAAGGTTTGTTTGTTGAAGAATTATAGACCCATCTCGCTGCTGAGCCATGTTTATAAGTTCTTCTCAAGAGTCAATACGAATCGTCTCGCCCGTAGGTTCGACGACTTCCAGCCTCCCGAACAAGCCGGATTTCGAAGAGGCTTTAGCACCATAGACCAAATCATACGCTGCGGCAGGTTATACAGAAGATAGAAGGAAATAACAGGCCACTTTGTTTAGCATTTGTGGACTATGAGAAAGCCTTCGATTCGGTGGAAACTTGGGCTGTATTGAGGTCGCTGCAGAGATGCCGCATCAACTATTGGTACATTGAAGAGTTGAAGTGCTTGTACGAAAACGTCACTATGTCTGTATTTATACAGGACCAGACTACAAGGCCAATACATTGCAGCGTGGAGTGCGACAGGGAGATGTAATCTCCCCGAAGCTCTTTTCTGCTGCGTTGGAGGACGTCTTTAAGCTACTGGATTGGAATGGACTTGGCATCAACATAAACGACGAGTACATCACTAACCTTCGATTTGCCGATGACATAGTCATTATGGCAGAGACTCTCAGAGACCTTAATACAATGCTCAATGACCTCAGCAGAGTCTCTCAACAGGTGGGCCTGAAAATGAACATGAGCAAGATGAAAATGATGTCTAATGCTCATGTTCCGCTCCACCCAGTAATTGTTGAGAGCTCTGCACTCGAAATTGTAGACCTGGCACACACAGTCCAGCTAGGTAGATCCAATTTCGAGAAAGGGGTCACCCGCCGAATCCAACTCAGCTGGGCAGCGTTCGAGAAACTTCGAGATGTCTTCTCGTCCAAAATTCCTCAGTGCCTGGAGACTTAAGTCTTCGCACAGTGCGTGCTGCCAGTGATGACTTATGGATCCGAAACATGGTCGCTGACAATGGGCCTCATAAGAAGGCTCAGGATCACTCAGCGGGCGATGGAGAAAACTATGCTCGGAGTATCCCTGCGAGATCAAATCAGAAATGAGGAGATCCGTAGGAGAACCAAAGTCACCGACATAGCTGTGCGAATTGCGAAACTGAAGTGAAAATGGGTGGGGTACATAGTTCGAAGAGCTGATGGTCGATGGGATCCGAAGGTGCTGGAGTGGCGATCCCGCACCGGGAAGTGCAGTGTTGGCAGACCCCCCACTAGGTGGACCGACGACATCAAACGAGTCGCAGGGAGCCGCTGGATTCAGGCGGCGCAAGACCGAGGCTTGTGGAGGTCCATGCAAGAGACCTACGCCCAGCAGTGGACATCGATAAGTTGATAAAGACGAAGAAAAAGAACGCTATAAATAGTTTTAACACTAAAATATATGATAGTTTACTTTAAATTGATGAGAAAACTCTCATAATTCTACAACTTCAACACCAGATATCTCAGCTCCGATATCACTTACGGCAAAATTCTTTTTTGATCTGTTATTACTAGTTAATACCCGATATGTTAGCAACAATTAAATTAGTGGCCGCTAAGAAAAAAAATCATGCCACTGGTCCATACAAAGTTACCCAATCCCCTTTTAATCATAGGTATTAGGTGCCACCTTTACGTATAACACCTTAAAAAGCTAAAAATTCAAACTCTACCCGTTTCACTTCCTACCTAAACTTATCACAAGCATAACGCTTAGTTGGAGGGGAAAGGGGAATATTAGTCATGTTCGGTATTGCTAATTAAAAGAAAAAAAAATGTGCACTTCCTTTAGTGGTCTGATATTAACGAGTACATGATACAACAATGTACTTGGTACTTACAACTCATACTGACTTTACAATAAACCATATCGAAACCGTTTCGTATAAAAACAAGCACTTAAAGTGTAGTAGTTGCCATAAATACTCGATAAGCTTAATAAAAAAAAAAGATGAGTTCATGTAATACATAAAAATATATGAGGCGTCCATAAAAAGACACGTTGACGCAAATGAATGATTGGCCAATTAAACTAAATAAAAAGCAAATAAATTACAGCTATAAACTACTGATTGCAAAGTATTTTATGCATCGCTTGCCGGCACTTTTATTGTTTGCTCCCGCTTTTCCGTTCCTTATAAGCCAAGAGCCAACATTCTAAAGACTTGAATCAAAAATGCGAGTTTTTTATAAAGTTAATTTTCGACCTATTTAAAACCCGATTTAAAACTGTTTATTTAAGTCTATTTAATCATTAAACTAACCATTATATTATATAAAATAGAATAGAATAGTATTTTATTCAAGTAAACTTTTGAATCGTCAAGTGAATCTACCATGTACTGGGTCGGTAATACCACAGTTAGGCTATGTTCACATGTAACGCGCGTTAACGCGCGTCAACGCGCGATCAAATTTGAAGAGAGTTCAGATGATGAGCGCTAATGCGCGTTGCGAGAGTACTCGTCAGTCTAGTTCGGTACCTATATTCCAAATTGCTGGCCTTTTTTCTACTTCATCGATTAGTAAGTCGATGTCAATATCTTCAATTTCGCTCATTTTAAATGCGAAAACAAAATATAATTACGAAAATTAACAAAATTACATGCGATCGCGATGAAAGCGCGCGCTCATCTGAACAGCAAACGGACATTACATTAATATCAAAGCGCGAGTCAACGCGTGATTGTCTGCGTCTAGAAACTTTTTCTCTGAGCGCCGCGTTGACGCTCGCTGACGCGCGTTAACGCGCGCGCATGTGAACGGTTGCTAGGTATATATTAGGATATCTAAGCGCGCGATTTGAAAACGCGCGTCGCAATTCAGCCATCTGAACATAGCCTTATACTATTCTGGTAATACCAAACAAATCCAGGTTATTGATAAAAAACTGGATCTGTTCTGTTACGACAGGATAAAATAAAGTTTCCATTTAATCGTCCAGTTTTGGTCAATTAATGCGTATTGCAACTTCATTAAAAGAAAATTTCAATACCGCCGAGATTAACATTAATTACAATACCGAGAGATATGTTCGCAAATATATAGACCTTTTTAAGAACCGGAGTTACATTTACGAACGAAATAAAAAAAATACCACCCACCCATAACCACACAACCCAGAACAACAGGATAGAAGAACAGAACCCAGTACCGAGGACACCAGAGATTCCGACTTAAGAAAGTTAGTACGTCGTTTTTGGGCAATAGTGTCCGCTATTATAATAAAATCGCTTCAGAAGTGCTAAGTTTACCAGAAGGGAGATTCAAACGCTTCATCAAGAAAACCCTATGTAAAAAGGGTTACTATTACTAAGGGAACCTATCGTTTAGATGATTACTCATCAGTAATTATCAGATAGAGACTAATAAAAATAAAATATTTTTGTTGTTTATATTATTATTTTTATTTCTGTTGAGATTATTGCTGCTGAACATTATATTTTTTTAATTTAATTAATGACATTGAATGAATTGAAGAATATTGTAATTGTTGACTTTCAAAAATTTTTTGTTGTTTTTTAATCCGATTAAAGAGTCCTTGACAAAAAATGTGCCTAATTTTATTAACTACTTTGAATAAAATGATTGACTTTGGCTTTGATTAATTAGTCGAAGACTGGCGTTCTGACAAGTAAAGTATTGAAAATCTGTCAAAACGCCAAAATTCGTCGGTTAAACTTTGCTCGGCGAGGACGATGAAACCAGGAATCACTAAGAGCGAAGAAGAAATAATAATAATACATATTATAATGCTTTTAAACGTAGTCTTCGTGACTATAATCATTAGGTATGTATTATATTCGTCTTTAATACAAACGCACATTGACTTTTGTCCTTTTCACCCACGTTTATTTTGACAACGAATGAACGAGAAGATGTTAAGTATTTCGTGCGCGTAGGTGGGTCAGGTACGTTGAACACAACATTATGATTTATGCACAAGTATGTAGGCTTTATGGCTATAATAATATATTCTATAATGCAACAACAGCATTTTATTGTTACCATCCGCAAGATCAAGTACGTTAGTGACGCACATTGTATGTGAATCTGCAACTGTTAACAAAACAGACCTTCCCAGAGGACTATCTATTTATGTTGTAGCTATTTGCATTATTTACTTAGCATGCTTAATATTATACTTTGCTTACAGAAGTAATAATGTTTGTAATATTATGATGCACAACATAGGTGCGCTCTCTATTTCCTCTCTTTCATTATCCGATTGGAAGACAATATAAAGATCAGAGATAGAAAAGGTGCAGGACCAACATAAGTCATCGATTCGTTAAACAATGGTAATGGTAATGGACAGAACACATAGACGAACCGATCCCAAGTTGCTCGAATGACGAGCCCTCAGCAAACCTTGCACAAACACACACACATACACACACACACACACACACACACACACACACACACACACACACACACACACACACACACACACACACACACACACACACACACACACAACAATACACAATTTAAAACTAGATATGGTAGGTATAGTATTTCTTTAAAGAATGTAGCATTATTTGTCAAACGTATTTGTTCATAAACTAAGGGAAGACACTGTCTCCTGTAACATATAATACAGTTTTTACTTCCACAGGAGACAGGGCTTCTAATTATGTACGTTAATTGATAAATAAATAAAGATTTCTTATTATTATTTATAATTACAGCCATTAGATACAAGCGACATAAGACTGTTTTCTGTGGCGATCCTGACTTATGTCCAGCAGATTGAAACAACGCGAACTTCTACAACCTACAGTGGAATTCATATTAATTCATTCGAATAAAGTTTGAATATTTTGAAAAAAATATAGATAAGTACCTATATAATTTTTTTTCGTTTTCTTCGGGCAATATTCTGAGGCATCCCAGCGGAAATAAAACTTAATTTAAAAAACAGTTTATTTTAATCCTTTATTGTTGTTTTAATTGATAAAGGTCGTATCCGATTTGAAGTGGCATCGAACTATGCATTGTTTGCGATTGACCTTCCTTTTGTCTTTGCCACGCGGGCGCCATATTGTGATCATCATAGTAATAGTAACAGTTTTTTTTATTCGTCGACAAGATAGTCCTTGACTGCGATCTCACCTGATGGTAAGTGATGATGCAGTCTTAGATGGTAGCGGGCTAACTTGGAACGGGTATGGCAGTGTAGATTCAACCCATACTCCCTAATCTAATCACTTAACATCAGGTGACCCGCCTGCTCGTTTGCTCGCTATTCATATAAAAAAATAGCCTATTAAAACATGAATAGTACATGAATGTACCCTATTCAATCATTTTTTAAGCTTGGTGGTAAATTCCCTAAACCTTATTGCGGTTTTTTGTTATTGTTTCGAGTATCACATACCTTCCTTTAACTATAACCTGTGGTTTCCCTGTAACATAATTAATTATAAGTCGCAGTATATAACTCATTATGTTATAGGTACGAACACATATTCATTAAAATTAATTGGTTATTGATATTACTTATTGGAACGATGCTTCCTTGTATGAAAACAGAACCTTAACCCAAGAACCAGGAATCCCGTTCCGGTAAGATAACGATGACGTGAATGTCTGATGTTCCAAAAGGTACACAGTTCAATTCCCAATAACAAGTTAGGTAGGTGTAGTTCTTGCAATTCACGAGGGCGCGTGAGCTTTACTTGTGTTACTCTCGCTCACACTTAAACAGATACGACACACACACAACCATGTGGGACGTGCCTTTGTGAATTACAAGAATTATACCTATCTCCTTTGATTATAAACTCCTCATTCTCCTTCTATTTCTATTGCTTGAGGCTTTTTAGTCTGAATGCTCAAGCTATGGAAGCACCGAGCTAATCTATCTACCGAGGTATACTCGTGCGTTTATTTTCTTACTTTATTTTATGTTAAAGATTTATCTACAATAGTTCAGCTATTCATTCGCGAAGTATCATCGTTCATTAAAATTTATTGATAAACCAGTTAAATAAAATTAAAAAATTGACTATTTATTTTCCAAATTATTTATTGTTTATTAGTCTTAACAAGGGTCTTATGACAAATCAAGACTCTATCATCAGTTCGGATAGCAGATTCTGCAGAGAAAAGCTGTTAATGAGTACCTATTAGCTATTTATCATCTCTTAATGAGCTGTCATTTACAGGTACTTTAAACTGACCAATCAACAACTTTTCTATAAATAAAACTTCCGCGATCTTTCCGTAAAATTAGTTTCCACGGAAATATCGCTTCGACGAAAACCTAGATACGATCTACCAGTGTCGTTTCCAACTTAAATTATAAAGGAGTCTAGATTTCTAGAACATTCCTCACAGCCATAAATGAATCACGTGAGAGCCAATAATTAAAATGGATAACACTTGTTAGGAAACGGGTTTCAAGAACCGCATCGCAGCGTTACGAGTCGTTAGCTTTATTGAGTGAACTCATCACTTTTAATTGTCCGTGAACACCAAGTGGTTTCGGAGGTACGTCTAGGCTTCCACCACTAAGTACTCCACTCCTCATTTTTTCTAACCCATGACGAAAAAGAGTAGCTCTTATGATACGTCATAAATCTACCACCGGTTCGGAATGCAGATTCTGCTGAGAAGAGCCGGTAAGAAACTCAGCAGTTGTTCTTTTCAAAAAAAAAAATTTAGAATAGGTAACAAAGTTATGATATGTGTACAGTGCTTCCACAATGAAGCTTCCAAAATGCATAATGTAAGTACACACAATCCAACGCATGCCAAGATGGGCAGTCAAAGCAGACCCATTCCCGTCGGTGGCACCCGTTCACGAGCATGACGCATGATGGTTTGACTATATCGGTGACTTCAGTGAATAACGGGCATCTTCAAAAATAAAAAATACTACTAAAAAAGTAATATTGTGCTGTAATCCGCCAAGAAAAATCTGTATGGCTAGCAACACGCAGAAGAAACAAAAGAACTGTTACAACGCCACACAAACTCTTTGGCAAAGTGAGGATTGGCAGACTTCACACTTCCTTTATCGTTAAAGCCAGTCATACTTATTTGGTTGCTTAAAACACACATAACTCCGAAAAGTTTTTTTTTTATATGAATAGCGAGCAAACGAGCAGGTGGATCACCTAATGTTAAGTAATTACTGCCACCCATGAACACTTGTAGCACCAATGAGTTGTCGGCTTTTCAGGAATTTGTTGGTCCGCCCCTTGAATAACCCCATGTTGTTTTCTACTATTTAATTTTCTTATACATTTTGTATTGAACGGGTTTTTTGATGGCACGCGGACGAAATCGCGGGGTATACTATGTAGGTGGAAATTCCACGATCACGCACTTAGCGCTTTGCCTCCTCGTTCCTAATACGCATCGCTAGGAATGTCCAAGTTCCGTTTTCCCAACAAATTACTAATTACTTACGAGTAAGTTACCTTTAAATCCAGACTGAATAAGCATCTTCTAGCAAGCGCGCTCCACCTCAAGCTGTATCTTCACTTATCATCAGGTGAGACTTAGTCAAATGCTATTCTATTTAATTAAAAAAGGTAGTAATTGAAGGTTACTCGAGACATGAAAAGTCAACGTACGTTTTAGCAGCTTAACCGGAATAAATCGTCAATAAACGTTAAACCACGAGACCGACCACAAAAACGTCATGGCGATTATCAACGCAAGAAATCTGGTATTTCACCGCATTTGGCTTTGTAGTGCTACTAGCTGACGCCCGCGACTTCGTCCGCATTGATTTACTTTTTTAATCCCGTGGGAACTCTTTAATTTTCCGGGATAAACAGTAGTCAATGCCGTTCACTACCCCCATGCAAAAATTGCGTTTTAGCCCGTCGATTTACAATAAATATTATAACCCCTCAATAAAAATTGCTTGAAATATTCTTCTCATAACCTGCGTTACAAGCTGAGACTTCTACGTAGTACAACGTACTGAGTCCCAACGACTCGGCGGTCTTAAAACAAAAACACGGGCGAGTACCTACCTACTGGAACTTAAGTTTATTCACACACTTTACTGACAATCACGGTTATTACTTAAATCACTTAGCGAATTCGGATTATGCGACTCGCGGGACCTCAAGAAGGTCTTTCGGCGACTATTTCAGGGTCTTAGCTTTACTGGCTGACCAGACCGGTGGGCAGAAACCAGGTCAGAAACGTAGCTGGGCAGCGATTAGGCTAATTACCAAAACGACTGGCTGATTTTTCTCAATCAAACGTTTTTATAGACATTTATATTGCTGAATATCACTTTCCTCAATAATAGTACCTCAGCAATACATGCATCAGAGTATATAGCTGAATTACACTTTTTCCAATAGTAGTGCCTCAGCAATAGGTGAATTTAAGGGATGTAACAGTACGATTCGAACTCTCAAAATTCAGAAAAGAACAGGCAAGTATTCTTTCTTTGAAAAATCTTGACATTGAAATGGAAAATGTTAATAGACAGAAATTAATCACTGTAATCGAACAAGACATTTGACACCGTCTCGTCGTGTACCTATTTATGTTTGTGTAATATGAGCAGGAGTAATACAATGAATCCTTATTAAATCAATTGATCTGATTGTGTATGACATCAGCAGTGGTAGCAACTGAGGTTAACACGAGTCTAGTGTCTGCTGCATAAATCTGTGTGTGGTCTGCCTTTTCGTAATACTCGTAGACAATTGAAAGCTTTTTTTTATTCGATGACAAGATAGTGCTTGACTGCGATCTCACTTGATGGTAAATGACGATGCAGTCTAAGATGGTAGCGGGAAAACTTCGAAGGGTTATGCTAGTGTACATTCAACTTACACCACTAATCATTTTCCACTCGCTATCGTAGCATCTAAAAAGGAGACTTATTTCCAGATGGGGTTGTGGAAGTCTGTCGGTTGATAAAGAATAAGGATTAAGAAGACGAGCGTCAAAGACACCCGTGTGCCCATATATTATGGTCGGTCGCCAATCGCTAAGAGCTCATAAAAAGCTGCCCTATGGGCTAAGATGTAGAGAAACGCTGCAACGATTTTACATAGCTTCGGAAGAAAAGTTCCTCATGCGGATTTCCTCGCTATCAAATAATTACGTTCCGCTACAAATTACGATGTTGTGTATTGGTTAACTAAAACTACCTTACTTTCAAGTTACCCAAGTCAAAGCTAAAAATATGTGTCAATACATCGGTAAAAAAGTGTTAGGTGCAAATTATTACAATGTTTATAAAATAGTCATTAAATAGTCTAAACACGAATCAAGGTACGTAAGTTACTACCAACTTACTCGTAGGTGTATTTATGCAAAAAAAAAAATCCTTTACGATCTTTTAAATGGTTTAGCTTGATATTAGCACGACTTTTCTTACGTAAATATCAATCAATGTAATGATTATGCTAAAGTATAGGGTTACCATGGTATGGATTAGGATTAGGATTGATCTAAAGCCATCATGTAAAAGATAGAGAAATCTATTAAGACCAAAGTTTAATGTACGGAGGATAAATAAACACTAGCCACAAAAAAAGGTTTTGATCGCGTCATAGCATGATTTACTGAGATCTGCCGGTAGAAAACGGCGCGGTATAAAATTGACTTGAAATTATCGCAGTGAAATCTATGTCAGATTACAAGCTTGAAGGGTTGATGTTCGCCAGCTTTTGATGTCATATGCGCACATCGCAAAATAGCTAGAGGCAACTCGGTGACAACATTCTTGTGGTACCGCTGATGATGATGATGATGATTATGAACAAACAGGAGTGTGATGATTGGGTATATATACTATTGTACTGTATTGGGATAGCAAATTGAAATGACAAGTTTTCTTTCTTAAAAAATACAATTTGAGGCAGTGTTTTCCTGCCAGCATATATTATACTAAATACCAAGTATGAAGTCACTCAAAACTGCCAATTTCCCGTCATTTTTGCTATGAAGGTGCATATTTAACGTCAATGCAGATTTTATCAATCAATAACTGTTTTGCGCGACCTCATAAAATATAAAAGTTATTTCTTTGACATATAAGTAATGAAAAATGTTTTGACATTGCAGGTCAGATCAACTTACGTGTAATTTATGTTGCAAGGAAACTTGATGCAATAATTTTTGAATGGTAGGTACCTACTTCAAAAATTTTAACCTTTCCTACCACGCTTTACACTATTGAATCGGTTTATGATGGAAACTTTGAATGGGTTTTAAGACCAGTCCGGATTTTTTATCAATAAAGCTACTAACTTCCGTTTTTATGTCCTGTAACTGGAATATATATTCTACTCTATTATACAGCTATAGTATATTCATCTAATAATTCAATGAAGTCATTGAATTGTAATGTAAACTGGGACAATCCTGGAAAATTCACAACTTACAGTGCACCTAGTAGTACCTCATTTCGCACTAGGCTAACTACTTCATTTAAATACTTTGCCTATTCCAGATGAAATTAGCTCCCAATAGCACCTTTTGGTATATGACAGTGACACGTTATATGTAAGTTTTACTAATTTGGCTAGATATATACACTTATAACTAGCTGATAAATTCTATGCAAGTGGCTTGCTGCTATCCGTGAGGAATTGTGTCTAGCAATGTACTACGTAGAATCTCACTAAGTTATTTCACTAAATAATAAAATCTCAGAAAACGTCGGTTTTGAGTTATTTCGATTATTTTTTATTAAAGGAGCCACATTCTCTACTTACTCTAACAGTTCTTTGTATACTACTGAGTCATGTATTGTATTGTATACGTACTAGACTATAGTGTAGAACCTATCGTATAAAAATAGATCCCCTTACACAGTCATCCCTGTGATTTCTTTCACTAATATTAAATAAATTGCACCTATTTAATAATTAATTAATTTTGACTATATGAACATTTTTGTATACATGAACAGAAGCTAAAATAACGGTAGTGATCTCCAATTACAAGTCTGGTAGAGATCATTGTAAAAGTTAATTAAATTCTAAAATAAAATCAAAAAAACAAAAAAATGTTAGAGTTATTTTGCTGTAATCCGCCAACAGTTTACGGATTACAGCAAAATAACTCTAACATTTTTTTGTTTTTTTGATTTTATTTTAGAATTTAATTAACTTTTACAATGATCTCTACCAGACTTGTAATTGGAGATCACGACCGTTATTTTAGCTTCAGTTCATGTATACAAAAATGTTCATATAGTCAAAATTAATTAATTATTAAACAGGTGCAATTTATTTAATATAGTGAAAGAAAAAAAAATGTTAGAGTTATTTTGCTGTAATCCGCCAACAGTTTACGGATTACAGCAAAATAACTCTAACATTTTTTTGTTAATCATGAACTTCCGCAAAGTAACGCCTGACTCCATCCAAAATCAAAAAAAGTTATGATAAAAGTTTGGATAAAACAACTGATTAACTTACTACTGAACGAGGCTTTCAGAACTTCAATGGTTTACCTGTAATCAAAATGGAGAACTGTTAGAAGATGCATATCAAAAATATGAAACACGTAATAAGTAGTAATATAAATAAAGGACACCAATAGGTACCTATATTATATCAAAATTAATTAGATTCTATTTAGATTTTGGTAGGAAATCAATAGGTAATATTATTTTCAATCAATCAATAGGTAAATTGATTGAATACTATAAAACATATTAATTATTCTATTTACTATGGAGACTCTGGAACTATGGAAGCTTAGTTGGAGTTAATTACCCCATTGGATGACAGAAGGGCTGGTATAATTTTTACGCATAGGTTCAACTTCATAGTAGTAGCAAATCTATAAGTTTTATGAGAATTAATTAACCATAAAAAACATTCATAATCGTGACTCAAATTCCATCTCTATAAATAATTCTGTGTAGAAGCAGTTGTATTAAAAACTAGCGGACCCGACAGACGTTGTCCTGTCTTAAGTTTTTTTACATCCTCTTTGACGAAATTGGCAGCACGCATTCTGTCAATGTTATGTCAAACGCCATAAGGTTACATCAAAAAAGTTTGAATTGTAAAAGCGGTTACATTAGAAATAATTTAATATGGTGGTTAATATTTCTTAAATTTTCTAATTTTCCGCGCAATTTTCTTAATTTTTTCTTTCATAAGAACCTTCTCCTAACAATAACAAACACAATAAAAAAAGAATTAGCGAAATCGGTCCAGCCGTTCACGCGTGATGCGCTTACCAACACATTAAGCGATTCATTTTTATATATTAGATAAATAAGCAAATCCAAGGTACCTACCTACGTAGTGACTTTGACGTAAACTATTGTCGAAATCGAAGGTTGAAAACTATTGAAAATAAGTCAAGTGTAGCGATCCGTAACAATAAACAAACGGATAAAAAAATTGTATGAAACTAAAAAATATTAACTTCTTGTAAAAGATTTGTATTCGACAAGTTTTTAATTAAAAGCGCAATAATATTTGTGGTAATGAACACTGTTAAAGTAGAATAGAAATTATCATAAAAATACGAAGTAGGTAATCGGATTTCTCGTTATGAAATTATATAATTTATTAAATTATATTATATAATTTTAGAAGCGACATTACTACCATTAATAATAATAATTAATCAAAATAAATAAATGAATACCCAATTGGTTTTTTTTCAGCTTTAAAAACATCTAATATATAAAAATGAATCGCTTAATGTGTTGGTAAGCGCATCACGCGTGAACGGCTGGACCGATTTCGCTAATTCTTTTTTTTTTATTGTGTTTGTTATTGTCAGGAGAAGGTTCTTATGAAAGAAAAAATTAAGAAAATTGCGCGGAAAATTAGAAAATTTAAGAAATATTAACCACCATATTAAATTATTTCTAATGTAACCGCTTTTACAATTCAAACTTTTTTGATGTAACCTTATGGCGTTTGACATAACATTGACAGAATGCGTGCTGCCAATTTCGTCAAAGAGTTTCAATATTCATAGTTAAGACAGGACAACGTCTGTCGGGTCCGCTAGTATTTTATAAATTGATGATCAATATTTATCAAAGTATTTCAATAATAATAATTATTATAAGTACCCTTTTGTTATTGTAGTATGTATAATATTAATACATTATTGTAAAGGAAAATTCCGACATCGTTTGTAGGTCTTAGGTTCACAAGTTTAAAGCAGTTAAATATTTATCAATCACTGTAAAGCTTGTATTACGTGATGATCAAATAATCAAGTAAGTTGGTACGTACATAAAAAAGAAATATACGCGACGAATTGAGAACCTCCTTTTTTTGTCGGTTTATAATCAAAATTGCACAGGTATATAAGTAGTAGTAGAAGAAGTAGACATAATAGATAGATAGCTAATATCATACCTACGCTGATATAAAAATTAATATGTCTGGTATCTTTATAGCCTTATCACAATTCTACTGATTATATTATACCAATTTTACTGATTGGGTGCTAAATCTGTCAGACAGCCAATAACAACAATCATTATTCCTATCACACTATTGGCGCTAGATAGGCTGATATGAATACCTATACAAAAAAGGCGCTATATTTAAAGTAGTTCAAATATTTTGGATAAATATTTGTCTCTGTATTTGCATATTACCGCAGACGTCGGAGCATCGCAATCTAGGCCATAGTTGACGTCAATGGCGACTAAGAGCCGACGACAACGATACGTTATCGATAAGTACCACGTCACCGACACGATATCGATAAGCATGCCTTGCGAAACTGATCGCACTTTACAGTACATCCCATAGGCCCTTATATGGGCCTCTGGGCCCCATAACCTATGTATTTTCATATTCCCCATTCCATAAGTGAACGTTTATGCTACAAAATCATCCTAAACCTACTTTAATTAATAAATTTAGTTTCATACGCCTTTAAGAACTATGTTTTCCTTCGCCAATAAAGCAAGTGATATTTAATTAAAATGCATTCAGTCCCGAAAAGTAAGAGGACAGGAAGTCAGGAGGATGGTTGTGTGTATGCAGTATCTATATAAGTGGAAGCGAGAGCTTGCTCGCGCCTGACCGCTCCTAATTATTAGGTTCTTGACAGGCACGCACACTTACGAATGTGCATGTACACGACATAACCACAAGTAAAGCTCACGCGCCCTCGTGAATTGCAAGAGCTATACAAGATTTCACTTTGGTTTCGCATTCGCAGTCAAACAAAAGGAAAAACAGCGAAAATGGCCTGCATTCTGCGCTACATTTTTGTCGTGCAAAAGCACTAATAAATTACTTAATAAGGTGGGTGTAACGATATCGGTAAATGTAAAAGCTCCACGATTCGAATGAAATCTTCCATGCGCAGACACACGATTGTTTTGTTATGGAAACATTTCGTCCACTGTAAGTATAATGTTCAATTTGAATGATAACTTGACTAAATTGTAAACACATATTTGCCTATGCTTAGGTACCTACTTAACAGGTGCTAACTTACAGCTACCCATAAATCTTATGGCCAGATTTGTCCTTAGTATAATAAGGATTCGATAAGGTAACAAAATAAGTCTTCAAAAAATCAGAATAATTTACTTTGCATTCCTAACATAAGCGTAATTAAGTATTATAATCATCGATTGAATTATGTGATTATAAACCACAAAGCCATCTTTAAAAGAGAAATCTTTTATCCGGGAAAAATAAAGGGTTGCTTTGCGATTCTTAAAACCTAAATCCACGCAGATAAAATAGTCAAGAGGTATTAAAAAAACGAAGTAAACTTTTAAATAGCACCTTTAATAGCACACATAAATATCTAAATCATCTAAATCTACAAGTTTCTAAAACCGCAAAGCACTCTATTCTCAAATTAAATGCGCACATAATATATTTACTTAGTCACCCAGATATGCGGTAATGCTGTCCAAAGCTTATTAAATAACATACAAGTATCGTTTAATAATAATTTCCTCGTAAAGCTAATCATTTAACATCAAAGGTGACTCAAATGGACCGCAACGATCTGTTATGCGAGATACTTATCAAAACCAAAAGGCTTGTTCATACTAACGATACACAAGCGGATATGTCCACAAGACACGCATCTGAATCATGATCCAAAAAATAACTTTGATGCCCACAACTCTATCTTGGTGTAGGCATTGAGTAACCTCAATACATATTCTTCAAAGGAACTTTACCAACCTCTTTCAAAAAATTTCTCCTCTTGTGTGTTCTTCTAATTGTGTTATCTATTGATCAGTCAGTCAATCTCGGAATTTTTATCGATAGGTAGAGAGTTCACAAAAATAAAGGGAGGGATATTTACAAATATAGACTTACCTGTATGGCAATATTGAACATTTTTCAGCAAACGAAAGACAAAGGTAAATGAACAGAAATTAAAAAGAGTAGTAAATGTTTAACTTACCCAGTTATGTTTTGCTTTGATTGTTTAGTAGTCGATTCCTAAATTGATGGTTTGTATAGTTATTACAATATGAGTTTTATAAAAGAAGTGTTCGACGTCCACATATCTCATCTGATAAGAGTTTCTGGACGTCGTTATTAATTCACGTCGTCCTTCAGAGAGGTCATCAGAATTTCTGTAGAGCTATTCACTAAAATAAAACTCACTTCGAAAGCGAATTCACTCGTCAATTATGTCAAATTGATAACACAGAACAAGATGACTGAGAATGAATAGGCATTCGCTCTTATTTTGTATTAGGACAAGTGTCATAACCGTTCTAGTCTTTATATACTATTCCGTGATTGACGAAGTGAGTTTGCTTTCGAAGTGAGTTTGTATTTTACTGAATAGCGCTGCTGATCATGAAACTTTCTATGATACTTGAAAAGAAGCTCAGGCAAGTTTCAAACGTTTGTACTACTAAAGCAGATTCACTTGTGTCCAAAGCTTTAATCGGTGCCCGCATCGATTGCAAAACCGGTCCCTTCAAGATGTCTGTCCACAAAACAGACAGCATGGGTCTGCTGCTCAGTTGAAAAGTAAATATTTGTTGCAAGCAAGCTGTATCGCTTTCAAGAAATACCGTTTGTTTAAGAATCGATTCCTGTCTTTCAAATCGATGACAAGTTAATACACTGTAGATAATTTGTATCAATTGCTTAGGTTATTTGCTTTGATTGGTGCTTAATTATGGTAATCAAACTTTAATTGTATATCATTTCACAATAAATTACTTAAAAACTTTTACTTTCTTAATCATTAGGATCAATTTGACCATCATTATTAATTTACTATATTTGCTCCAGAAAGACACACTGTATTAGTAGATGCCTATATGTAATACTAGTGCGATGACAACATGTAATAACATAATATGAAAAATGAGATAATAGTTCCGAATGACCCGAAACATTTTTATCGACATCCGACAAGTCGAGACAAAATTGTCACGTAGGAGGTGGTATCACAATGACCTTTGATAAAAGTCAACAGAATTAAAATGCAAATGAGCTCGGTGATACTGCAGCACTATGTTTTGCGAAACCAAAAAATCTTAAATCAAGACCAACTCAACCCAAGTAAATCATGGACTAGATAACAGATCGTTCGTGTCATTTTAGACAACAATTTTTAAATTCAAATTCAAAATTATTTATTTCATGTAGGCCAACTTGTGGCTCTTATGACAAGTCGAAAATCTACCATCGGATCGGAATGCTGATTCTGCTGAGAAAAGACGGCAAGGAGCTCATCAGTTGCTCTTTTCAAAACAAAAAATGTTCCAATATGTAGCTTATCTATCTTGTGGACAGATGAAGCAAAGCAGTTTGGTTCCAAGCAACTTTGTCATTAAGGAATTCATTCATTCATTTTAATATGTTAATTATGAGATGTTGAAGGATGATTATTGTAGGTCCAACAAAAAATACGAGTAATTTGATCAGACCTACTCGTAATCATTCATTCGCTCTTTAATTCACACTTCACTTTTTAAGTGCGTCCCAAATGTTTAACGAATGTTAAAGCAAGGTCAAGTTCATTTGATTTAGTAGTTTGAATCTACAATTTAATTCACATTAGGAGTAGGTAGGTAAGTATAGAAAACCACTACTAAGTGCACCTATATTGAGTGTGCTGTAGTATTCCCTGTGAGTATTCGTAATTATATTTATGGAAAATTGGATGTAAAATCCGACTTTGTTCGTGTAGCCGTCACCCGGACTCATCCATCAAAACCGGCTCAGCAGTGGAACGTAGGAACCTTAATGTAAATGTTGTAAATGGCATTTTAATTGAAGACCACATTATTGTAAAAGTAAAACCACATTCAACCAATCGAATGATCTACACCTGCGTCAATTAATACCTGAATAATGACTGTCACTGACCATCATTAGCCTAATGCCTGATGATCGACTACTTCATTACAATGACGTAGGAAGGTTGGCGATGACGTCTGTTAGCCCGTTACCGTATCAATTGTTAAACTTATCGTAATGTGCGCTGGAAATATGTAGTTTAATTCTAATCGACTGAACGAGTTTATTTGTTGACGTTCGTTTCGCTAACAACTTTTTATTGGTTTGCCAACAGTTCGCAAATAATTGCAAAAATTAGGATTTTTTTAAGCTATTGCATAGCTTCTATCGCGGGCCTTGAGCGTGGAGACCGATTCCAGAAATTCCGTAAAGAAAATAACCTGACACGGAACTCCTCTCACCTCTAGATGGCGTTGATAAAAAATGCTATGCAATAGCTTTACCGCGGCAGTCCCCGAGTGCCACACGTCTTTTTTTTAATTATAAGATAGGCTTGCGCACAGACCAACCACTTCGTGAGATCCGTGGGCTTGCGCTTGACGACAATCAGTTATGGAAAGCATTGATGGCTTATTCACTCTTTTCTTGAAGGTAGGTACTCAGATTATACGTGGCTGGAAACACAGACGCTGGAAGTGCGTACCATACCTTAGCCGCTCGTTTCAGAAACGTTGTACTGAAGCGTTTCGAACGAATAGGTTGAATTTCAACCACGTATGGGTACCAAGTCCAACTACCAACGCTCACGATTTCTCGAAGTTCTGTTGTAAAACAGCGAGGGGGGGGGGGGCACAAGGTTGCGAAGTTCTGCGCGCACTCTCCAAAGTATTATTAAATAGGTAGTATGCAGTAATTTTTGTCATATTATGTTATTGAAAATAATTAGATTATGACGACCTTTAAATCTAAAAATAAATATAACAAAAGACAAGTCGAGACAAAATTGTCACTCCTTTATAGAATTAATTTAAGACAATATCACGGCAGTTAAAAGTCTGAAAAAGGCTGTGCGAAATATTACAATGTTGCCTATTTATAGAATTAAAATTCAAATAATATACGCAAATATGCGAACCGTGTGCCTCTAATTACATATTTATTATTTGCATCACACACTGTATTGTTTGCGACTAGGTACGAAGTACAGCGCCTGTGTAGGTGGTCCTCAATATATTCATTAGATCGTTCCTGCAGGTACCAAGTGCGGATTAATGTATGCGGATTTAGCCTATCTACTATTTAAATTAATAAACATATGTTTCATATTAGGTACAATCAAATTTTGTTTATGGATATCAAATAAAAATTGGTAACCTAGCTACCTACGGATCGATGCAATTCTCAAAGAACTCGGAGCGAGATAAACGAACACAAGTAAAATAAATGATTTTATTTTTTGGTGTGTTCTTTAATCAGCAGCTATAGATCCATTTTTTGCATAGTTTTTAGTTGAAGACCTGTAGAGAGAGAAAATTTTGTTTACCCAATTACTCGTGCGTCGTGATATCTTTGTCGAGTAAAATGGGTAGACAATATTTTCTCGTGCATGCTAGCTCTACCGGAGAGTGACATAGAGGCTTATCTTTATGACGAGAAGTTGAAAAGCTGGTTTATTAATATTTCGGAGATATTTATCGTACGCTTCTTAAAAAAAATCTGCAACTTGAACCATTAAAAATTTTGCATTTTGAACCAGTAGCTTTGAAAACAATAAATGTCAAAAGTCATAATATAAATGGATTAGATATTTTAAA
This sequence comes from Hipparchia sbordonii, assembly GCA_038048805.1. Classification (NCBI taxonomy): domain Eukaryota; kingdom Metazoa; phylum Arthropoda; class Insecta; order Lepidoptera; family Nymphalidae; genus Hipparchia; species Hipparchia sbordonii. The sequence continues at coordinate 10,134,847 of JBBIWI010000010.1, forward strand.
TGCATAATAACAAAGCAACAAAGTAAAAGTCATTGCGTCAAACTAACACAGTTTTGTCACGATACGGCTATAAAAGTTATTTTAGTACCAACTACGCTAGTTACTAGATACCTACAGTAGATAATATGAATGCGAAACCTTTGTTTGTATGACGGACTGACTCGTAAGTATACTGTATACCTAAATTTTTTTCATTTATTGTTCATGACATTTACAAAAACACCTAGCCATTCTCATGATACTTAAGCGTTTATATGAGGAATAGCAAGTTCAGTTCACAAAATTAAAACTGAATTAAAGAGCAAAGCGGAGACAAAGCAAAAAAACAAAAAAAGACGTGTGGCACTCGGGGACTGCCGCGGTAAAGCTATTGCATAGCATTTTTTATCAACGCCATCTAGCGGCTCACCGTAGAGGAGTCCCGTGTCAGGTTATTTTCGTTACGGAATTTCTGGATTCGGTCTCCACGCTGGCCCGCGATAGAAGCTATGCAATAGCTTAAAAAAAACAGTAGAAATACATAACATATAATAATATTATCAAAACTATGCCCGAAGGAGGGCGACAAGTGTTACGGTAAGTGCCATTTTGTAAGTATATGAATTTATTTTAAGCTATTGCATAGCTTCTATCGCGGGCCTTGAGCGTGGAGACCGAATCCAGAAATTCCGTAACGAAAATAACCTGACACGGGACTCCTCTCACCGCTAGATGGCGTTGATAAAAAATGCTATGCAATAGCTTTACTGCGGCAGTCCCCGAGTGCCACACGTCTTTTATTTTTTTTAGTTATTGCAATAAAGCTCGAACGAACCGATAATATTATGCCCTACCCATTGCCAATTCAGCTTCGCAACTCGTCATGCTGAGTCAGTTACTCTAATCCTTCTATAGATTCTTCATTCCTCTGATTTGATCACTTAGAGAGACCGCATCCGCATTTAGTGACTCTGAACTATACATCCAAGTTCTGTAAGGTTGTTATTAGCAACGAACAAATTCTATATCACAAATCACAACCGTACATTAACCCTAAAACAATACAATCATTTTGCGCCATCACGAGATTAGCAAAAAACATTCTTTAACGATGATGGCGATGATTTTTTGTTCAAATACAAAGACGAGATTTTAAAGATTATAAAAGTATTGAATTGTAGAGTAATTACGTGGTAATTGAAATTTGGGATCATCGGGCGATTTTTTTGCGAAATATCTTTTAATGAAGTTTGAGTCCAAAATACAATTTGCTGAAGAAATCAATAGCTTTTTTGGCTTCAGTGTTCATATTTAAATAAAAACAAATGAACATCTTACGTTCCATTACCCTTTATTCGAGGGAATACAACGGATAGAAGCTGCTTATTTACTTCGTCGTTGTCATTCCGATGGACGTCTCAATGATCTCATAGATTTATAAATACATATCAAAAATTCCGAGGCCGGCGGGATTCGAACCCACGTCTCTCTGGGAATCGCGCCCGAGTGTGTTAACCGCTATACCACGGCCGAACCATACGTCAGCCACGAAATTAGTGATATGTATCTACTTTTTCTCTCTATCTATTAGGTTATTTCCTTTAAGTGTAGGTTAACACTTCAATAAAAAATTAAAAAAGTCTCAATGATCCTCACTAATGCTGAGATCTACAGAGCGTGCTCTGACTCAGCTCAGACTCAAGATAGAGGTTAAAACGAGACACAAATATGCTGTTACATAAATCTGTCTCGTTTTAACTCTGTCTTGAGTCTGAGCTGAGTGAGAGTGCGATCTATAGATTTCAACTTAGCCCCCGTCTGTCTGTCAGCGGGCTGTATCTCATGATCGGTAATAGCTAGAGAGTTGAAATTTTCAGAAAATGTGTATATCTGTTGCCGCTATAACAACAAATAATTAAAATTAAATTAAAATGACCGGTTATTAGATAATCCCACTGCTAGTTTTTTAACGGATCTCGTTATCTTTGATTTGATCTGTACCTTTGATATATACTTATGTATGCATTTTTGCAGCTTCACTGTGGAAGCAGTGTATATATACATAGCATACTTTTGTTACCTAGAAAAAAATTTTTTTTGAAAAAAGCAACTGCTGAGTTTCTTGCCGGCTCTTCTCAGCAGAATTATAGATTTTTAACATGTCATAAGAGCTGCAAGTTGGCCTACATGAAATAAATAAATTTTGAATTTGAATTTTCAGCTGAATCTGCATTCCGAACCGGTGCAGGTAGATTTTTAACGTGTCATAAGAGCTACAAGTTGGCCTACATGAAATAAATAAATTTTGAATTTGAATTTTCAGCTGAATCTGCATTCCGAACCGGTGCAGGTAGATTTTTAACGTGTCATAAGAGCTACAAGTTGGCCTACATGAAATAAATTTGAATTTGAATTTTATCTAGCATAGGAATCCTCAGAGCATAGCACAGAGACCCTGGACCTAATAATGGAGTCCATAATTAACTCTGCATAACAGCTTTTGAAGAAAAACAAAATATTTAACACACTTGTTACCAATGTTATCACCTGCAGATAATTAACGGAAAATCGTTAAAAGCTGAACGCCCACGTTGTTAGCTGTTGCTTGTTGCTTGTTCTACATGACTCACATCTGCACTGAGTAATCGCACTTTGTTAACGGAATACCGAAATGCTGGTGTGTATCAACAAACAGAAGCTTTATTTGTTTTTGAAATAACCATAAAAGTTATCTGCGGCGCTATAAGATTGCTTTAGAAAATGTATAGCATTTTGTAATTCGTATGTGTTACATAAAGTAATTTTTTAAATTTAGCATAATATTGAATTGTAAGTTTTAAATGCCTATATTTTTGAAACGAAACACATTCTCCTAGCACAAGTAGCTCCGTTTTGTTTAAGTTTCACCAAAATACCTTCATAATGATATCATTATGAACGTATTAGCTAAACCGATGTTTCGTATCTTTTCATAAATAATAAAAAGAAACAAAATTTCACACACTATTAAACATATTTTTAGCTGAGGCTCGCGACTTAGTTCGAGTGGATTTAGTTTTTAAAATCCCGCAGGAACTCTTTTATGTTCCCAAAAAACCCTGTATGATTACTGGAATAGGGTCAAGACCCTCAGAAACAAAGAATACGACACAGACAATTATACTAAAATTATACTAATTAATATTTGTCAACGATTATCACCGAGACATTTCAACTAATTTCAATAGACTCTTGAAGTCTTGACATTATAATTTGGGTCGCTTGCAAACGGGGACATCCTGTTACATTATTTCGTCTGGTCCACATAGATTAAATAGATTTCAATACAATACTATGCAAGGACCAGAGAGTTGTCTCGTATTACTAGAGCAGACAATCCCGCAAAATACACTCAACTTTTGTATGATATGCCTAGCCTTGCCTGCGGTTTTTTTACCTCCTTAGAGGTTGAAATTTCAAAAAATATTACTTAACGGATGCCTACGTTATAATAGCTATCGCATATAAGACGACCGAAGATATAGCGCAGTATAAGAGGACCTTCATTCCGCTGGATCCATGACCTCAAAAGGGGCGAGTAATTAATAAGAAGAGTAGATTGATGATCTTAGGCTTGCATGTATTCGACTCAGGATCGTGTTCTGTGGCGATCATTCGAGAGACCCATGTCCAGAAATAGACGTTTATCGGGTGAGATAATGATGATGGAAAAAGAAAGGAGGAAGGTGTTGTTTATAAAACATAAACAATTAAATTTAGTTCCCTTTAGAAGGATCCCTAAATATAAGCTGGCATACATTTAGCGGCCATTATTCTCTTTCACCGCGAATAACCAAGCGGGAAGCACCCATTACTGTGATTTTTCTAAATTATAATACGTAGTTCACAGTTAAATACCAATAAAAGTAGTTCATTTAGTTTAAATTGTATTTCAGAATAGGTGTTTTGTGGCGCACCTCGAACCTCCTAGGTGCAAAAGTGGATGAATACACGTTAATGGGATGGAATGCATTTTAGCCGATTTATGGTTGATGTACCTGAGGTTTACAGCTCTAGTATTACGCCATCTCTCTGGCAAGCGTTGTTAGCGAGCGCGCCAGACGGGCGTCGCGGGTTATCAATGTCGTGTGACGTTACCTAATTATTATTATCAACTGCTAGACTTTTAGCCGTTTATTTAGGGTGGCTTCTCACGATGCGGGATAACGCGAACCGTGCTACTTGACCCCAGACTTGATACGTTAAGACTGCGTTAAGACGCCACATTTAGGCGGATACTCTACATCAAGCAAGATACTTTCAGGCTTATAGAACTAGTTAAATCAACAGGCCCATTTCGTATCTCACTGACTACATTATCCATCCATACCTTACTAGGTAATACTGTAAACTACAAAATTATTAAAAAAGTCATAAAATATACTATATTATTTTTTTTTATCCGGATCTGATGATGGGATCCTGGAGAAATCGAGGGAAATCTTCAAATTTTATAGGCACAATTGATATACTTTGTAGTGGCGTTTGAAATCAGGTTTGTGAAAATAATTTTTACATATATATTATTTTATACTAAATTCTTGAACACACAATAATCTTTTCGTATAGTTCCTAAAATTGTATTTTCACGACATACGGATAGTATTTACAATACTAGATACCTACTCCATTAAAATTACAATCACGACCACTGTATAGATCATATCTAACAGCAAATAGCATTTTATTTATAACTTAATTTATTAACTACAAGTTTTTCTTCCGACTTCGTTTGTAAATTTCTTACTACCGTCTGTGGTTATAATCTTATCTTATATCCTTACTTAATATTATAAATGTGAAAGTGTGTTTGTTTGTTAGGTTGTTCTTCAATCACGCTGCAACAGAGCTACGGATCGACGTGATTTTTGTATGGATATAGTTGAGGATCTTGAGAGTGACATAGGCTAATTTTTATCCCGGAAAATCAAAGAATTCTCGCGAGAATTAAACCATTATAAGCTATTAATTATGACCAAAGAAAAATCTAGTTATAAGTAATATACTGGTAATATACCTACAACAGAAAGAGATATTATGTGAACGGTCATATAACAGATCTTATCAGAAATCTAGATTTTAATCTAGGAATTTTATGTTACTACACTAGGTACAAAACCGGTGCTAGAATTCAGAGGTGGCCTAGCTTAGATAATTACAGTTTATATAGGCTTGTACAAAAAATATTTTTGTTCAAGAATTTTGCTTCGTTTGAACCTAATACATTTCTTTAAAGAATATCAGCCAAGCTGAAGTTGACTAATATTTCCCTCTCCCCTCCAAATAAGCGGAAAAGCTTGTGCTAGGAGTGGGTACGACAATAGTGCAACGGGTGGGGTTCGAACCTGCGACCTATCAGTTTTCAATCCGCACCTTTAACCGTTGGACTATTGAGGCATTATTATCACACTTCGTCAACGTGGCAAATCCAGTGAGAAATCTTTTATTTTTGGGAATAATAAATATCTGGTATCTGTCTCCAGGGTAATTTGATATGGCGGTTTTATTAAAGCCATACAACAGGATACTTCATAATACTAAAGCCATACTTACTTAGTTTCTACACGCCATCGTGCTGGAACGCTAAATCGCTTGATGGAACGTTGCCGATGGTAGTGTGGTAACTAGCCACAGCTAAAGTCTCCCATCAAACCAAAGTAGAGACATTTCAGAAATCATTTTGCTCTCTTCATACCAAAATATTGTAATATTTTAATAAAAGAGCATTCTGCTGAGTTTCTTGCCGGCTCTTCTCAGGAGAATCTGCATTCCGAACCGGTGGTAGAGTCATGACGTGTCATAAAAGCTACAAGTTGGCCTGCATGAAATAAATAGTTTTGATTTTGAATTTGAATAAATATCGAAATTGTCCCCACCGGGAATCGAACCCGAGCCTCCCCTCTAATTTAAGACCTCGCTCACCACTACGCCAGAGTGGTTGACAAAATTCAATTTTCTACATCCAATAGGTAGGTTCTTGTACCCTTAATTTTCCGGCTAGATATTATATTTTGAAGGTAGGTACAAAAAAAACTCAATGTCAATAATAAATAGCCGCAGCGGTTGACAGTGACGTCATAAGATTGTAATCATAGCTTACTCTTTATAAACTCTAGGTATATCTACTCTAAAAAACTATCCAAGTGGATATATTATATTTTTATTGCCTACTTAATAAATAATTAGATTACTGAGTACTGACGTACATTATGATAATACGTCCAATTTTATCGGATTGTAATAAGAAATAGTTTTACTGGTTTATAAATAATGTAGTAGAGTCATTTGACGATTGGAAAGTACTTTGTAAAAGTTTATTTGAATAAAAAAATATTTTATTTTGTTCTATAAGCCCACCTGTGTACTGAAAATTCATTATTTTTATAAAAAAGACGTGTGGCACTCGGGGACTGCCGCGGTAAAGCTATTGCATAGCATTTTTATCAACGCCATCTAGCGGCTCACCGCTAGATGTCGTTGATAAAAAATGCGCCATCTAGCGGCTCACCGTAGAGGAGTCCCGTGTCAGGTTATTTTCGTTACGGAATTTCTGGATTCGGTCTCCACGCTGGCCCGCGATAGAAGCTATGCAATAGCTTAAAAGTTTTTATATGAACAATGCGTAGGCACCACGTTTTATGTAATGCAAAAAACCGACTAAGTGCAACTTGGACTCGCACACGAAAGGTTCCGTACCATAGTAACAGCGATTGTTAAGGTCCAGCAAAAACGCCGAAAAAGTCACGTTTCTTGTATGGTTGATAGAATTTTGTATTGTCCTACGACCCTCAAGTTGGCCCACATGAAATACATAATTTTGAATATTTTATTAAAATATTAATTGCTTTAATGCATATTATTATGTACGTACCTGTTACCATACTTAGCTTAGTCATGCTTTCTTTTCTTTTGGCTCGGCTTAAGTAAAAACATTACGCAGGTAGGTAGGTACAATATCGAACAATTGAGACTACATGCATACATAAGCGAAATTTAAATTTTGACGTAAAATATCGAATCAAATGCGTCAGTTGAATCGAATGCGAAGTTCTCAAAATCATTACATAAAATGATGAATAACGCGTATTAATGAGGTACGATGATTACTGACATAAACCGCAAATACCTATTATAGGGATTGTAGTAATAAGTGTTACTGAGAAATTGTACCTAAGTACAGTACCTAATTCTACAAATCATCATCGTAGAACAACGACGGATCCGCATTTTTTTTATTTGATGACAGGATAGCCCTTGGCTGTGGGTGTCTCACCTGATAGTAAGTGACGATGCAGTCTAAGATGATAGTGGGCTACCATCTTAGATTGCATCATCACTTACGATCAGGTGAGATCGCAGTCAAAGCATATCTTGTCATCGAATAAAAAAAAAGACGTGTGGCACTCGGGGACTGCCGCGGTAAAGCTATTGCATAGCATTTTTTATCAACGCCATCTAGCGGTGAGAGGAGTCCCGTGTCAGGTTATTTTCGTTACGGAATTTCTAGATTCGGTCTCCACGCTCAAGGCCCGCGATAGAAGCTATGCAATAGCTTAAAATGCCACTCGCGTATGTATACCTAAAATCGTCGATGCCAAAAATTTGGTGTCCCTTACTTTACATAGTGACATTCGCATAGCTACGTCAATGATATCATAATAGATTAATTACTTTGTCACCGTGAGAATCTCCATACAATGCAACGGTAGTCAAAACCACGGAAGTTGACTATTATGCTTGATTGCGTCCAACACATGCACACACCACATAATTACACGTACTCATACATAGTTCACGTAATAACAGATTGTATGCAAAACACGAGGGCATTTTGGATGTAAATTGTAATGTATGTATTCAAAATTATTACAAGTATCTAATAACCAAAAACTCATTGGAATTACGCAGGCGGTTACAAAATTAAAAAATTCAAACTTAAAAATTATTTATTTAAGGTAAGCCAGCCACAGAATCACATCAGAAATGAGGAGATCCGTAGGAGAACCAAAGTCACCGACATAGCTCTGCGAGTGGCGAAACTGAAGTGGAAATGGGCGGGGCACATAGTTTTGAAGAGCTGATGGTCGATGGGGTCCCAAGGTGCTGGAGTGGCGACCCCGCACCGGGAAGCGCAGTGTTGGCAGACCCCCCACTAGGTGGACAGACGACATCAAACGAGTCGCAGGGAGCCGCTGGATTCAGGCGGCGTAAGACCAAGGCTTGTGGAGGTCCATGCAGGAGACTTATATCCAGCAGTGGACGCCCATTAGTTGACAAAGAAGAAGAAGAAGAAGCCAGCCACAGGTTAGTCTAAATATGACACGTCAAGACTATGCAAGCTACAATCGAAGATCTAGCTTTTAACCGCGACCTCGTCTGCAAGGACAGATTTTCCCGGGATAAAAAGCGGCCTATGTCACTCTTCAGGTCCTTAACTGTACTCATACAAGAAATCACACAGATTTGCATGAAAAAAGAGAAATCAACACAATATTTTCGTAGTTTGATTAAGAAAACCTGCCTTCATGCGTTTTTGGACAGGATCTTTTTTGTACACATTCCTAGTTCCTACGCAGAATTTTTGTGTCTATTTAAATAACTTATGCTTTATCAAAAATATAATAATCAATTAAGCCTCAATAGCCCAACGGTTAATGGTGCGGACTGAAAACTGAAAGGTCGCAGGTTCCCCACCCGTTGCGCTATTGTCGTACCCACTCGTAACACAAGCTTTCCGCTTATTTGAAGGGGATAGGAGGATGTAAGACAACTTCAGCTTGGCTAATATTCTTAATAAAAAAAAAAAATACCCGGTTTCTCAGTGTGGTGTAACCCTAATAATAATAAGGTAACCGAGATGAAAGCTTTTTGTCACTCTCACTGACGCACGCTAGTAAAAAATTGATTAATTATGTTCTTTGATCAATAGGCAATACGAGAGCAAAAAGATTAATTGAATTTGCCCATTCCGGCCGGTTTTTCATGTCGGAATAAGATCGATCGGCTGAGTAGATCAAATCTTTCAATTTTACCGTTACACTTCATTTTTATTTAAAGTTGAGTACGTATAATAATTTTGTAGTAAGTATTGAAAAGTCTTTGATGGGCTTTTTAACCGACTTCCAAATAAGGAGGTTCTCGAATCGTCGGATTTTTTTTTATGTATGTTCCACGATTACTCGAAGACCCCTCTGGACCGATTTTGAAAATTCTTTTTTTGTTTTCTTCTCAGGCGGTCTCATTGTCATCAGGTCAGGATCTGATGATGGGATCGTGGAGAAATCGAGGGAAGGCCGGCTCTTCTCAGCAGAATTTGCATTCCAAACCGGTGGTTTAATATTATACCTATTTTAAGATAACCTGTATGCATATCTTGTATAGTCCTGAGTTCCTATCCTACTCATCCTACCATACCGCGTCCCTAGCAACCGCGTCCGACCAGTGCCGATTCCGCCGAACTGCCCGTTTGCAACGACTTAATAATACCCACTGATAATTCTACGTTAATCAATCGCTTTGAGAGCATCTTGGACGCTAAACTAAAAACAATTAAAAACGAAATTGTGGAGGAACTGAAGGAGACTATCTTCACGGAATTAAAAAGTGAAATTGTCTCATTATCGACAGAATTCTCACAACTGCAGGCATCTCATAGTCAATTACAGTCAGAAAATGATCAACTTAAAAATGACCTGCGCACGCTGCAAGAGCGCGTCATCGTATCTGAGGATCAGCTCTCGGACCTCCGCTCCCAGTTCGGCAGACAGCAGCAGCAAGGTAGAATAAATAACCTGGAAATCGTAGGACTCCCCGAGACTAAGAGTGAATCGCCCGCCGATCTCGTTTTAAAAATTGCAGAATATGCCGGCGTTGAACTAAGGCAAGATGACATTGAATTCGCTCATCGTGTGCAGCCCCAGAAGACCATAGCGGGAAGACCTAAACCCATTGTTGTAAAGTTGAGAGACCGAATGTGTAAAGACAAAATACTTTCAGGCTTGAAACGGAAAAAGGGCATCTGCACGAAAGATATAGGCTTCAATGGAATGGAGAAAAAATTCTTCGTTAACGAGCATCTAACACCTGAGAACAAGCAGCTTCTCAAAAAAGCTAAATCTCTCGCACAGGAAAAGGCATTTAAGTTTGTCTGGGTTAGAAATTGTAACATTTTTTTACGGAAAAACGAAGAATCGCCAGCTTTAAGTATACGCACGGAGACAGATCTGGTCAAATTAAAATGATTTCTCTCCTAATATTTCTAACTGTACCAACACTTAAGACTAACATGAACACACAACACATTCTACCTCATACTCAACAACCTTCTTCCTTATTAGACACACTGTACACATCTGCCACACTGTGCAATATTATTATTTTGAAAACAAAGGGGTACTTTTATTTATTTCGGGTTGTGAATAACAGAATTTTGATTATCATTGTCGATTATAGGTACATCACGTACACTACTCATATAATTATACTACGGACATTTCATATTGGTACTTACCTTTACCTCTCACAGGCGCTAGCCCCATAAGTATCGTGTATCAGAATGTGCGTGGTCTACGTACCAAAACCACCGAAATTCAGCAAAGTATACTAAACCACGACTTTGATTTAATTTTAATCACGGAGTCCTGGTTAACGAGTGCGATTTATGATCGTGAAATCTGCGACAATAGATACGATATCTTGCGCTATGATCGAAACTCTGAAACGTCCACAAAGAAGTTAGGTGGTGGAGTACTATTATGTGCTTCCAAAAAATTGCAAATCCAGCATCAACGCGATTGGGTCTGTCCTGGCGTGGAGTCTTTGTGGGCAACCATACCAGCTGAAACTCTTCACATTCAAGGAAAACGCAATGTCCACATTGGACTAATTTATGCACCGCCTGACAATCTATTACCAGCTCGGATTGAATCGATTACTACTCGTCTTGCTGAAATAATTGCCTTACATCCAAATGACTTCATCCTCCTGGCCGGGGACTTTAACCTACCAAACATTATATGGTCGGACTCCGGACCTGCAATATGCAAAAAGGGCTCAGTGGAACTACAAAATTCTTTTTTGAATTTTAATGATGTTTGCAATCTATCTGGCCTAAAACAGCAGAATTTAATAAAAAACAGCAAACAAAATACATTAGACCTACTGATTAGTAATATTGATTTTGATGTTCACCGCTGCTCCCTGCCCCTCGTCTCTGAAGATGTATACCATCCTTGTCTCGAGTTCAATCTTTCTAGCTTATTAGTCCGTAACACTCATTATAAACCGATTAAACGCCCAAACTTCTTTAAAGGAGACTACACTAAAATTAACGCATTTTTATCCACCATTAAGTGGGATGAGGTGCTAACAGCAGGCTCAATTAACGATGTATTAGAAACTTTTTACTCCTTGATAAATGAAAGTATAAACAACCATATCCCTGTAAAATTTAAGTCTAAATCAAACTTCCCTGTATGGTACTCAAAGTCTCTGACTCACATAGTAAAGGAAAAACTTCTAAAGCACAGACACTGGAAGGAAACCAATAATCCTCGTGATTATGATGAGTTTGCGATACTAAGAGCAAGGCAAAAACTTGTACAGCAGAAATGCTTTACGTCTTATACACAGCGTATGCAAAACTACATCAGTAAGGACCCTAAACTACTCTTTTCCTACATGAAATCATTAAGAAGCAACAAGGATGGGTATCCTACAAAACTTACGCTAGGACAGTCCACATACTCTGACGATGTCTCAGTATGCAACGGCTTCAGTGAATATTTTGAGAGTGTATTTGTGAAACCTGCGGTCTCATACGACGCACCGAGTTCTTCGAATACAGCGTATAACGAATCCATTTGCAAATTAATCATTGAAGAAGATGAAGTTCGTAAATTGCTTAAAACGTTGAAAACAAATAAGGGTGCCGGTAGTGACGGGATTCCCTCAATTTTTCTTAGCAAATGTGCTTCCGTCTTAGCTAAGCCTCTCTCCATTATCTTTAACTTATCTCTTAATGTCTTCTGCGCCTTTCCGGATAAATGGAAAGAAGCGTTAATAGTTCCCGTTCATAAAGGCGGATCAAAAACACAAATTGAGAATTACCGACCAATATCAATTCTCAACGGGATGAGCAAACTATTTGAGACAGTTGTCTACAGACGCATAAGCCCATTTATCACAAGATCTATTCCCAATGAGCAGCATGGTTTTGTGAAAAATCGCTCCACCGTCACTAACTTGGCTGTATTCACGGACTACGTGCTAAAGAGTATGGATGAAAGATGCCAAGTAGATGTAATCTATACAGACTTTGAAAAGGCCTTTGACCGTGTGGATCACGTAATCTTACTCCAGAAATTAAATACGCTGGGAATAAGTGGGAACTTACACCGTTGGTTCACCTCGTACATCAAGAATCGTATGCAAGCTGTCGTTACGGGAAGTGCCAGAAGTAATTTTGTGCCGATACCATCGGGAGTACCTCAAGGGTCTATCTTAGGCCCTCTTTTGTACAACGCCTATCTATTCGACATAGGAAGTTGCTTTTCTCATGCCCAACACTTAATGTTCGCAGATGACAAAAAAATCTTCCTAAGAATACGTCACAGTGATGATTGCCGTAAGTTGCAAGATGACCTTAATGCTTTAACGGAATATTACATCAGGAATAGGATTGTCGTCAACGTCAAAAAATGCCACCATATGACCCTAACTCGCAAATTAAAGTCAATTGAATTCGGCTACAGCATTAACGGTGTACAAATATCAAAAGTGAACACCGTTAGAGACTTAGGCATCAAAATTGATACTAAGCTTTCCATGAATGACCATATTGATATTGTAGCAGACAAAGCATACAGGCAGCTAGGTTTCATTAAGCGTGTAACTAGAAATTTTAATAATATACGGTGTATAAAATCACTCTATTTCACCTATGTTCGTAGTGTACTCGAATACGCTTGCAACATCTGGTCACCCTACTACATAATACACTCACAAAGGATTGAATCTATTCAAAGACAGTTTCTAAAGTATTTAGCATTCAAAGAATTCAAAAAATTCCCATGTTATGAGGAAGCCTGCAAACACTTTAAAATTGATACCTTAGAGAAGCGTAGGAGCCTAAGCGATATGTTGCTACTGCAAGCAATCCTCACTGGCAAAATTGACTGTCCTGCTTTGCTGGCAAGCTTTTCTCTAAATGTCCCATCTCTTAGATCTTTTAGACCACGACACGGGCGCCTTTTGGCTGTACCTAAAGCCCACACAAACTATGCACAAAATTCTGTTCTTCTACGTCTGGCTAGAACCTACAATAAAGTCTATTACAATTTAGATTTATTTCATTTAACTAAAATGCAACTAAAGACAGAAATATTAAAATTACCTACATAATAATGTTTATCCCCTATTATAGTATAACACTTGCACACACATACATACGTATGCACATACTCTCAACAACAAACACACACACATGCATACACAAACATGCACACACAAACATGCACACACACACACGCACACTCACACTCAACATCGCGCACACACAATTATAATATGTGTAACAAACAATAATTTTAATAATTTTAATATGTAACTTTTGATTATTTATATTATTTTTCCTTTTTGTTATTAATAATTTATATATTTTGATTATCAATTGATACTTACTCATATTGTTACTTACTGTATCCTATTGTCCATTGTTTTTGTGTTATACCCATTTATTGTAGTTACATTTTTATCTTTCATCTTTAAACAAATTTTGTATAAATTGTGTAATCTGTTTGGCCTTATTTTAGAACTATATTTTTATTGTATATTAAAGTGATGAAACGCTGTTTGATTACTATAAATAAATAAATAAATAAATAAATAAATACCGTCATACTGACCTCGTAATTGAAAACACAGTAACTTAAAGGTAACTTCTATTTAACTTACTGTGTTTTCAATTACGAGGGCAGCATAGAGGTGCCGCCTACGCGTGCCGCCCTATAATTAATTAGCATCCCAGAAAGATGTCATGTAGAATCCCTTTCAAGTTAGCCCACTACCATTTAAGCCTGTATTGTTACATCCCAATACATGAGATCCTAGTCAAGGGCCATCTTGCCACCGAATAAAAAAACGTGAATGAACATTATCTACTTTGAGATAATAAATTATCACCAATTGCTCAAATCAATTACTAATCGGTGAATATTAGATCAATTTATTATTAGTCATTTGTCAACATAAAATCAACCATAAATACAAACAAGTTCTGAACGGTTAAACAATTGTCACAAACATGTCAGGTGATAACTGTGCTTGTTGCCATTGCTTCAGGCACTATTTTATTTGCTCTTTTGTAACAGTACTTAGAGCTGACTTAAAGCTATGATATACCTAGTATTCATGTGTGACTTAAAAGTGATTTTTTAAGCTATTGCATAGCTTCTATCGCGGGCCAGCGTGGAGACCGAATCCAGAAATTCCGTAACGAAAATAACCTGACACGGGACTCCTCTACGGTGAGCCGCTAGATGGCGTTGATAAAAAATGCTATGCAATCGCTTTACCGCGGCAGTCCCCGAGTGCCACACGTCTTTTTTCTATTACAACTATGTATACAGTGGTTAAAGATTAGAGACAGAGGAAGAAACAAGAAATATCATTGGAAAGATCAAATGGGTATAAGTGTGCGTTTTAAATGTTGCGTTCGATCATTATCACAATAAAACAAACCGGTACGGAAAAATAGAAATCGTAACACACATATCAAATGTTTTTCACGGAAAATCTACCATAATCTTACGATAGGAACATAATATATGCTACAACGCAAAACTTTGATCACTTATAGTCGTCGTAGACGCAAATGGTAAAATAAAAATTAATGGCACATAATGCCACGGTCGTAAGCTAGCTATCGTGACGATCGTATTTCAATATAATTATCATGCTTAAATCAAAATACTCTATGTACATAATATGTCACAAAATATGCAGTTAGTTTGCATTAGAGCCATCTTCTTTTTACATACTTCTATCCTATCATTCTCCCATTTCTGCTAACAATTGTAAATTCTTAAGGCCAATATTAATAAATAAACTATCTAATCCAATATCTGCAGATTGAAAAAATCTATTGGAACTCCGGAATCGAAAGATTTTTCCAGATTTGCAGCAAGATTTTTATCGATTGTTAAATACTTAAACATTTTATCCAAAAAATAACAAAATGTAGAGTATCTAAACGGTAGAAAAGATTGTAATTAATGTAATTTGTTCATGATTATCTGGATTAAAATGATTTGATCTGTAGATTTTGAATTAGATAGACTAATGATATCGTCGTCCGTTAAACACAATGACGAAACAATAGCATCGCGCGAGATGCGTGCGAAAAAGAGGTTACTGGAACAGTTTGGCTGCGTAACGGTGAACGCACTACAACAATCTAACTACCTACGCGGTGAAAGCTATATCTGAACTGCTATCAAATTTTTCCACATCAATATAGCATTTCAAAGATTCAGCGTTTAGATAAGACTTCTGGTGAGAGCGATAAAATAAACTGGAATTTTGAACTCACCAACCTGGGTGGTGGCTAATAGAAGTAGAGTGAACAGCAGCGCATGTTTCAAACGATAATTGAACCACCAATTGGAAGAAGGGAATAAAGGCCATTTTTTGCCAAATCGACTTATGCCCATTTTTGTGTACCTAAAACATAGCCCTACTCTGCGAGTTGAAAAGTAGAGATAAATCTCTCTTATTTCATGCAGTTTTGTGCAATCAAAGAAACTGTTAGTTGGAAGAAAGAAATAAATCCCGGCTTTTATTCCCTTCTTCCAACTGATACACGTATGTCCATAGTGTTAACGAGTGATATGCCTGCTTAATTCAAATAAAAATAAATACAAACATAATTCACAATTTATGCCACCTTTGTTTTAAGTTATATTTGAGATATACGTGCAATTTAGAGATTAATAAGTTAATCATTTAGCGTATTTTTTTAAATACGACTAGTGATAGTTGCACCTATTCGTTCGATGAGGAGGTTCAAGATGAAACTCCAAAAAAGAAAAGAAGAGGTGTTAAAAATACTCATCAATACAAAAAAGAAATGCAAAAGTCATTAGATAAGATAATCGCACTCAATATCTCACAATACAAAAGTTTTGAGTACAGCTCAAGTCAAAAAATTTACTTGACATGTTCTAAGTTTATAGATGGCTTAGGTAAAGAGCTTTTTATGAGTTTTATGCTTCAGAAAGTATCTGAGAACCCAGCACAATCATTAACAAAGGCATATATGCTTTTAAAAGACCAATAAATTAGACAAAAATGAATGACATACATAAAATAACTCAATAAATTCTTGACCAATTTTAAAAAAATTATGATATTAAGGCTTTGCGTACTACAACATTCGAAACTGCTGAAATCGATGAAGAGTAGAAGAACGTCACTTAGCACCTTCAGTATTTCAAATAAATAAAAATATTTTCTCATTATTTTGTCTTTTTCATGCCAGTACTTAATCAATTGGAAGAAGGAAATAAATCCAAGAACTTTATATGTGTATATCTTAGTTAATATTAACATATGTCGTTCTAATTTATCTGTAAATAATCATAATTAACATTATCTTCATTTCGTTCATACATCATAAGAGGCTATGATAATTAAAAGTTAAACAGTTTTTTTCGATTATCTCCATTCCTAGTTTTTGGATTTATTCCCTTCTTCCAATTGGTGGTTCAATTCTTAAAATTATATTCGAAATTTAAATAATGTCGAACACAGGGAAATTTAATAGGCCAGTCCTCTCGAAGAAACCGCCAACCGTAAAACCTCCTTGGACGACAGACTCCACAGAATTTGTGTAGCAAGCTTTGAGGTAGGTAGAAACCAATGTTGATATCGACTGATATAATCTGTGTCGACTGATATGTAACTGTTAGAGGGAATAGATACAAATCTTATAAATAATCGCATTGTTATAATTAAATCATGTAATAAACCAATCATATTATAATATTAAGGTTCAATTGAAAATACCATATAATTAAGTATATCTACATTTTTGTGAATAAATTATCCTTCATTAATTCATTATTAAGTCGCAATAAGAAATACATTAAAATATTCATAGAAAACAACTTAAAACGAAAATGGAGATTAAAATTAATCACTTTTTTTATGTCGACGTTTTATTTAAAGTCTATTTCAAACCTAACCTGTTTTAATATTTTTTTGTATTCCTAGCACAAACTTTACGCTTAGTCAAAGGGGAAAATGAACTATTTTTTATATTCAGCATGTCTAACATTTAGATCAATGCAGATTACGTTTTTCATGCAATTATTTTTTTAACATCACTTTTATATTGTAATGGACTCATTATAAACGCAATGGTTTGATTACTCGATAAAAATGAACCTCAAACAAGGATAAATAAACAAAACTGCAACTTCAAAGAAGCAGTAGCTAACGATAAAATTAGGTTGACATATTATATTAAATACAATAACACGTGACTCATTAGACAAAGTTGACAGGGGTTTTGAAATAAACAAAATTGACCTTGGGAACAACTCGTAACTGTTTAAGAAGGCACCATTGACACAAATATAAGCGTATGCAAACTTGCTTAGAAAGAATCTTGATAATTACGCGCGTAGTATGCTTACTGTGGAGGATAACCAGTATTCAAATAAAAAACTAGTCTTTGATGCCACTGAGCCAATTGCCATTAACGATAACATGGAATTGTATGTAGAAGTACATACTTCTATCAATTTTAAATTAAACGAAAGCGAGGTATGAACCTTAGTGGAACCATAGTGGAGACTAGCGTAAGAAAATTAAAACCTTCAATTTCTTATCATAAGATGCTGAGCCTCTAAAAATTATTATAATGGGGAAATCATAGAGCAGGCGGGTCACTTGATTTTATGTGATTGCCTCTGGTACTACAAGTGTTCACTTGTAGTACCAGAGGCACCACCAATGCGTTACCGGCATTTCAGGAATTTATTGGTCCGCCCCTTGAATAACCTCATATTGTAATTGAGTGAGAACACCGTTGAAGGGAGGTGATTCCACAATTTGGTAGTACGTGGAAAAAAAAAGATCTGGAGCAACGGATGGTCGAAGTGCTCCAGGCACCCAGGTGGTGTGGGTGAAATTGCGTTCGATGGCGTGCGTTGCGATTGTAGAAGTTAGAGGGTGGAATAAGATCAAATAGCTCTTCAGAACACTCCCCGTTATATAGCCGATAGAACACGCAAAGAGATCTTACGTCTCTGCCGTGTTCCAAGCTTTCCAGCGAGCTGGTTAATTTGGGATTGTCCACTAGCCGAGCTGCCCTCTTTCGAATACATACATTGGTTACGTATTTATTATCCTTTTTTACTGGAAACATTATGAAAATTATGGTGTTACTTACAAATCTATTAATGAAACTGTTTTTTAGATTTTAGAATTTGTGTTCAACCAATTTAGAAGCAGTGCTAAATATAAAGACGAGATGATTCGTCGTTATTAAATTCACAACGAGTAGATCCTCATTCAAATCTAGAATAGGTACTTGTTAGGCTAGTTTCTGTCTTGTACCTACTACCTACTATAATTCGCATTAAACGCCAATATTATTTATTACCTATAATGCTATAAGCCAATTCAATCACTCAACTGAACTAAACGATCTGGTTTTTAATTATTATCAATCCACTTTTTCTTTCAACGACCAATCACTACGTATTAAGCTTTACTAAGGCTCTTAACTTTTATTGAATGCTGCAATATTAAGTTGGTCTTTGCAAAAGAGAATTTATTTTAAAAATGAATAAGGTATCCTTCGATATCCTTGATCCAGACTTGCTTTTTTTTAATTGTTGTGATTAAGAATGTGACAATAATATAGTACTCAATTTATCTAATAATTTTTATAATTCACATGGTCAGCGAGGCTAATTTTGTTTTCGAAAATGTAAAAACACGAATGCTTGATAAGTTTAAATGTCAAACAGTTAATAAGGTATTTTTATTAAACACATTTGAAATTGTAAACGTTTCGCAACATTAGCAAGTCAAATTGACGTCAAATGAATTCTTTTGTGAGAAATATCAATAGTACTTTAGCCTCCAAAAAAAAAACATGTTGAAAACCTGTTATACCGCGTCCGCATGCTTGTGGCAAACGGCAAACGCCAAACCTCTACAAACGTTCGCCTTGAATTTGGGAATCATCCGCACGCTTGCGAGGGCGTTTGTATGTTCTGAACAGGCAAGCATGACGGACGTCGAACTTGTGTCGGCTTTATTATTTGGCTTAAGTTATTTTTACAAATGTTTTAAGCTCAGTATCGATCAATAATCCTACTAAAATGGAATATGGATGGATGGATGGATGGATGGATGGATGGATGTTTGTTACTCTTTCAGCCACAACTAATGAACCGATTTGAATGAAATGTGGAATAGCGATAGCTCATACCTACATTTTAGCCCGGAAAATTAAGGACTTTCCGCGGGAATTAAAAAACCTTAATCCTCGAGGACGAAGTCACGGACGTCATCTAGTTGATAGTAAAGCGTCCTCTAATTAAAATTTTCAAAACATATTTCATGTGCACAATTTGTCCAGTTACAGTTTTAGTATAATATTATAGATTAGTAGTAGTAGCTAGTAGTATGTTCGAAAACACTTGGTACCTACCTAGTTTATTTATTTGAATAAAAAAATATTCTACTCTATTCTAGTATGTACCTGTATTGTATTGTATTATATGTATTGAGTAATAGATATTTTGTTTTTTTTCTTTATCAACCGATAGACGTCCACTGCTGGACTGTTTATTGCATGGACTTCCTCAGGCTTCGGTCTTGCGCCACCTGTACCCAGTGGCTCCCTGAGGGTCGCCTGATGGTGTCGGTCTACCTATTACCATACCATTATATACCATTTTCCGGTGCGGAGTCGCCACTTATTATTATTAATATATAAAACTAATTAATTAATTAAATTATATAAACAAATCGTCTTCAAAAGTCTACAGTCGACCAGTCATTCATTTTACGTTTTTATCCATTCACAAAATGAAGATTTCTAAAGGTGCGATACGTAAATCGTAATACAATGACACGTCTAATCGCCGCCAGTGCACAAACGAGACTGAATGCGCGCAAACGTGTGGACGGAGAGGCAAACGCTTGCGGCAAATTCCCTTTGGTTTGGGCTCAAAAGACCGACACTCGATGGATCGGCCACAAACGCTCGCAAGCGTAGGCAAACCATGGCAAACGCTCTATCCGCACGTTTGCGTTTGTGAAGGTTTGCCGAGGTTTGCCAAGCGTGCGGATGCAGCTTTAAAGATGTGTAACTTTGCAACGATGGAAACCAACTGTATAGTAGGTATAGGTTAGATAATAATCTTAATTTATTCAGCACAAACATTGAAGTAGGTGGATAATGTTTTATATTATGTATAGTCGTACCTTTTGTATCGGACGCGGGGGAGGGACTGGTTCAGGCGCATCGGAATCCCATTCAGAGCTCAGATCATCACTCGATGCTTCCGTATAGTCCTCATTCCACGGAATTTCTAACAAGGAACTCTTCATCTGATCGTAACCAGGCGACATAGTAGGCGGTCCATAACCAGGAGGCAATGGACTCGACGCTCTGCAATCCTCACAATTACAAGGTTTAGGACCAGGAATATCTTTACAAGGGGAATCTTCTCGCACATTTGATTTGGATCGCCTTCTGGTATCGTGTTTCCTAGCAGTTCTTGGTGATAGCTTGTTGTTGCATTGCGGTGGAATGTAATATCTCGTGGGCTCGGACGACCGTCTGCCAGTGTCTGGAACTTCGATTTTCACCGGAGTCAGCAAAGACATCTTTTTCGTCTGTTGCCTCTCCGTATTGGCTGGCCTGTCTTCCTCCATGGTGAACCGAATGATGGGTATCGTGAAAGGAAAGGATTCGGGGCACTCCGGCATTATTGTACCTAAGTGTCACTTCACAAGCTTCCCGGCGGATTTCGGGAGGGGGTCAACGACATTTTCGATGCACAGTTATAAAGTTATTCGCACATTTCGGGTGGCTGCGCGCGTGTTAAGGGCGCGGGCGTCGGTACTGCGCGCGCCGCACGAACTGCGCTGTCGGCGCACGCAGAAACAAACTGTGAACATTTATTTTGTACTCGGCATTCGAACCGAGATACGCAAATGATAGCAATGGTTTGCGTAACCGTGAATGTAATTCGAGGAATGTACGAATTTCGTTTACGTGCAATTTTCGAACTAACAAAGAGTATTTCTTTTAATAGGCATTATATTAAACTAACGCTCGACTGCGATCATAGATGCCGCCTAAGACAGAGTGCGCATGCCTATAAGATGCTGTAAAGTAAAGGCAAACGTTTATAAGACTGTAAGGGCTTTAGCACATTTCTAACACAAATAGAAGCTTACCACAGGGAAACTGGCTTTTCTAAGTTTAAACACAGACATTTAACTGCCTATGCACTTATGCCTTTCATTCTGTAGCTAAAGTTTCGGAAATATTCTAAAAGTAATTTACTCTTTATAAATTGAATGACGTTGAATTGGCTCTACTAAACATTTTTCGTTGTATTTCGCATTTTGTTCTGAAAAGTAAAGCCGTTGGGCCTGCGCCTGATCTCTCTCTCTGATCATGTCGTATTTTCCGTCCCATTGGACTACGAGAATGAGGGAATAGAGAGTGCACCTGTGTTTGCGCACACACTTATGCACTATAGTAATGTCG
The DNA here is from genome assembly GCA_038048805.1 of Hipparchia sbordonii. Classification (NCBI taxonomy): domain Eukaryota; kingdom Metazoa; phylum Arthropoda; class Insecta; order Lepidoptera; family Nymphalidae; genus Hipparchia; species Hipparchia sbordonii. The sequence continues at coordinate 10,156,667 of JBBIWI010000010.1, forward strand.
GATTCAGGTCGGAGGACATTTTTATTTTTCCTCGATCTTCATAATAAAATCTTGTTCTTGTCTAAAGTCTTGTTCTTCGAGTTTGGCTCCGAAACGCACTTGTCCGCTTTGACAACAATTTAAAAACGAAAAAGATTTAAATAGAATATTGTATTGTATATACATATATATTAGTCTTCTAAGCATCATCTTTGCGTCAAAAAAAATTATATCATACGAATATTTTGTTGAAATATCTAAGCATTACAAAATATAACAAGTAAATATTTATATATGCCATTAACAGCTGGAGACTACCTGGCTATATTGAGACATTAAAGTTGACTTATAAGGTAAATTCAGCATACCTCTAATATCTGCAGTCTACCGAGCAATATTGAATACTAGCGGACCCGACAGACGTTGTCCTGTCTTAACTATGAATATTGAAACTCCCCTTTTTACCCCCTTGGGGAGAGAATTTTCAAAAAATGTAAAATACGTAAGGAAGGGCGGGGCTATTTTGTCGGCGGGGCAATCTTGTCACAAGACTTTGTAGCCTACAGTTTAATAGTTTTCTAGTAACGACATCTTTCGGCAGGTATAAAATTTAATTAACTACGCGATAAGCTAACAGATGTCGCTGTAGGATGCATGGTTTTGGAATGACAGCTGTTCTTCTACAGTCGCCATTTTGAATGGACACAACATAGACGACGCTCCGCAAATTTTATTTCGTTTTACGTGTTAAAAGTGATTGTTGTGAAATCTGCCCAAGGTAAGTAATAACTTTGAATGTTGGAGATTCTTTCTAAACTATTTATTTTATCCTACGCTTTAAATAAACAGTGTTATTAAGTCCGATGTCATAACCTCGAAAAATATTTTGGCGGGGCTATGTTGTCAATTTTTAAGACGAAATAGCCCCGTCGATTTTGTATGAATTTGCAAAAAGCTAGTGACGTGCTATGATTGGCTTTCTTATCGACATATTATCGACATAAGTATAAATCTTGAGCAACTGACCTAAAATATTTGTGTTTTGTTATAAGTACACATATTTAACTGAAAAAGCGTGAACCTATGTTTTTTACGCCTAAACGTCTAATTTAACTTTGTTGAAGTCTAGTACGGAGATTTTAATTTACTGAAACTGCCTAAGCACTTTATTTTTAATGCAGTTCGAGTGGGTATCAAAAGTTTGTGTGGATGTATGAATGTGTGTTTGTTATTCTGTTACGCTGAAACTACTGGACGAATCCAAATGAAGTGGTACACCGGTAGATAATGACAGGAAACAACACGTTGAATACCTACAATTTAGGCTGCTAAGAGCGCATGAATGTTTCATGTGTAATATTTTTTATCATTAATTTATACCTAATTTTCTTTAAATGCTCATTCTTTTGTAATTGCTTGTAATGTACTTATAGTTAGTAATTGTTTGTTTTAGATGGTCCGACATTATAAGAGGATTAAAGAAAAAAGTTATTCAGAGCGGCAACTAGAACAAGCAGTTGATGCTCTTAAAGAAAATAAAATGACGCTCAGCCAAGCGGCAAAATTATTCGAAATACCAAGAACAACAATTTCTTTTAGATTAAATCATTGTGTAATGACAAGAGCTGGACACCCAACAGTTTTTTCTCCAGAATTTGAAAAAAGAATGGCGGATTGCTTGCACACAATGGAGAAATGCGGCTTCTCATTAACAAGAAAGGAAGCCTCTGTATTGATTTCAGAGTATGTGCGTCAAAATGGCTTGGTCACACCTTTTAAGAACCAAATTCCAGGAAAAGATTGGTTTCACTCCTTTCAGAAGAGGAATGAACTTTCAATTAAAAAACCACAAAATGTAGAACTTGCAAGAAAAAACGCTTGCGACCCGTTCATCATTTACGGTTATTTAGATTTGATGGAGAGCGTACTACAAGAATTAGAGTTAAAGGAAAAACCCAAACAAATCTACAATTTGGATGAAACGTCCATTTGCAATGACCCAGTTAAGGGTAAAATTATAGGAAAAAAAGGTTTTAAGGCCACTAGAACAACCAGCGGACCTGGACGCAATAATACAACCGTTCTTTTAGCTACAAATGCTTGCGGTGACAAAATTCCTCCACTGATTATATTCCAGGAAAAATTTCTCTGGAATCAATGGTTTTACGCCGAGGAACAAGTTAAAACCGCTTACGCGGTTAGTGACAAGGGCTGGATGGAGACTTCTATTTTTGAGAAGTATATGAGAGATGTGTTTGTCCCCGCGATAGGTCCAGAGAGACCAGTCCTCTTAATATTTGACGGACACAAAACACATGTAACTTTGGGTGTGATAGAATACGCGGCGTCTCAAGGTATAACAATAATTAAACTTCCACCACATACCTCTCACGTATTGCAGCCGCTGGATTTAAGCACCATGAAGCCCTTAAAGGACAGATGGGAAGCTGAATTAATAACATGGCAGAGACGTCATATTGGGTCACGATTACCTAAAAGCGAATTTTCACGAATTCTCACCAAAATATGGAGTGAGATGAATCCTGTCATTTTGGCCAATGGGTTCAGAAAAAGTGGAGTTTATCCATTTGACCGCGAAGCTATTCCTAAAGAATTATTCGATCCAGTAAAATACAAAAAATGGGAGGACCGTGAAGTTTTGAGCCCTGCGTTATTACCTTGCGACGCTGAACTTACACAACCAGGACCAAGTACAATGTGTTTGGAACGCAAAATAATTAATGACGATTCAGAAAAAGACTCTGTGTTATTGCCTTGCGACGCTGAACTTACAAAACCAGGACCAAGTTCAATGAGTTTGGCACGCAACATAATTGACAGTTCAGAAACATCACAAAACCAGGAACAAGATGAACATCTACTGCAGTTGCTCGGCAACACTGGGCTATCAGAACCAGTACCAAGTTTAATGAGTTTGACAATGAAAATAATTAATGGAGGTCCAAATCAATTAGGAAAACACGAACAACATGACCACAACACTCCAGAAAAACCAGACCCAGGTAAGAGAAATAAAGAAAAACCTATAAAAATTTCATGCATTATATCAACGGCGACCGAAATACAAGAAAAAAATACTGAAGAATTAGAAAATAAAGAAATTAATACAAAAGAACCAATAAACAAACTACAAGAAGTACAACAGAACCGGACAGACATTAAAACATACCCAGGTAAAAGAAACGGCGATAATATTAAAAAAAAATCACGCAATATGCCAACAACAACCGAAATACAAAAAAATATTACTGAAGAAAAAGAAAATCAAGAAATTAATAGTAGAGAACCAATATATGAGCAACAACTGAACCAAAATGAAAACCGAAGAGGAAAAAAAACATACCCAGGAAAAAAAACTACACTAAAAATAGAAAATCCAAATAATACGCAAGCAGAAAACAAAATTCAAAGAATAAAATGTACCGATGAAAAAAGCAAAACAGAAGAACTAACGAAGAACAATAAGGAAGAACTAACAAAAAATCCGATACGTTTAGAAATACCAAAACGATTTAATAACACTGACCTTCAATCTTCATTAAAAATTATAGACGTAAAAATTATTTCATCTCAGAAAAAAAGTTATGAAAATATTTCATTTGAAGAACTTCTATTAAAAACTGTAGGTAAAAGTAATTCCCCCGTGCCTCGAAAAAAGCGAATCACAAATAGCAATGCAGAAGTTTTAACATATAAAGATGTGATGGATCGTATGAAAAAAGAACAAAATGAAAAACAACACAATAGCTTAAAGAGGAAAAGATCTAAAGATGATAAAAAATCAGAAAAAAATAAGCAAAACAAAAAACAAAAAAAAACTGTTACCAAAAAAAGGTCTAAAGTTAATAAAAAAAAACATTCAGATACCGACAGCAACAGCACAGGGTCATTCGAGTGTGTTGATGAGTCTGATAATGACACAAAGAGTTTTTATAGAAGCGTTCTTGATCAGCTATCTGATGAGGAAAATGTTAATGAACCATCTACAAGTAATGTTGATGCTGACTTTGCTGGAGCTAGACATGAAGGTTCTAATGTAAAAACGGGGCAATTTCTCTTAGCCAAATTTTACACCGAAAGAGGAAAAAAAACGTACAAATATGTTTGCCGTGTAGAAGAAGTCTATGAAGAAAAAATTGTTGTGCTTGGATTTAAGTCGAAGAATAAACAAAAAAACGTTTTTAAGGAGGCCAAAAATGATATATCTATCATAGAATACAAGGACATTCAAGAATATCTTCCATCTCCGCAAGTGAGGGGAAAAGATTTTATATTTCCCTGTAAAATTGAAATATTAGAATTATAAAAGGTAGTAGGGATAGAAATTTGATCTCAATAGTTATTAATACGATTCTTTGTATTTTTGTTTGTAGCAATTTTATTAACTAAGAGTCATCTTGTTTTGTAGCAATTTTAAGTGTGTTTTGAGTACCTATGTTGAAATTACTTAGTATTATTATTTAATAACAGTTATACTCTTATTTAATAACGGGTATGATACAATTTTATCATTTTGTTCCATAATAAAGTTTACTACTTACTTAAATGTGCTTTTTTATAAGACCTGGGTCAAAAAAAAATTGGAATCAAGTTGAATTATATTTGGAAGTTTAGAATGTATTGCTTCTTTCGTAAGAAAAATTGTTCTACCTTATGGGGCATCCTAACGCTATGTGGCACCCTCATCACTTATAAATTAATTACTTGATGTAAACATAATTTATCCAAAATATTTTTGGGTGAATTGAAGTGTAGGTACTTACACTTATTTTAAGCATACCATATTAGTAATAAATACTTCACTGTAATTACAGATAGAAAATATGCGAAAAACGGCCACTTCTAGCAGTTTTGCTATCTGTGACTACAGTGAAATATTTATTAATAATATGGTATGCTTAAAATAAGTGTAAGTACCTACACTTCAGTTCACCCAAAATAAATTTTGGATAAATTATGTTTACATCAAGTAATTAATTTTTAAGTGATGAGGGCGCCACATAGCGTCAAGAAGCCCCTTAACTTTTCTTATTCAAATTGATTCCAGACAAAAAGTTATCGATATCTCAAAAAAAAAATTGTATCGATATAGTGAGACCGTCACTATCTTGTATGGACGCGAGACGGAATAGCCCCTCCAAAAATTTAGAATGATTTTTCTCGAAAATGAACCTTATGTCTGCGTAACTAAATACAAATTCAAATAGGCGGCGTCATCAGTATTGTCTAGCTCTGAGTAAAACGGGAATTGCTCCACAGATGTCGTTCTATTAAACTCCTGACGAAATAACCCCGCGCGGGGCTATCTTGTCCTAAGTCGACTCCTATTAGAATTTAGCTATTTTCTTAGCTACTGCAATAGTTTTTCACGTTCCAAATATGATGAATAGAATAAGAAATAACGGCTTGCTTTGATGTAATTGTCAAATTTTCCGTAGCTATTATTTAAGAAAAAATACAGACGTGTTCTTTTTTGAGTGTTATTTTTCGGACGGAATAGCCCCGCCCTTCCTTAATTCTTTATTTTTGATCAAGAGCCAAAATATCAAGTTTCATAAACATAACTTGAAAAATAACTTGAAGAACGAAGGACTATCATACAAACATTCAACCCCTATTTAATCCCTTAGGGGGTAGAATTTTTAAAAACTGTGAAACACCTACTTTTTTGTTTTCAATTTAAAGCCTAAGTACCGAATTTTATGGGTATAGCTTGAAAAATAACGGAGTTTCATACAAACTTTAACCCCCCTTTTTACCCCCTTGGGGGGAGAATTTTCGAAATATGTAAAATACGTACTTAATTCTTTATTTTTGATCAAGAGCCAAAATATCAAGTTTCATAAACATAACTTGAAAAATAACTTGAAGAACGAAGGACTATCATACAAACATTCAACCCCTATTTAACCCCTTAGGGGGTAGAATTTTTTAAAAGTGTGAAACACTTACTTTTTTGTTTTCAATTTAAAGCCTAAATACCGAATTTTATGGGTATAGCTTGAAAAATGACGGAGTTTCATACAAACTTTAACCCCCCTTTTTACCCCCTTGGGGGGCGAATTTCGAAAAATCCTTTCTTAGTGCTCGCCTACGTCATAAAAGGAACCTACTGTCAAAATTTCAAGTTTCTAACTTCAGTGGTTTAGGCTGTGCGTTGATCGTCAGTCAGTCAGTCAGTCAGTCAGTCAGGACAAGCCTTTTTATATAATTATAGATTGATGTACCATGAAATTGTATCTATACTTACCTACTACATTTTTAGTAAGTTATAAATAATACCTACTAATAAGTATATTTAACGCAGAAGTGAATTAGTTAGTTTAAATAAACTAGAAACAACTTCCTGTGGGGTCGAGTAAATGCTTGTATAACATGATTCCGAAAGAAATGCTAGATTTGATATTTCACCTTAAAAACATTGCTGGCAAAATTCGGTTGGTATTCATACATAGAGAGAGCGAGAGAGAGAATGAAACAGATAGATAATGTACAATTTAGAAGCAAATACTAAACATTATAATTCGTAGTAAAATTATTATCTTTAGGTTTTCCTTTCAAAAAAAAAAAGTTGCAGCAGCTTTCTCTACAGCAACTTATAAATGTATTTATTCAAGTGTTATATCTACGTATTAAAGTTGTGTCTTTAGAAATTTATCTTTTTCCACTACGTGAGATATTTCTCTCATAAAATGTAAATGGCAGTCCGTAATGGCAAAAAAGTTCATAAAATTATGTGAATTGCCAAGCGAAATGGTCAAATGCACTATTTTGTATCGTTAACCACGTAATCATTGCCTCTTGAATCTTGATGCCTTAAGTGATTTAAAAAATAACGAGCCTAAAGCTGTTCTCTGGGCTGTAACCGTACATTCTTACTGACGTTAATCGCTACTTGAAAATACAGCCGACCTTCCTGTGATTATTGCAATCAACTTAATTAGTAAGGTACGCCTATTGCTAACTAGGCAAGTTGTAAGTAGTATAAGAAATGAGGAGATCCGTAGGAAAACTAAAGTTACCGACGTAACTCAGCGAGTCGCGAAAATTAAATGGAATTGAGCGGGGCATATAGTTCGAAAAGCTGATGGTCTTTAGGGTCCCAACTCCCAAGGTGGCGACCCCGTACCGGCAGGCGCAGAATTCATCGCACTATTTTGATATAAGTAGGCCGATATCAGACGAGTCGCAGAGAGCCGCTGGATACTGGCGCAAAACCGAGGCCCGTGGAAGTTCATTCAGGAGACGCTCGCTCATCCAATAGAACAAAGACATAATTGCAAAAACTCGAAATTGACTTTTTGATGTTGAATGAATAGTGGATATTTTATCCAAGGAAAAAAAAGCACAATTGTAGGTCTATTAGAATTGCAGAATTGTAGGTCTAATTTACTATTTTGCTTTTTTTTCCTTGGATAGAACATTCACTATTAATACTTATACCATCAAAAAGTCAATTTCGAGTTTTAGCAATTACGTCTCTGTTCTATTGGATGAGCGATTTGTTTGGTAGTGGGCATCTACCGGTTGTTAAAGAAGAGAAAAAGAAGATTGTTAATTAAGTTGGTACCTACTTATCACATGAGCGATCCGTTTTCTTTCACCATCTGCCATCTGCACCAGCTTTCTTGAAGATGCTCATTGCTCAGGAATAAGTTAGAGATGAGTTGACGGGGTTTTTAAGGAGTAAAAAGTTGTATATTTGCAATTTAATTTTATCATGTTGAGATACTTCAAGTACCAATAAAAATCGATTATTACCTAAATAATTATAATTACTAAAGGAGATGTCCCAAAATTGCCCCAGAGTCGTTTCAAGTTTGTAAATTGAAAAATACCAAGAGACCTAACTATATAAATCTAATAAAATTACTTTTCAATTATTATTTTGAAAGACATAAATAGAAACCTACGAACTAGCGGGGTTTTAAAATCATTCTAAAAATAAGTATTTTTATTTCCTGTTATTGTTTACTGCCATTTTATTTACAGCTAGTGATGATTCGATACAATACAAGCAAGTACTCGATACTTTTGTTTCGATACCGAGTACTTTTGGTATCGAATCACTACTTTCGAGTCTTACTTGGTATTGGAAGAAAAGTATCAATTCGAATCAACATGCAGATACGATGATTCACTAAAAAAACTGGCCACATGCGGTGTGGTCTGCATCTCAAATAAAATGACGATACTACTTTTAGGTTATGTCATTATTTTAAATCTTTAACGTTTGTCAGTGAACTGACGGTGATCGAACTATATTTTTGGCACGATTTTTTTGTACAATGTGTAGGGTAGTTATCATTCCACCAAACCGTCCGAATGATATTGTATCGATACAATTAGCAACTGAATCGTTTACCATTGTATCGATCTACATATTAAGTATCGGATCGGGACGAAAATCCCTATACAACATTCTTAATCTGTGCCTATACAAGGAACTTCGTTGAGTTGCATGTTTGCGCTTATGTGATTTTACTCGGCTTTGAGTAATAATTCTTCAAGTCTGCGTCAAGTTGATGCTCCGCAGTGCTTGTAAGTTTGCATCGGAACATTCGTGAGTGAAACGTGAATTAGAGATTTTGACTCTTGTTGTGTTGTGATATCTCGGCTGGGCGGCAATGGCGTTTCATAATCGTTATGTTAACTGTACCATAACTTTCGATAATCCTCACATAATATCTCGAAGAGTGCTTGGATTAGACTCACCACTGCGTGATCTTTTGCTGGCATGGATTTCTCCTATGGAGGTGGGTATATTCACTAACACAACCTTTTCGGTAGGTATTTTTAGTGAGATGTTAGGGTACTCAATACGCAATAACCCCACTATCTAGGGTCAAAAATACTATTTATTTGTAATTTACACAGGAAAACCAACCCAAAGGTAAAACTTTCATCGTGACGCATAAACTTTTTTTTCTGGGGCAAACAATGTATTGGAGATGGGCCATCTCCTTTGAAATACATAATACTATGAGGCCGGGTTTGTAGGTAAAGCTTGGTTTAAAGGCGAGTACCTATTTATCTAATCAAAAAATTATCTATTTCAATAACTACAACGCAGCGCTTTTATACTCGTATGTACCTACCTTTCTCTCCTTTTAGGTAAATATGGAAGCTTCAAATACGTCATTAATTAAAGCCCCATGAATAATTCATTAAAGGTTATTAAGTTAATTGATTGACATTGAGCTTCCCTTTCTAGATATAATTTTATACGCATTTTGTCGCCTTTTTAAAGCTGGACATCATCTTTAAATACTTAAGGCTGAAACAAACAAAACGCGCAGTCAAAGCGGCACGCCGCGGCCAACTGTCTAAACTCTTAAATGCTCACAAAAATAATTTTTTGTCGTTATTAGTTAGTAGTCAGATGTACTTAGTTACTGTTAAGTAGGTATTAATTATTTCTTTTTTGGCCTGGGTTTTGAATTACATTGTAAATAGTAATAGAATATTACATTTCCCTATAATATGTCGCAGTCAAGCGCTATTCTGTATATAAAAAAAAATCAAAACGTGCCTTCATTATTATGAAGTCTCTATTGAGAGAACACCACAAAGTGTTCAATAGACGCTCCTAATTGCGCCTTATCGTATTAAATTCAGGTACGTACAGTCGTACACCCATATTGAACATTAATACTTATCCCATATTACGATGTCACGTCCTGGACTTTGACGAGTTAACGTACTTCACACAGTTCGTTGCAGTTACGAGGCGAGGCGAGTGTCACGCTGGTGTACGTAGTTACTGCCGAGCAGTTCGTCACACGTCGCTGTCGTCACGCGTTGTATTTGTTTCAAGCTTTAAGGGTTACTTTCCGGGCATATTTTATCCGATTATTTAAAATCATTTATGATATCAATTTTCCTGGCAGTTGGTGACAAACAGCTTTGGTAAATGAAATGTTGCTGATAGTTATACTTCCCTATTTTAGTATTTTTACAAAATATAACGTAGATTGCACCATATGTTAGGCGGGTTCAGAATCCTATTATAATATTATAAATGCGAAAGTTTGGATGTATGGATGGATGTTTGTTACTCAATCACGCCGCAACTACTGAACCGATTTAGCAGTTTAGCACAGAGATAGATTAAAGCCTGAAATAACATTTTTTTTTTTAAAGAGCAACCGTCGAGTTTATTGCTGGCTCTTCTCTGCCATTCCGAACCAATGGTAGATTCATCGACGATTCAAAAGCATTTGTAAAAGTTTATTTGAATAAAAAATATTTCTATTCTATTCTATTCTAACATATAGGCAACTTTTATGCCGGAAAACAAAATAAGAGAGTTCCCGCGGGAATCAAAAAACCTTAATCAACTAGTCTAAATATATAAAAGGCAAAAGGTGACTGACTGACTGATCTATCAGCGCACAGCTCTAACCGCTGGATGGATCGGGCTAAAATTTGGCATAATCCGCTAAGAAATAATTTTTGAAAATTAACCCCCTAAGGCGGTAAAATAGGGGTTTGAGAAATCAACTTAACGTGAGCGAAGCCGCGGGAAAAAACTAGTTTATTATAATATTATGCAGAACTTGTCAGCTCTCTCTCTTTAGCATTAATTTTTCCAAAAGGCTCGAATAATGATAAGGTTGATATCTATAGACCGCACTCTCACTCTACTCACACTCAAAACAGGACAGACTTATGTCAGTGCATATTTGTGTCTCTTTTTAACCTCTATCTTAAGTCTGAGCTGAGTCTGAGCCAGCAAACCGTAAGTCAGCCAGCCAAAACAGTTTTACCTAATTTACCTACTCTACCTATTAACCCATACTAATAAAAGAATAATTAAACTGACTAGCCGGTTATTTTATTTAAGGTAAAAACGCGGATCACGAATTACTAAAAAATGCGCATTTCCTTGTAATTAATTACGTAAATTGGAAACTGCAACACGCAAATGAAAAACCCTTGCGGTTTTGGTGGTCAAATATAATTTCATTAATTAGTTCAAATCCTGACTTCAAACGGCAAGCTACGAGAAAGTCAAGGTGAACTACGTAGGTAAATCATTTTTGGCACAAAATTAATTTGAAAGAATAAATAATATTATCTAATCAGCTTTTTCCTTTTTATAGGTAAAAATTTAAAAAACCCCCGACATGTTACAACATCCTAATCGCTAGTCAGTAATCGTTAAAATAATAATATGTAATCCGCCATTTTGTGGCGGCGGCCATCTTGGACCGATTTTCATCAAACACACTACAGACTAATTCACCTTTCAAACAAAACAAAATCAAATCGGTTCATCCGTTCGGGAGCTACGATGCCAGTTGCCACAGACAGACAGACACACACAGTCACGTAAAACTTATAACACCCCGTCGTTTTGCGTAGGGGGGGGTTAACAAAATACATATGTACCTATCTACTTATTCAACACGCACTGCTGAACTTCGTCGTCGTTGTCGTCGAGGGGTCGTTGGAAATCAGTCCAACGACCCCTCGGAAGTCAAAACTCCAATGGTTGGAGAGAAAGGACCGGTGATGACGTGACAGAAGCCAGTGACGCACGCCGCCGCGTCTGGATATTCAAAACGTGTCCGGTGACGTCACTAGGCAGGCACTTACTTTACATGAGCCGCTAACACATTGACATAATAAAACCACAGATACCCGTACCGGAAAGCGTAGTGTTGGTGGACTGCCCACTGGACCGGCAGCAGACGAGTCACATGGACTAGTTGATGTCACTGATTAGCTAGATGCATGTAGCACAAGCGACTCGTCGGGAGCCGCTGATAACAAACGACGCAAGACCGTGGCTTCTAAGAACGACAGTAGAAACGTGTATGTCTTCTTCTGGCGAAGAAAAATTATTATGAAGCGCGAATTGTAAAGAGCTATTGCAATTTAGAACATAATATTTTCTTTTTTAGAAAACTTATTTATAGACCAAAATGCATACAAACTAAACATAAGATTTTCTAAATACGTAATACACAAAAAAATTATCTACATTTTGAGAAACTTAGGTAGGTACGTAGTACTTACTGTGAAAATGAAGAATCATAACTTATGTGTAATTTTCTTTTTTTGCAATAGCTAAATGAACATAAGCTAAGACGATATGTTACCTGAATATTCATTTTTCACAAGATGCTGCGGACCGTTGTTTATAAAAACAAGTCTTGAGTTTTCTGTATCAATGTCCGATTAAAAAATAATATCAAAGTATTTTCGACCCTAAACGGAGTTAACATAAAGTTCAAAACGTATTGTCATTATAGCAAAGGCATAAAATACAAATACGGGGTGAATAACTACGTTCTACGTCAAGCAAGTCGCATGTGGAGTGCGACGTTTTTACTTCATTATAAATGTTAATTGCTGCTGTCTGCTGAATCGGCCTGGTCATTGAATTCTCAATAAATGGATGGTACTTCCTGGTAAGCCTGCAACCTGATTGAGAGCAAAGTAAAGCGAACAGTCCATGCGCAGGGAATTTAAAAAATCTGAATTGTCTATGGTCTGTTCTGGTAGTCACACTGATCTCTATAATTAATCAATGATTAACACTGGATTTGCTGTCCCTATACAAATGAGAGCTTAAATATGGATCAATTTGAAGCGCCAAAGACATACGAATGTCTTTAGAACTAAAATATTGCAAATGGCGGACCAACCTCTACAATTAATCTATGAAATCATACAACAACAACAGTGAAATCAGGTCGAGGCGCCATATTCTTGGTGCTTGCTTACAGCACCAAAATGGCGTCAATCAAGTAGATCCAAAACCAGGTAGGACTGCAGCCTCTCTTATGTTAATCATAGATTATAATTATAGAGATTACTGGGTGGGAGGCTCTGGGTGTGGCTAGATATCACTCATTTTTTTTGGGATCTAACGGGAGTCTTCTTGGTGTCGCATTCGCTACAGGGCTGTAGCTAGAGTCGAATTTGAGGTAGGGCAGCATTGGTTATAGGTAGGGCGGAAGAAAAAAATTATCATAATTTTGATCTGCTCCGAAGCACGGGCTCCTAAATCAATCAGCATGTATGACCTCTGGTCAGTGATGTTCAATAGCTATTCGTAGACAAAAAAAAAACTGTGACAAAACATGAGCATGGATCTAAGAACTATTTAATCCTCAATGATGAAGAACAAGCGAACAAGATGGTTGAACTTCCAGATTTGGATGTAGAGATCCTCGTCTTAATGAGAGTGAGGTAATAATTAATTGTTGGGTGGGGTGATACAAACAATTTCATTATAATAATTTATCTTATTTAATTTAGCGAGCTTTTTTGAAACGTAACTAGAGTCCTCTATGATGTAACTGTAAAACTGCATCTGTACATTGAGCAAGCAAAGCTTACAGTACTCGTGCGCACGCGATTCTCTACTTAAAGCTTCTATGTGGTGTCACTAGGTGGCGCTAACTTACAATTCTGCGCCGACTTCGGAGACTCGAGTCCAAAGTAAACATCTCATGAGTAGACTAGTAGTAAATTATTTTACTAAATTCCACTAAAGATTTTAAACATTTACGTACCTACTTAGATATTAAATTTTGCCAAGCACTACTCCAGTAGTAAAAATAATAAATTAATTAATTAATTTATTTATTTATTATTTTTGTGTATTTTTTAATATTTGTCCAATTTCTTGATTTTTAGTTATTTATTATTGTTAGTTAATTAATTAATTAATTTTGTGTATTTTTTCTATAATATATCTAATTACAATTTCTAAAAACGTGATTATATTTTTTTATGTTGATTCTAGTAGGTACAATCGTAAAAATAATAATATACCTACCTATGGTTTTTTTTTTTACATAATTTAGATGGGTCATTCCCACTAAGTACCTAGTGTGATTAGTTCAACCTTTGAAGTAATGGGACTTTTTACCAGTTGTAGTAGGTACAAGTGTTAAAAGGATTTAGACGCAGTTGTACCAGTAAATGGGGCAAAAATAGTTTAACCTACTACTACTCATTAGGACCATCGTTCTGTGTGCATAAGTGTCATTTCTTCCTCGGTCTCAGTAGGTACACGACAGTGAATAAATCTACGATTTTGCTCACGATTTTGCTTAAAATCAGGATCGTTGTATCTAATGCCTTTTAGCTACCGTCTATACGAGCTTAATACCGACAGTGCATACCTTAATTACTGTCAATTAATTAGTATAATTATCTCTACGTGACTGCTATGTGGTATTTTAAGAAGATATGTAAACGTGGATTTATACCCTAACTCGGAATCCACGTTGGAATTTTTATTTTCTTGAATAACAAATTAGTAAAATAGATAATAAAAATAAGCAATTAAAAGAGAATAAAAAACCCGACTGCTTTAAAGGACATCAACTGAAAATTTACAATTTTAAATTGTCATCTAAGATCGAAAATAGTAATTCAAAATGAAAAATGATCAAAGAAAAATGATTTTAATAGCGTAATACTTACCTATTTTACAATATATAAAATACACGCGGCAATTTTATAACCCTTTTAATCGACTCCCAAAAAAGGAGGAGGTTCTTAATTCGTCTGAATCTTTTTTTTTATGTATGTTTCCCGTTTAATCGAAGAAGCCTGGACCGATTTAGAAAATTCCTTTTTTTAAAGGGTTCCCTTCCCAGGTTATCATGTCAGGATCTGATGATGGGATCCTGTAGAAATCGAGCGAACTCTTCAAATATAGGCACAATTGATATACCTACTGTGTAATGGCGTTTGAAGTCGGTTTTGTAAAAAGAATTTTTTTATATGTATTTACTTCATCGGCTGAAAATAAAGTTGTATACCTTCTTAAGCAGATGGTCTGATACACTTCTGCCAGACTAAACAGTCCACTCCGGCGACGGCAAAAATAATTTTTACGACCGGAAGTCGAACCCGTGACGGTAGCGGGCCTCTGTCAACAGTGTCAACTACGCCAGCGTCACGAGTAATTACCCGATTGCGCGACGTAAAAAAGTGTAGGTACTAATGTATTTATCAGTCTATGTATGTGTGTATGTCTATGTATGTAGATTGTAGGTATGTATGTTTGTATGAATGTATGTATGTATTTATGTATCTAGAGACCAAACGGGTGAGCCGATTTTGATGAATTTTACGTCAGTCGATTTGTGATGAATCTTTCGAGTGCGTAGACAGTTCGAGTGTCACCAGTAATCAAAATTCAATATGGCGACCACAAGACGCCATACCTATTGGTTATTTATTCTACAATATTAATATTTTGTTTGTTTAATCACGTGGTCACGCTACCTAGGTTTTTTAACGTTTTTAACTTTATTTACGATTTTGCTAAAGCTATTTCGATTGTAAGCAACCAATAAGGAATCATTTGTTATTTAAAAAAAAAAACTGTAGCTACTAATATGAATATCGTCGACGTCCGACTTGTATCTTTCTTATAAAATTATAATAAACTAGACAATGCCCGCGACTTCGTCTGCGTGGATTAAGGTTTATTAATTCCCGCGGGAACTCTTTAATTTTCCGCGATAAAATGTAGCCTAGGTGTTAATCATGGGTATGAGTTATTTCCAAACTTCAGCCAAATCGGTTCATTCGTTGTTGCGTAAAGGAGTAATAAACATCCATCCATACATCCATCCTCACAAAATTCCACTTTTATGTATGTATGATATTAGTAGAAAGTATGATTTTTAACATTAGTAGGAAGTAGGATAAATGCGAAAGTAACTCTATCTTTCAGTATTTTCCTCAATTAAATACTTAAAATTAACTTACTCTTAGTAAGAAAATGGTCACCTTTTGTAGTTATTAAAAATATTTCATGTACCACATTAACCCTGTATTTATGTACGCAATAAAATTGTTTAAATAAATAGACATACCTTTCTAAGTCCTTTACTCGCATCTGGATTCGGCAGATAGAAGTCCACAATCCCCAGCAAGCAGTCGTCACACCGACACACGTCACTCGGCAGAGAGGACATCGATCCGAAACTGCTGCAACTGTCCATTGAATCCGTCCGCACGAGCCT
Organism: Hipparchia sbordonii; assembly: GCA_038048805.1. Lineage (NCBI taxonomy): Eukaryota > Metazoa > Arthropoda > Insecta > Lepidoptera > Nymphalidae > Hipparchia > Hipparchia sbordonii. The sequence continues at coordinate 10,172,671 of JBBIWI010000010.1, forward strand.
CCCGGTGCTCAGAGCTTCCATTTTAGCCACTAGCAGCGACTCCATTAGCGACCGCGGCCGCGCCGGCGACCGGGAGCGACGCGGGAAATCAGGGGACAGGGACAACGTTCGGTCCAACGGGTCAGGGGACAACGGTCGGTGGCGTGAGAAATCTAACGCGAGGTCCGGGGATATCGCTCGGCGGGTTATGTCAGGGGACATCGGACACGGGACTAGGTCGCTCGAGCCCGCCCGCGACAGTGGCGGAGTCACGCTGCGACAGTGGGACGATGTCATCTTGGACGCCCGCATTGGTTAATGGTTATGCTTCCGCTATTATAGTTAACACTTCACTGAGCACAATGGGTCTGTTTGTGCCTCGGATTTATACACTGGGTGTCACATGTTGTTTGTTATTCTCTTTTTGTTGTATTGTTTTACCTTTTAACCTTTGAAAATCTACTTCTGAATTAGTTATTTAGTTTGCACTGTTGGTCTCTGTTAGGAGGTTAACGAATCAAGTAAAATTTTATTTCACGTACTATAATTTTCTAGGTATAAAAGTAAAGAAAAAGAAATGGCCTAGAACTTCGATATCTAACTTTTTTGATTATAGAAATCCAAGAACTTGACGATTCGAAAGCACTTTAATAAAAGTTTATTTTAATAAAAAAATATTCTAATCATAATGAGGCTACTAGGTAACTTTTTTCCGCGACTTCATCCGCATGGAAAAATATTTTTAAAAACCCATGGGAACTCAGTTTTCCCAAGGTGATATTATCATTTCTCCATCTCTAGGATGCATACTATATCGGTGCTAACCATCATAGACCATAGGGTTCAGGAATTAAGACGGAAAAATATTACAGACAGACGAAGTTTCTTTTGCATTTACAATGTTATAGTACAGATAGATGAAGATATTCAAACAAAGCAAAGTAATCAAAAATTAATAAGTATTATTAAAAGTTAAAAACAGAAAACAAGCACGCGAAATCGGTCTTTTAACATTAATTGTTCAAGACAGTGTACGATTATTTAATCAACGAACCGATATGTAATTATAATATCGTAGACCAATTAAATGCCAATTAAACTGTTCAAAGAGACAGGTAAGTAAGTCAAGAATTTTGTGGATAAATAATTGTGATTAAAAGTTCATGGAACATTGTATTATTTTAATGAAAATCAATAAATTGCAATTAACGAATTAATGCAATTGTAAATTAATTGAATTGTTCAACATTTTCCAAGAATTCCACTTGATATAAGTATCAGGTACCCGAAGAACCATAAGCGCCAGTAGTTAGACACAGTCTGTATTTTATATGATTATTATGTACATAGGTACATAAATACCAACATATTTCACATTTTTAAAGCGAACATAAAATTTTATGTAAATAAATAACTCAATAAAATAAGGCCATTATATTAAAAGGAATACGGTTCAAAAATTCGTCAAAAAAATAATATGCTCAATTCATATTTCAAGGAACGTTTTATACTGTCCCTGAATTAAGAAATGGAGCCATTTATCAAGTTTGGACCGTTGGTATGTTTGAGTACAAGTTATTATTGGTGAATTATTTATTCTCGTCACGTACAAAATACAGCCTTCGCGAGCCTTGCCGGCCGCACCCACGAGCGTAGGTAACGTGAAAAATACGTGAAGGCTTTAGAAAAATAGGAAGTCCTGTTATTCTCTATCTCTCTGGCCTCTGCCTCCGAATCCTCGTTTTAACGTTGTGACAACTTAAAAGGCATTTAAAATAACTCTGAATTAAATTTTAAATTTAAAAAGACGTGTGGCACTCGGGGACTGCCGCGGTAAAGCTATTGCATAGCATTTTTTATCAACGCCATCTAGTGGCTCACCGTAGAGGAGTCCCGTGTCAGGTTATTTTCGTTACGGAATTTCTGGATTCGGTGTCCACGCTGGCCCGCGATAGAAGCTATGCAATAGCTTAATAAATCAAAAACCCGACTGCGTAAATAAACACTGATCAACGGAAAAATTCTTTTACGAAAGTATGCCTACTATGCCTGAAGAATTCCCTCGATTTCTCCAGGATCCCATCATCAGATCCTGACCCGATGACAATGGGATCACCTGGAAAGTATACCAGTAATCTAGAAAACTGTTAAATAATAGGTACCTATGACTTAAAACAGTCGGGACCCATTATTGGTAAAATTTGAACCGATCTAGATTTTTAGTATGTATGTATGTGTATAAGTATGTTTTTACGTATGTTTGTCCATGCATTTCTCCGAAACTAGTAGTTGAGCTGTGATTATTCTTTTTTTATTTGCTTCCATTTGCTTCAACTTAGGGAACAGTAAAGATTTCATGAAAATAGGTTTGCTAGTTTTCAAAATATGGACAAATTTCCCTTTTCAGTTATTCCTTATTGATCGGTTTAATTTTTCTTCAATTATTATTTTGTTTTATTCATCATATTATATTTGTTATTTCGGTTTAAAATGTGTAAATAATAATATAAAAATTCTTGGACCGACTAATAAATACTTGCTTCATGGTAGAGGAAAGATAATGCTAAAAATAAGCTTTCCATCAAGTTAACAACCTGGGTAAACGTCACTTACGTGCTACTGCTACCCTTTGTATCATTAAATCAACAACTCAGCGATTTGTAATTCGAAAAAAACTATACCTGTGTGATAACTTAGGTACTACAACTTTAAATCATGTTAACACGGCACTCTGTACTATATTATGTATTCTGTGACAGCACTAAAACATTATGTGCTCAGTGGCAAAAAATGTACGAGTAAAAGCGCATGCGTGAAGAATACAATCTTCATGTGAATTATTTATTTAAATAGTTTCAGGAGAGATAATAATCGGCCAGCCACGGCTTCGTATCATGTCGTCTCGGTCACTCTTATTTAACCCTAAGTAGGTTTTATGTACTAAAGTAATTTTCTCATAAAGGCATTTATAGGGCCCCATGGTTTTTCTCCGCATAAGAACCTATATAATACAAGTTATAGAATGCACCAAGAATCTTCTCCAAAATTCTGTACTTTCATCCACATTCACAGAATATCTAATAGTTCTACCACATTGTCCATCTGTCTGTCCGTGTGCCAAGGCCCTTTTTCTCAGAGACAGCTTGAGGTACAAAGTTGAAAATACTTCTGAAAATACTGAATTTTTAGCACCTTGAGCTAAAATCCGCAGACCGCACTCTGCTCAGACTCAAGACAGAGTTAAAACGAGACATGTCAAAGCATATTTGTGTCTCATTTTAACTCTATCTTAAGTCCGAGCTAAGTTATAGCACGCTCTACAGATTTCAGCATTAGACTAAAGTTTATCACATTGAATTTAGGAAAATATTCGAAATTCAGCATTTCGGAAAATAATGAAAATTCTGCTTTTGGAATTTCGCAAAAATAATAATGAAATAGTGTTATTGTAGACTAGCTTTTGCCCCCGCGACTTCGTCCGCGTGGAATTAGGTATTGGGGTGGAATTTTCAAAAACTGTGACACACGTACAAGAAGTAGGTACGTGTGTATTTTTAACTGAAAGCTCAAATACCGACTATGATGGAAACAGCTTGAAAAATGACGGAGTTTCATATAAACTTCCATCCCCTATTTAAACCCCTTAGGGGTGGAATTTCCAATAATCCTTTCTTAGTGTGCGCCTACGTCATAAAAGGAACCAACTGTAAAAATTTCAAGTTTCTAACTTCAGTAGTTTAGGCTGTGCGTTGATATCTCAGTCAGTCAATCAGTCAGTCAGGACTTTGAATTTTATATATATAGATTGTAACAGCGTGGCATTAGCAATATTAATCTTGCTGTCTAGTATAGTTAATTTTAATCCTCAGTAAACAGCTAATTCCTATTCGCAGCCACACTCACGTTCTGGGTGGGCTTTAACGAGGTATCTCAGTGAGTTTTTTCTAATGGTACGTAACGCAATAAACTCAGCCATAAAAATACAATAAACTTATCTATTAAACAAACACGGTGTTTATGAATAAAAAGTTTGATTTAAAAAAAATTATATGCCTATATTAAATAATTAAGTTAAGACGTCTCGCAACACCGCAGTCTCGTCGTGACCACGGTCCATTGGATCGAAATATCGACAATCCCAACTAAAATAATTACCGTGGTACGTACTCGTAGCATTTATAACAATTATGTCAGTAAACCACGAATTAAGTCTAAAATCTTTAATAATTAAGTTGTTCGGGAATTACGAGATTTTTTGGTAGGTAAGCCACAAGTCACAACATAAAAAACTTTGATGATGACTTTCATACATTTTTAAGCTATTGCATAGCTTCTATCGCGGGCCTTGAGCGTGGAGACCGAATCCAGAAATTCCGTAACGAAAATAACCTGACTCGGAACTCCTCTCACCGCTAGATGGCGTTGATAAAAAATGCTATGCAATAGCTTTACCGCGGCAGTTCCCGAGGGCCACACGTCTTTTTTCTTCTTTGTTTATTTAGGGGCTTTAAAAAACTTTCATATATAGAATAAATATTTGTTTATTAGATCTTTAATCTTATGTCTACCCATGTTAACATGTGTTAGGTTGTGGTAGGTGTGCATTTTTGAAACTTCTGTGTGGAAACATTGTGTGCATAGCCTAGTTTTTTTAACAATTGTAAAAAAAATAAAAAATTTTTTTTTGAAAAGAGCAACTGCTGAGTTTCTTGCCGGCTCTTCTCAGCAGAATCTGCATTCCGAACCGGTGGTGTTTCATAGGCGCTACAAGTTGGCCTACATGAAATAAATAAATTTTGATTTTGATTTTGATTTTATGAGATTGGAAACAATGTTCTCGGTAAAAAGTTAATACCTATCTGTATTAGCAAGTTAATAAAGTTAAAAACAAGATTTTTAATAATGATGTTCATTATTTTTGGGAAATTAGTTTTTGTGTTATTGCTGCGCTGCAGTTTAGTTTTTTATAAATTAAAAAAAAATCAAATCCCTTTTAATTTTATGAGGTCACAAGAGCGGAGACATCAATGAAAACGAGATATGTTAATACAGATCATATCGACAAATGGTTCAGTCTAAATTGGCGTAATCGATTCACTTATTGGTCACATTTACGATGAAGTAGTAGTCCAAGAGCTGGTGAAAGATTCGTTGAAATGATTTTTATCTTTATCGACATACTAGTTGATGTCCGCGGCTTCGCTAGCGTGCATTTAGTATTTAAAAATCCTATGGGAACTCTTTGATTTTCCGGGATAAAAATTGCCTATGTCGCTCTTCCTATCCTCAACTATAACCATGCAAAAAATTACGTCGATCCGTTGTTTTTTCCGCTGTGATTGAAAGACAAACAAACAAACCAACAAAACAAACACACTTTCGCATTTATAATATTTACAAAAAATACACGCCGTCCAAGTGGTCGTTTATGGGCATGGTGCCCAAAACACTGGCGCTATTCCCTCCTTTTTGTAAATATAACTAGTAATAGTTTTAATTTATTTAAGTTATTTATTTAAGTTTTATTTTATAATATTAGTGTATATTAGTAAGGATAGGTAACTGTGAGTATGAATATGTTTTAAATTGTTATGAACGAAAAAGACGCTCCTTCTTTGACTAAATAAACCGATTTGGAAAGTGGATGCATAATTTCGTCCGCATGGAAGGATTTACATAATGCCTTTCCCATAACGAATTACGCTGATATCTGTATACGGAATAAGGCGATCGAAAGATCTTTAGGATGCTTTTGTATTCATGTTCCACCGGGCCAGCCCGTTTAAGCAACTTTATACAAAATTCTTTGACTTTTCCCTGTCCGTGGTACGGCCCGGCCCGGCACAGCGTAACATGAATGAACCTTTACGTGACTAAGTTCCAATTAAACATGCTCGCGACTTCATACGCGATGGGTTTAGAAAAATCGTAGACTTAACTTTCACCAACCATACCTAAATCATCCCCTAAGTATGCTTAATCAACCCCTAAATAGGATGTCTCTTTGCGTAGGTAGTCCCTAAATACTCCCTAAAAGTTCGTGAAAAAGAAATTAACGGAAAGCGTCTCCCAAATGAGCTTAGATAGTCCGTAAAAGTTACGCAACGTTTGGTGGAAACGGGCTGAAAACTAAAAAAAAGTTCGACGATTAAATCCCCACCCGTTGAATTTTTGTCGTACCTATTCCAAGCTGAACAATTTATTTGGAGGGGCATGTTAAATAGGTATTTTAAAAACAAAAATTAATTGGAATTTTCAGAATAAAAAGTAGGTTATGACCAAAGTAGGTACTTAAGTGTTATGTGTATAGTACCTAAGATACCTAAAGAGCAAACCACACCTATTTTTATTTGATACACCCACTGAAAGACGCTGACTCCTCCCCTTTCACGTTCTAATACAGCGGTTACATTATTGGGATTCGGCGAATGTTCGCATTATCGGGATTCGGCGATTATTCGCACTATTGCGACAATTGTGGCCGAGTAGTTCGTTGAATCGCGATGCATTCGGGCGAACACGAAGCCTTATCGCGGCATAGTCGGTAATGTAAATAACAAGTTAACAAGAATATCGCGTACAAAAAAAAAAGACGTGTGGCACTCGGGGAACGCCATCTAGCGGTGAGAGGAGTCCCGTGTCAGTTTATTTTCGTTACGGAATTTCTGGATTCGGTCTTCACTCTGGCCCGCGATAGAAGCTATGCAATAGCTTAAAAACGATAATTTTATCGCGACAACACAACACAATAATGTAGCCGCAGCTACTCTAAATCTGTGGCCGCAGCATTATGCTGTTTCTACAAACCATATAAAAGAAAAGCACTTGAAGCTACCAGAAAATTGCCGATAAAGAACGATATTCTTTGCGCACTTAATGGGTAATTCCCTAACATTATACCTCCGCATACACACCAATAAACTTTAATATACAACTCATAGCCATAAAGTGTAATAAAACGTCTTAAAGATTATCCAATTTTGCCCTTATATAGGGTAAATTACAAAAGGTTTTTAAACTATCATCACTTAATACGCATGAGCTTCAAAGTATCTGAACTACAAAGAAGCTTAAATATTTTGCAGAGCAAAAAGTTGATGACAGGAAATGCCGTGCGTTGCAAGTTCACGTTATAACATTACGTCTCGTACGTGGAAAAAGACGGGTGTGTGTATAACTTGATTGTGCCCGCGACTTTGTCCGCGCTTTACTTAGGTTTTTATACAATCTCTTATCATAAAGGCTCAAGTTTGTATCTGTGTATGTTTGTTACTCCTTCACGCCACAAGAATGAACCGATTTGGCTGAAATTTGGAATGGAGATATCTCATATCCAGGATTGATACATACGCCACATTTTATCCCGGAAAATTGAGGAGTTCCCGCGGGAGTTAAAAATTTTAATCAGGGGATTTCCGCGAGAACGCTTTAATTTTTGGGATAAAATGTAGCCTATGTGTTAATCCTGGCTGGGAGCTTTCTCCATTCCAAACAAACAAATCGATTCATTCGTGGGCGCGGATGAAAACCGCTCCGTGAGTATAGGTACTAAGGCTTAGAGCATCTCAAAGTGCGTACTACCTTTAGGTATTATGTGCTACTACTTAGTTACGACTTGACTGTAGCGGAAAGCTGACTGCGAAAGCTCAGTCGGACAGGATTTATTTATTACAAGCGATCGCTCACATGCTTCGCTTACGCTTATTCCTAATGGGGATTTATTTATTAGATTCTTGCTGTAACGGAAAGATCACTCTGTCCTGCTATGGAAATGTAATTATTATACCTACAGTCCTACATCTTTACCTACGTCAAGCTACCTAGGGTGGCTCCACACCGGATCCATTCGCCGATCATGATCCCCGAATATCATCGCGTAGCCCCATCGCGATCATGATCGGTAATTTGAACTCAGAACTTGTGAAACCCATATATCAATCTAGAGCCTACTTATTTATTGTAATAAATAAGTTGTTTTATAATAATTCTTATAATCAATTCAATTTTTATAAGAACCTCATATATTTTGTCTTTTAATATTTACCTACTATGATGTAATTACATATTTTTCAACACACTTGCTCATAAAATGGCTCCCGGTTCACCGCAATTAGGCACACAATGACACCTTTAACTCAAACTGTGACTTTTTATTACTATTATTCACAATGTGAGTTATAGATTTTTTTTTTAATTTATTGGTTGAGTTGCTTTGTTCTTAAAAAAGTTTCTATTACAAAAAAGATCCTACCTATTGCCAAGATACCTATTGCTTGCTCATTTCATACAACTTTGTATTTAAATAGATAATTTCAACTTGTACGTGTTTAATAAATAAAACTGTCACTCAAATATAACTTTTGTTTTTTCTGTAATAAAGAAAACTGGAAATTCCCCATTTTGTACGTGGCTATAAGAGAAAAGCCAAAAAAAAAAAGAAACCTCATTCTTTTAGTCTATGGCCATTAAAGGTACGCGCGCATTCCGGAAAACTGATTAAATCAAATAAACACCTGAATAAGCTGTATGGTCGTCGATCTTTGCCTGCCCTCAAGAGCATCTCAAGAGGGCGAACAAAAGAACAACATTAATTTTTCCCGCCATTGCGAAAAAATTTTCACAACTCGTTTTCACTGTTTTGTACCATAATGTATTTTTGTAATGTTTGTATTATTTTCTTCTCAAGTGTGTTGAAAAACGTCGTATGATACACGTGTATATTGATGATTACCGTCCTCGGCTACCTTAAGACCCTCACCTAACGGCTCGGGTCTCAATAGCGCCTCAGCGGTAATCACCAACTTTTACACTTGTACCATAATGTACTATTAGACTAATACCACTTTAGAATTTCACCTTACTCGCTTTTCAGGGAAGGTAGAAGAAATTTCAATTGCAGAGAGAGATATAAGCTTTGCCTAGTCTACTCCATTTAATATAAGTAACATGTATTTTTGTCCATAATATAATATAACCACAGTGTTTCGGATATATAAATGTTCGCGATTTGTAGAACAGACGTGTTTTACTTTTATGCGCCAATATGATCCATGCAACAATGTTACTCTGATATTATTGAAGTCTATCGAATGGAAGTACTTATTATGATTATCGTATGTGTATATATGTACCTTGTACATTTGTATTATCTAATGTATATAATTATATATACTACGTGATCTCGACCGGTGAACTCAGATATGGTCTCACCTTTATGATGTTTACCAGAAAACGATTTGCTAAGCATCACTATCAAACCAGCTTCCATATAGGTATGTACTATTTATTCTTATTACCTTTTTTATGTTCTTGTTATTATGATTTTGAATTCCAATGCACGAGATCGCTTTTAAAGTGTCAAACCGTTAGGGGCAAAATATAAGGCATTGTTATTAGTGTAATTATAACCTCATTATGACCACACCAAGGTGGTCCTAAGTGTAGGTAAGTACATATGTCCACTGTAAAGACGAAGCTCCTTCAAAGATTAAGTAAACTTTAATAGCAGTTATTATGTATCCTCGCAATTTGTATAATTACACACACTGGTAGGTATCTCAGAATTGTGTAAGGGATTGGGAGAGGGATTACATCGGTGTATTTAATTTTTTTTAAACGTTATATTTTCTCAGTATATATAATATATATATGATAAAAAATCTTTTTATTCACGAAAATGGAACGCTTTATATATGTTTTATCTTAAAAAGGGTAGCGGTAAGTGCTAGGATATTGCCATAAGTGAATAAGAATTTGTAGACACACTCTCGAAACTAATATCTGTGTCCGTGGTTTAATAGATTTCCATAAACGAATGAAGTTTAAACGTACGTAACGTAAGTATTATGTACATACTATATACCCAAGAAAGTACATATATATCAACTGCTTCCAAAATCATACACAAACACATCGTACAAACAAACCTACAAATCATACGCAAATACGTTTGAGGAAAATAACAGACTTTTCATTAAATACTGTTACTTACACCCAATTCAATGAAGTTGTTACGTACCAAAATACCTTTTTACGGTGAAAATCTTAAAAGAGCCGAAATATTTGGAGTTATATAACAGTAGACGGTGTGACTTCTTGCCTTTCAAAGTGACATCAAGAACAGCAATTTTTTGCGGGCAAAGGAATTTGTATAAACATTTTAATTAAATTTACACAAGAGCGTTAATGCATAGGCTTGGTATCCTAAGGGTTCGGCAGTGTGTAAGCGACTTTATTATTTTGTAGTCCGCTTCGTCCGCCCTTAAAAGCAAGAGTGAATAGGCGTCTTTGAGGCAAGCGCGCTCCAACCGAGACTATTATTATAGACTATTGCAGAGAATATTGCAGTGATCTTTTCCTCGCACAGTTTTCGTAGAAGTGGGAGTGGGTGTATACAAAAACCGACCAAGTGCGAGTTGAGCTCGCACACGAAGGGTCCCGTACCATCGTAAAACCACGCCGAAAAATTCCGTTTTTTGTAACGGACTCCCCTTTATTTATATTGTATCATTTGTTGTTATATTAATATGAGTAGATATACACATTACACATTCTGTGACAATTTCTAGTATCTACTTGTTACGGTTCATGAGATACAGGTCGCTGACAGACAGACGGACGGACGGATGGACTGACAGCAAAGGCTTAGTAATAGGTTCCCCTTGGCACCCTTTGGGTATCCTAAAAACTTTTAATTTATCGATGACGCCAGACATAAGTCAAGTAGGGTTTAATAACTTCAGTCAAGCAAAAGGTGATTTTTATTAGGACTAGCTTTTGCCCCCGCAACTTCGTCCGCGTGGAATTGGGTTTCGGGGTGGAATTTTCAAAAACTGTGACACACGTTCTTCTTTATTTTTAACTGAAAGCTCAAATACCAACTTTGATGGAAACAGCTTGAAAAATGACGGAGTTTCATATTAACTTCCATCCCCTATTTAAACCCCTTAGGGGTGGAATTTCCAATAATCCTTTCTTAGTGTGCGCCTACGTCATAAAAGGATCCAACTGTAAAAATTTCAAGTTTCTAACTTCAGTAGTTTAGACTGTGCGTTGATATCTCAGTCAGTCAGTCAGTCAGTCAGGACTTTGAATTTTATATTTATAGAAAAAGAAATTTAATAAGATGCAGCAAGAGTTGACAGGCAACTTCTAGACAAACACACTTTCCAATAAGTCTGATCGTGGTTTGTCTTTATATACTTCTTCTACTAGAAACTATATTACAAAACAAAAATGTGAATTGTGGGTCCGAAATAAAACCGCCGCACAGAATTTTGTTTTCCTTTTAATTTAAAAAGTTACCAACTGTCAAGGAATGTTAGCAATGCGTTAATGAACGTGAGGGAGGTTGCTACAACCTGTTCCACTTTTACTTGTTAAAAATGATAAAAACGCCCTGAACGATTTATAAGCGATACCTGCAATCGCTATCAATTCGACGTATCTCAATGCTCGTAAACATCCATAAACACATTTGTTAACAAGTTTCATATATGTGAAGATGGCAGGTGGTCATCATTTTTTGTACTATCCCTTTACAAACCTATAATTTGTATGGTATGTACATTACATTGTTCTTAATTATAAATACGAGTAATCTACCCCGAACAACAATGCAAGTGCCACTTGCGATTTTTCTTTTTTTTTTTTCTTTTAATTATTTATGTTGAATCAACATTGATGAGATTTCGATTGTTATCTGTTGTTACGGTGAGGAAATTTGTTGTTAATTAAAGTTATTAACTTTTTATTATAAAAAGAACTGTAAGAATCTATATACACTCAAATGTTCCGCACGCTTTTATGCCAATAGTTTTAGCGGCAAATAGTTTTAATGCTGACGGGAATAAAGTAACTTTTGTAGGATTTTAAATATCCAAATAAATTTTCTATATATATATTTTTTTTTTAAATATCAGCCAAGCTGAAGTTGACACATATCCTGCTATCCCTTCCAAATAAGTAGAAAGCTTGTGCTAATAGGAGTGGGTAAACTAAACACCATTTATGATACATTATTAATATTAAAAAAATTTAATTGTTTCAATAAAACTTTTACAATTTTAACTAAGTTATGAAAAGAAGTGCAACCTAAATTATTGGTAATATTTTTCAAGACTATAATTTCGTGTGATGGAACATATTAAGATCCATACCTAATTATTATTTTATTATGTCAACTATCTTAATATTTTATTATGTCAACTATCTTAATAGTTGACATAATAAAATAATAATTGGAATGATGTAAATGATTTTTGCTAATGCTTTTACGCCAAATAGAATTTACGTCCAAATCATATCATAAATACCAGTTTTTTTTAAAAGCTTGCACTCTGAGCTATCGCCATTGGACTTTGCAACCTTACAGCGGAACCCTAAAATATCGGCGTGTTTATCATGAAAACGCATCGTAAATACCTCTGCAAAGATAAGCAGCACGATCCGGAGCTTGTTCTTCATTCCTCGTCGTGAAATACTTCGACAGAAATGTAACAAAAAGCTCGCGGTGGCTTGCCGATAAATCCTGACCATTTTACTTACACTGTTGGGCGGCGCTTTAGTTATATAACTAGGTACTTATAACTTTTTTTTAATTATTTATTGTTTATCGACTGTAGTTATTTAAATAGGTATAACATTTTAAAATTATTTATTGTTTATTGGCTGTGTTTATATAACAAAGTACAACTTTTTTTTATTTACTATTTATTGGATACGGTCATATAACTGGCTATAACATTTTTAAGTTAAGTATTTATTGTTCCCTCTAAGTCCTATTTTATTACAAATGCCAAAGTTAGTGAGGATGGAAGGATGGATCCGCCACGCCATAACGAATGAACCAATTTGACTGAAATTGGGATGGAGATAGCTCATACCCCGGTCTATCAAATAGGCGCGAAAATTAAAGTTCCCGCGGGAATTAAAAAACCCCTAATCCAAATCCTTAAGACAAAGTCGCGGGCAAGGGGCATCATCAAATAGTTCTATAAAACTTCTAAAATGAACCCTTAATTACCGAAACAATTTTTTTTATTCGATGACAATTCTCCACGCCATCGTACCGGAACACTAAATCACCTGGCAGCACGTCTTTGACTGTAGGGTCGTAATGGCCAAAGCTTCCCACGATCGAAAATTTTCGCTGCAGAAATGTGCTACAGGCATAAAGACTTAGCAAGATTAAAGCGGTATGTAATCAATCAAATCGATCATAAATCATGCTGTCAATGATCAATCATCTTTTGCGAAATGATTCGTGATCGTGGCCGTCGCGCTTATTGATATGATAATAAAGCTCCGATGATCCTCTAAAATAATGCAACCTCAAGCACAGAAATATATCAAGATAGAACGGAAAAGATTACACGCGTGCCAAAAATTTTGAAATATAGTGCAACTGTTTTCAAATTAAATAAAAATAAAGAAATTGTATTTAATATTTGTTTATAAAGTTATGAAAATAAGTATTTTATTAGTATAAAAGTTGATGCCCGTGGCTTCATTAGCGTAGATTAAGGTTTTTTGATTCCCGCGGGAACTCTCTTATTTTCCGGGATAGAAAAAATAGCATATGTGTTAATCCAGACTATAACTGTGCCAAATTTCAGCCAAATCGGTTTGTTGTAATGTGATTGAGTAAGAAACATCCATCCATCCATCCATACATCCAAACTTTCGCATGTATAATATTAAGTAGGATAGAAACAATATTTTCAAACAGCGTAATTTTGTTCAGAAAAAGGTACGCACGAATCCTTAGTACATACCAGTGGTGATAACCGCTCTATCTCGTTATACTCGTATTTTTGTGATCTAAAGTCATCTTTTTATTGAAATTTTCATCATAATAAGGCGATGACCTTATAACCAAGAGACTAGCTGCATTTCACGATGACTGTAACTTATGCGAGTTCTTGAACTTGAATTCTAAACACAAATAGGTAGTTAGATTTCACATTTAATATTATTCCCTAAGAGAGAGAGATATAGAGCATAAGAGAGAGTATGCCCCTGGCCTGACATTAATTGGCTACTATAACAAGTCTTAAATTAATTATTATTATTGCACCCCTGTAGAAATGCACTATTTAGCCGGAACTGTTACAGTATGTCAGTCAAAATAAATAATAGATTGCCGGAAAATCTAAATCTAACCTTTGCGTGTGTTTAAAAGAAAAAGAAGTGACATAGCTTGTGAATAAGTGCTTTTACTCAATGAATTTTTCGAGATAAATTAGATTTTATATCGAGTAATAATATTATTGAGATTTGAATTAAAGCTTTTTATGTGTAAAGATACTTCAATGGTATAAACGAACATAATTTTATTAGTAGATATAACATTATGATATTTTGTGAACAGTTTTTCTGATGATTTATCTATTTATATTGTTTCAATAATAATTATCTGATTTCACTAATAGAAGTCGGTTAATAAGATTTTCAATACAAAAACTGTCAAAATATCAAAATAAGACTTATTTTACATTGGTAAAATCGGCCCTAAACGTAATTTAGTACATAATAATTCAATGCCCTAAACAACGTATCTAAACGGTCTCATCAGATACACGGTTTTACTAAGCTCAATATTACGTATAAAATAGTAATAAATAAATAATTAATGTATAATACGACACTTTTTCCTTCTTAAGCGTAACGAGTTATGTTCTTGCACACTTACATAAACAACATTACCACTTATATGAGACTATCTTTTGCCAGCCATGAGTTCTCCACTTTGGTTCTCCTTTTAATGTTCTCAAGGGTCTAAGAATTCGATTTGGGCCAGCGTGGTGTTAATTAGAATTTAAAAATCCAGCGGGATCCTTCTTTTCCCGGGTTAGAATTCCGGGTATACGGGGTATTTTTTTACACGGAAAACGGGATTTTTCATTACCCGGAAATTCATTACCCGTGCTCCCCACGAGTAATAAAATGACTTTGCCATTTGCGAGTCTAATTTTACTAGCTTGTGCCCGCGGGTTCGCTCACGCTAAGTTGGATTTTTCAAACAACTATTTTACCCCGTTAAATTCAACCAATTTCAAAAATCTTTTCTTAGCGGATACCTACGTCATAATATCTATATGCCTTTCAGCTCGATCCGTCCGGTGATTTGAGCTGTTCCTTGGCAGATATCAGTCAGTCAGTCATCTTTTCCTTCTATACCTGTAGATACAATGTATATTATATACATAAGAAGATTATAAAGTATTTTGTATCATCCAGCGTCGTCATCGATTCTATCGATAGATCTCCACAGCTTATAAGGAATTTAATGACACACGACCTCTTGAGTCAGACCGACGGAACCCATGCATTCAATATGTATGTTTGTATGTGCGGTTTTGAGTAAGCATTAATATTAGGTATCTTGTAAAAACCAATAGGCCGATATTAATGAGGTTTTTTAACAAACTATCAGCTACTATTTGAAAATAAACTATCAGCTTATAGGCATGTATGTATCTTTAATTAAATCCCTGTGAATTGGGTATTGAACATGTTAAATACTTTAATATAATTATGTATATAATTTAAAATGGAAAGTCGATATAAGAAGCAACTTCGTCGTAATTTTTTACGGCAATGTGTTGACATTTAAAATTGTACGTAAGTATTTAAAATTTACGCAAATAAATTGTTTTAACAGATTAAGGGCGATCAATTAAAGGCTTATCGTGACAAGGTGTTCGTTTTTTGAATGGCTTGTGAATTCTTAATCAAGAACGTAATAAAACCTGATTACTTTATTCGTTTATAAACTGCGTAGATAGCATTAACAATATAGGTAGGTATACGATCTTCCATTTCCGTGCGGAAATGCTTAGTTGCTTAAATTACTTATATTATAATTAATTATATTATTGAAGCAAAGACTTAGAGATGTTATTATAAATTGTTTGATGCCCGCGGCTTTGCTCGCGTGGTTTTAGTTTTTAAAATCAAAAAATTAATGTTTTCGATTGCGGTTTTTATTATAGCGATAGGACTTTTGTGGACAGGCTACTTACAGCAGGAAAATTTATCTTATTATAATCTTACCTTTAAAAATCAAAAATTTTACGCGAACGAAGTCGCGTGCGACCGCTAGTTGCTTTATAAATTAAGCCCGTGTGTGAAATGGTGTCGAGAAATACCTATGATTTATCAAAGTGATACACGTGCAAGGTCTTACAATAGGTAAGTACTAAATAGGCCTAACTTTTACATGAATAAATCTTCACTGGACTCGACACAATATCATTAAATGTGTACCGGACCTATTTATTCACAATGAAACAAAGATAACAACTTTCTTTTACGATATTAGGTACCTACACTCAAAACCTGTTCAGTATTTAGACTGCGACAAATGTGACCGCACTTCTCTAATATTATCTCATTTTGAGACATGTCTAATTAATTTTCTCTGAGCCAACATTAATCTATACACAATAAAAATATATCCCGAAGACGGGTGCACATTAGAATTACCTACTATTCTATAAATTCACTTAATAACATTTATGCTGAAAGATAAAGCTGTTTATTTGCTTGCTTATGATGTTTCCAT
Source organism: Hipparchia sbordonii (assembly GCA_038048805.1). Lineage (NCBI taxonomy): Eukaryota > Metazoa > Arthropoda > Insecta > Lepidoptera > Nymphalidae > Hipparchia > Hipparchia sbordonii. Next base: position 10,189,217 of record JBBIWI010000010.1, read on the forward strand.
CAAAACTGATAAAATTGATTTTTCAGCTATAAGTACATTTTCAACACACTTGCTCATAAAGGGGCTCCCGGTTCACCGCAACTAGGCACACAATGACACCTCTAACTCAAACTGTGACTTTTGATTACTATTATTCACAATGTGAGTTATAGAATTTTTTTTTTAATTGTATTGGGTGAGTTGCTGTGTTCTTAAAAAAGTTTCTATTACAAAAAAGATCTTGTTCAATAATTTATAAAAATATCGTGTTAAATTAATGTACCTATTGCTTGTACATTTCATACAACTCCGTATTTAAATAGATAATTTCAACATGAACGTGTTTAATAAATAAAACTGTCAGTAACTTTTTTTTTTTGTACGTGGCTATAAGAGAAATGCCAAAAAAAAAGAAACCTCATTAATATATATATAGCTACTCGTGCTGATTCACTGATTCACTCACTCACTCACTGACTCATTGATCACCTCTCCTGTAAAATTTTGTATGGAAAAAAAATTTTTCACGCACGGTTTCGTATAGAGGACAAAAATTCATTCGGAGGAAAAATATGGAGAGAGCTGATGATTGAGGATTTCGGAGACGGGTGACAAGCGCACCGGCCAGGGTATCGAAGATAGGTGGGGGGTGTTCAACCAAATGTCACTCGAAACCTCATCCAATTGGCAAAGAGCCGAAAAAAACTTCCAAAATGGCGGATTCAAGATGGCGGCCATACAAATTTCGTCGGTGTCTATCTCGGAGACTATAAAAGATGGAAGAGTGGTTTCTTGGAAAAAGATGATCAAGATCCGAAGGTCTACTTGATGAATATAAAAAAAATTCAAGATGGCGGAATTTATTTTTTTCCATACAAAATATATGCAAGACTTTAATACGGTTCCTTTTTGAAATTTCTGATGTTTTCGTATAGAAGACAAAAATTCATTCGGAGGAAAAATATGGAGAGAGCTGATGATTGAGGATTTCGGAGACGGATGAGGAGCACGGCCAGGGTATCGAAGATAAGTGGGGACTGTTCAAACAAAAGTCACTCGAAACCTCATCCAATTGGCAGGGAGCTGAAAAAAAATCCAAAATGGTGGATTCAAGATGGTGGCCATACAAATTTCGTCGGTGTCTATCTCGGAGACTATGAATGATGGAAGAGTGGTTTCTCGGAGAAAGATAATCAGGACAAGATGGTCTTCGTGATGAATAGAAAAAAATTCAAGATGGCGGATTTTTTTTTTCATATAAAATGTGTGATGCGTTCCTTTCCGCTGATGGTTTCGTATAGAGAACAAAAATTCATTTGGATGAAAAATATGGAAGGAGCTGATGATTGAGGATTTCGGAGACGGTTGAGGAGCACGGTCAGGGTATTGAAGATAGGTTGAGGGTGCCCAAACAAAAATCACTCGAAACCTCATCCAATTGGCAGGGAGCTGAAAAAAATTCAAAATGGCGTGTACGGTCTATGTCGAAACCGTACAATTCGCCCAGTCATCATTCACGCTTTATTATAAATACGCTATTCATTATATCATAAATCAGTGCACATAACATCGCATCGCGCTCACACTGCTATTAGGTTATAATTAGCCTAAGTAGAGTAGTAGTAATAAACTTAAGACTTCTACTCAGCAGTTTTATTACTGTGCGGTCCTGAACCGTACATGGCGGATTCAAGATGGCGGCCATACAAATTTCGACGTCTATCTCAGAGAGTATAAAAGATGGAAGAGTGGTTTTTAAGAAAAAGTTAATCAAGACCCGAAGGTCTACTTGGTGGCCAGAAAAACCGCGGTTCGCTTTAGCGAGCCGCGCACCCACGCGCCCTACTAGTTTTAGTCTATGGCTATTAACCTTTCGTTTGCCGCGACTGGCGCAGCGGCGATACCGCTGTATGCCGAGAAATATCGACTGTTGCGCAGCCGCGCAACATACGGTTTTAAAAATCAAATTCCGCCAAGAATATAAAACTTACCTTTTATCTGATTTATGATTTTTAATGACAATGAAATCAAGTTTATATTAGTGCATAATTTAGTGGAATATAATAAGTCGAGTATTTACTACAACTCATTCTTATCTTATGAGACAGGAAAAATTTGGTATATAGAAAAACACAGATAATATAAAAATATTTATTTTAATTTGAGATTTTCTTGTTCTGTTTAAAGTGTAAATGCTTATAGCTTTGCGAGGAACATATATTTCAGCGAATTTTTTATTGCAGTGCTCTATGATTGGAGCTATTTTATATATAAATCGTAAAACCCGTTGAAACGCTAAAATGACCGAACTATTGAATCACTTTTCACCAGATCTATGAACGAAAACGAATGGTTTGACGGCTTGATACGGAATGGTTTGATAACTTCATTCAATAGGAACCTATATATAGGACTTTCGACCTTATTTGTCAGTAAATAACTCAGTATCACGCAAAAAACCGCGTGAAGTCGTTTCAGCGTGGATCCACGTTCCGGCACTATAACGGGATTGCGTGGATCCACGTTTCGGCAAACGAAAGGTTAAAGGAAAACTGATTAAATCAAATAAACACCTGAATAGGCTGTATGGTCGTCGATCTTTGCCTGCCCTCAAGAGCATATCAAGAGGGCGAACAAAAGAACAACATTAATTTTTCCCGCCATTGCGAAAAAATTTTCACAACTCGTTTTCACTGTTTTGTACCATAATGTACTATTTTAGTGTTATTTTCTTCACAAGAGTGTTGAAAAACGTCGTATGATACACGTGTATATTGATGATTACCGTCCTCGGCTACCTTAAGACCCTCGCCTGACGGCTCGGGTCTCAATAGCGCCTCAGCGGTAATCACCAACTTTTACACTTGTACCATAATGTACTATTATCTCACGAAGTTACGGGTGCTTTACTTGTGGTTACGTCGTGTACATGCACATTGCGTGAGTGTGTGTGCCTGTCAGGAGCCTAGGTGGGAGCGGGCAAGCGCGAGCAAGCTCTCGCTCCCGGAGACCGATTAATTCACAAAAAACAAATAACAAAGTGTCATTCCACAAACAACGTTTAGCAAAAGTATGAATCATTTATTGATCATAATAAAACTTCTGGTTCCACAAATAATTCGCTTGAAAAAACAAATTACTAGACAAATTGTGATTTCATAAAATAATATTTGACAAACAATTGATTTCCTAATTGTGTTAATTAGTAAAACAACATGCAGAATATTTTTTTGATAAAATTAACTGTTCAAGGCTGTGGCGGGAGCTGCGCTTCGCTATAAATTAAATGGGCTATGCCAAAACCGAAATGGCCAACCCCGACTCCACGTAGTCTTGTCTGCCCTACCCCTAGAGTTTTTATGAAGCGCGAAGCCAGAAGCTCGCGAAGGAGGTCCTGAATGAAGCGAGCCTACGAGGCCGAGTGGAGCGAAGTGGGGAGATGGCGAGCGAAGCGAGCCGGCGACCTCCGTAGCGAAACGAAGGTCGAGTAGGCGAAGCTGAATGAAGGGGCGACGGAGCGAGTCTTCTGGCGTAGCCCATTGCATTTCAAAACGGCACTGTTTTTGATAACGGTGGATTATACAATCTGACTGCGAAAGATAAATAATAATAAACTTTTTCCTATTGCTTTGCATATTGATTTGTTATTAGTTCTGTTTATCAAATAATAAATAATTTACCATCTACTATTTTGTAAAATTGCGAATTTGGAAAAAGAATTATTTGGTGAAATAATAAATTTTAAAATGATATTTTAACATCCAGCACATTTGCAAAATAAAACATTTGCGAATAGAATATTTGTAAAATGATCTTTTGTAAAATGATTAGTTTGTGGAATACGACGTTTGTGATTTGATTAGCTTTTAAAACGTTTTTTGTGAAATGATCATTTGTTTAACGTTTTTTGTTAATCATTAGTGAACCCTCGCTCCCACTTGTATAGATACACACAACCATGAGCCGCGTATCCTCGTGAATTGAAAGAACTATACTTTCTAGATCGAAAATTATAAATATGTACGATGAGAAGCTTTTGCTACCATTAGCCTTTCTTACAAACTGCTTTACAACGTAATTTTCTCAGAATAGTTGAGTTTCAATTTTTTTTTGTTTTCTATTAATAAATTTATTATTACTAATGATGACAAGATCATGATGATAGAGTTGAAAGATACTACTGAGTGTTTAATGCAATAAATAAATTCTGATTCTGAAAGATGGGAACCAAAAATCCCTGTTTATAAATATAATAAATTCCAATAAAAACAATAAAAGAAAAAAAAAAAAGATACCGGCCGAATTGATAACCTCCTCCTTTTTGGAAATAAATAATATTTCAGATTATTTGTCCAAAAATTATAGCTAAATAATTTAGTCTAACAATATGTGCACACACCTTTACAGGAGAGTATTTTCGATACGACACAAATAAAATGTTTAGTACAAATAAATAAATCATCAGAATAAATTATTGTTATGAACTATGTCTTGAGATGAAAGATAAAAATGTTGAGAAGTATTTTTCTGTGGCTATTCATCTATGTTTTTTTTGCTTCTCATTTCTTTTGGATATCTATATATAGATCCACGAAACTCAAATTAATACGGCCAATTTATTTATTTCGGTTAAACATTGTGTCACTCTTAATAAATGATCACTTGTCTAAATAGATATAATTTTATTTCGTCCACACAATTGCCAATAGCTAATCTAATTTTATCAAATAAACTTACATTTGGCTGATTACAGAATACATACAATTATATAATTTATACGTATATGGTATTTCACATTTGGTATTTGTTTACTTTTCACAAACTTCTTTTTTTATGGTATTTTTAGCGTAAGTACTTCTAAAGGAGGAGGTTTTCAATTTGTTGGAATCTTTTTTTTTATTTTTTTATTTTATGTATGTTCCCCGATTACTCGAAAACGTCTGGACCGATTTGGAAAATTATTTTTTTTGTTTGAAAGGCTATACTTCCCAGGAGGTCAGGATCTGATGATGGGATCCTGGAGGAATCGAGGGAAATCTTCGAATTTTATAGGCACAATTGATTTACTTTGTAGTGGCGTTTGAAGTCGGTTCTGTAAAAAGAATTTTGATGTTTATATTATTTTCTTTTCGCAAGCCTTCTTTGCTTGATTAAAGGACGAATCAGCAAACAAACACACTTTCGGATTAATATTGTGTGTGTGTGTTTTATAGTATAGTGGAGATCATATAGGTAAGCATACTTACCTACTTAAATTGAAATTTCAGCAAACATGTTAAATATTACTGAAACTCATTGGTTTCCTATGATCAAGGTTAGGTTTAGATAACCTTTAATTAATTTTATATAATAAGTAATAAGCCTGGTTATAAATATCCCTGACATTAAGAAACATGGCCATATTTGGAAAAGTATTATTGCTACATAATACATTCGAGTATTTTCGGAAATTGGTTCAGAATAAATATTAATTAAGTAAAGCAATTTTTTTATACTGAAATGCTTGTTATTTATATATAAAAATAACAAGCCTGTCAACAAATAACAATGTAATTGACTGCATTCCAATTTTTATTGCAACAAAATTAAGTGTGAATTTTTTAACAAATTGATAACTTTTGGTCCAAATCAAGTTCTTTTCTTCACAAGTTAACCGACACAAAAGCTGCTGAACCTAGTGTAAAACAAGCTTCTAACTCCAGTGGTTTAAGCTGTGCGTTGATATATAAGTCAATCAGTCAGTCGGTCAGTCAGAACTTTGAATCTATACTTAATATATAAAGCTGAAGAGTTTGTTTGTTTGAACGCGCTAATCTCAGGAACTGCTGGTTCGAATTGAAAAATTCTTTTTGTGTTGGATAGTCCATTTATCGAGGAAGGCTTTAAGCTATATAACATCACGCTGCGACCAATAGGAGCGAAGAATCAGTGAAAAATGTTGCAAAAACGGGGAAAATTATCCATATTTAAAATATATTCTTTTAAAGCGATCATAATAACAGAAATTGATGCGGACGAAGTCGCGCGCAACAGCTAGTTTAAGAATAAAATGAAAATAGTAATAAGTAAAGATAGCACGTTTTACCAATTAAAATACACCACGACAGCAAAAACTTGTTAAAACTTTTAATTTTCCGACAATAACATTTGAAATTCTAATGATTGAAAGACCAGCGACTTATGTCCGACGTCGAATACACGATGTGCCCCAGGGAAGTGGTAAATCTTACTTATATGTCCCTAAAACCATTACACCGTAGCTTGAATGGTGGAAAATGTGCATTACATGGACGTTTATGTTTTACACGAGCCACGAATAACGGCACTGGCTTAATAAGGGCCAGAAAATAATTATTATTTATTAAATACAAACGTTGCTTTTTTACGAAAAAATCGAAACTGTGTGCGCCGCTTAATTGGATATTTTTGTTGATGATTATTTATTTAACGTCTGATGTTAAAGTTTTTCTCATTATATTAATGAATCCAAAATAAAGCTTAATGTTTCCTCGTATCAAAAAACTTATCTTACTTATCCTACTAATATTATAAATGTGAAAGTCTGGATGTATGGACGGATGGATTGATGGATGGATGTACTCAATCACGCCACAACGACTGAACCGATTTTGCTGAAATTTAGCACAGAGATAGACTATAGTCTGGAATAATACGTAGGCTACTTTTTATGCGGGAAAATAAGAGGGTTCCCGCGGGAATCAAAAAACCTAAATCCATCCGAACGAAGTCGCGGGCATTAGCTAGTACTATCTATATATATAAAATTCAAAGTCCTGACTGACTGACTGATTGACTGAGATATCAACGCACACTAAACCTAAACTAATGAAGTTAGAAACTTGAAATTTTTACAGTTGGTTCCTTTTATGACGTAGGCGCACACTAAGGAAGGATTTTTGAAAATTCAACCCCTAAGGGGGTAAAATAGAGGTTTGAAAAATCGAACTTAACGTGAGCAAAGCCGCGAGCAAAAGCTAGTGTAGGTATATGTATCTGAAATGTTTTTCTGGTGCAAATGTTGCAATCAGATTTTCATAAAGGCAAGGGAGACTATAAATTACTAAGTTATTTTCAAAATAGTTTAATATCAAGCAATTTTAACGCAATTACTCCAAATTGTAATGCTCAGCAGGCGGTAATGGGTTCCATTAATCGCTTTAACTTTAATTTTTATTACTCGATACTACGCTTGATTAGTAATTATGTATTCTAGTAGACAAATAATGTTATATTGGCTTTAAATGTTCACAATCTCAGCCCAATACAATAAATTATTTATTGTTCAAAATATTTAGAATTCAAATTGATTTAAAATCCATTATTTTAGATTCTTGACGCAATGGCTCTATGGTTTAAGGTAATAAGAACAATAATAACAATAAGAATTTATTCAATGACACAGAAATTATACAATGAATAATAGTTCCTATCATCTGCGCTAGGAAAACCTGTGTTGCAGAAGATAGTTTCTTCCAGGGGTACAAAATTCCTAAATAATAAGTTGCTGAAGTTAAATTAATAGACATTAGTTTAGCTAACACTGAGTGCATGTGTGTGTGTAAGTGTACACATGTATATGTGTCAATAAGTATGTCAGAGAGTACGTGAGGGTTTGAGTGTTATGAATTTAGGATGAATTCTGTGTTGGGAAGGTATCGTGTCCGATTTCCTGCAGGGAAAATTTAGGAATTCAAGATTACTAAATTGTCTTTGGTCCGATCAGATCATCATCATCAAAGTATAATATTGTTACCACGAAACAAAAAAAAGACGTGTGGCACTCGGGGACTGCCGCGGTAAAACTATTGCATAGCATTTTTTATCTAGCGGCTCACCGTAGAGGAGTCCCGTGTCAGGTTATTTTCGTTACGGAATTTCTGAATTCGGTCTCCACGCTGGCCCGCGATAGAAGCTATGCAAAAGCTTTTAAAAAGTCTTTAAAAGTTTTCCAAATTGTGGAATCATATACCTTCGACAGTGTTCCCACTTAATTACAATATGGGGTTTTCAAGAGGCGAACCAATAAGTTCCTGGAAAGCCGGCAACACATTGGTGGTACCTCTGGCGCTACAAGTGTTCATGGGCGGTGTTAATCACTTTACATCAGGTGACCCGCCTGGTCGTTTGCCCGGTATTCATTTAAAAAAAAACTTAAACTTTCATAGCCATTCCAAGTTATAATATCGTCATCTACCATTAGTTGCGATTGCAGTCAAGGGTTCATTTGTTATAGAGTAGATGGTAGATTTATGACGTATCATAAGAGCTACAAGTTAGCCTATATGAAATAAATTTTTGAATTTTGAAAGTTTAAAAAAAACTATGATCCCACATACCTGCCTTGTCTTACAACTTGACTAAAATACATAATAAATATTCATTATCCATGGTATAATTTGTCGTACTCATTTACGGAGCATTGATCTGCCTTTTTTGGAGATATTTCATATTTTACAGCCATACAAGGAACGGTTGTAAGAGTTCTGCGTAATAACTTTATTTTAGTTGGTTTACGAGCAAACTTAGTGGAAACTGGATTGTGTATTTGTATTTCAAACAGAAACCCCAATGTCTTGAATTATGCAGGATGTAGATAAGATGCCTAAGATATTAATTTATATAAAATAATCTAGAGGAGTGTGCAGCGCGTCAAGAACCCATATATACTTATATTGTAATTTTTGTGTGTGAATAAAAAAAGAAAAAAAAGAAAAAAAGACGTGTGGCACTCGGGGACTGCCGCGGTAAAGCTATTGCATAGCATTTTTTATCAACACCATCTAGCGGTGAGAGGAGTCCCGTGTCAGGTTATTTTCGTTAAGGAATTTCTGGATTCGGTCTCCACGCTCAAGGCCCGCGATAGAAGCTATATGTAATAGCTTAAAACTTTGAGAATTTTACTTTTGTCTATAATGAAATTACACATGGAAAACTGAATGTGTGGTTGTGTACACAGTCTTATATTTTCACAGTATGAGATCCCATTAATGAATGTGCCGACATAATTGTGGTTTCGAGTAAGTATTTATTTTCAACCAATCACGCAAGTTTTTCCTGTCGCGTCGCGGGTGATCGGATGTCCATCGAATAGTCCGCACCGCGTGAAATATATGCACATAAAATAAATCCTTAATGAGCAACTTAACGTGATCATACACCTACTGCCCATCACACTGCCGCAACAGTCGTAAAATAGTACATTATTGCAAAGGCAGGGAAGTAGGCAATTGCAGGTCGAGTATGAGTTTACTAAATACGAGACAGGCAATTGCCATTTCCCGCCGAGGCATATATAGTGCTTTTCTCAAAAGAATGCAGGGAAATAAAACCCTTTTTATATTATACTAGCTTTTGCTCGCGGCTTCGCTCACGTTAAATTCGATTTTTTAAACCCCTATTTTACCCCCTTAGGGGTTGAATTTTCAAAAACCCTTTCTTAGCGGATACCTACGTCATAATAGCTGTCTGGATGCCAAAGTTCAGCCCGATCCGTCCAGTGGTTAGGGCTGTGCGTTGATAGATCAGTCAGTCAGTCAGTCAGTCAATCAGTCACCTTTGCCTTTTATATATTTAGACATCCAAATCCATCCGCCATTTTGGTTTAAATCTGGTGGAGTACAATCAATCTCCATTTCACTCTCAGAACCGTTGGAACTCATTTTAATTATTATTAAATATATATTTATTAAGTAGGTATGTAAATAACAAATCAAGACGAATTTTCAGCTTTGCCGCCAATTTTTTTTTATAATCTGTGCCGACAGGCAAACGCATTTATGGCTATACAGCCACGTAAACGCAATTTGTACTAAGCAAAGAGACTATGGTATGCCAAGAATGACAAAAGAGATCCGATCAAAGAGTATTTAGTAACCCCAGCACGCCGTTTCATACTGTTGTATGAAACGGCATTACATTACAACGCTCCTGCAATATTTAAAAAAAAAACAAAACATGTTTTGCAGGAGCGTTGTAATGTTCCAAATTCAAAAAGCGCTCCTGCAATGGATTTGATTTTCCTTGTCCGACAATTCGATACTTCGCGTGTTCTTTTTTCGAAAATAATGACAATATTTCCATGCATGTTTGAGAAAAATACATTTTCCAGCTACGAGCGTGAAAAACGTCATACATCGCTCGGCTACACTGAAGCCCTTATGAATTGCAAGAACTATATTAGAATATCGATTACAAACTCAAAACATTAAAAGCTATTACAATGTTTAAGAACAATAAGTTTCAAAAGTAGGTGTATCACGATTTCATAAGACAATTACAATAAAAAAAGACAATACAGCTTGTCAATCATTCTACCACGCCCCATTCATGTTAAAGCATTAAGGGATGTCATACCAATATAACATAAAGGCACGAAATATGTACCTATGATAAGTTGCTTATTTATAGCCTACAGGATGGCTATTAATCATCAGAACCAATTTAAAAAAAAAGATCAATATAATTTGTCAATGTCCAGTTGAATCTTTAAGGTTTTCTGAAAATTAGGACCATCCTGCAGCCTATTTATATTATACTAACTGATGCCCGTGTCTTCGTTCGCGTGGCATGTGGTTTTTAAATTACCGCGGGAACTCTCTTATTTTCTTGGATAAATCTCTGTGCTAAATTTCAGCCAAATCGATTCAGTCGCTGCGCCGTGATTGAGTAACAAACATCCATCCATAGGTCCAAATTTTCAAATTTTCACGTTTATAATATAAGTAGGATTATTGTAATTACTTCACAACCACACACAGCATAATGTATAGAAAATAAAATTTCTAATAGGTGCTATCTAGTTAGTGTATCTTCCTGAACTCCAATGTAACTACAAACATAGATAATAATGTATTTACTTGATTATGATGTAGGTATCCTACCTATGTATAATTTATTACTTTGTTCTACCTAATGTCGACAGCATTTTTCCGTAGGTACCTACACGGCGCGGGCGTATAGCTACGTTTTGCCACATGATTTATTCTGGTTAGGCGGATTATAGCAAAAGAAAAGAATATTACATACTTAATTTTATCCGAAGAATTATGTTTTAAACATCATTTGATAATGAGTACTACAACAAAAAAATACATTAACATTTGTAGGATAGATTTTAACACCTGAATAAAATGAATTGGCTCATAACACCTATTAATATTTTGTTCTAGGATCTAGATAATACTTAGCCACACATTTCAAGCATAACAACTGTCGACACAATAAGTGTGAACTGCGAAGCATTAGTGTGTGTCTATCTATCAGGATCTTACGCCACAATGAGCTATCGCTGTTAGATCTCATACATTTGATAAGAGAATGTATTATTGTTCTGACGCAGCTTTTACGCTAAGTGCACTTTAAGTATATTGAAGGTTGTCAGAGTTAAAAGTGTTAGAGTCAGCTGGGTATCCAATATTATAGTCATCGTATAGTGACACGCACATTTAACGAGCAAGCAAGTTCTAAGGAACAACAGCGATAGTTAGCCGAAGGGGGGGCAAGACGGGGTCCTTAAAACGTTTGGAGCGTAATAAAACGCAAATCTTTAAGTATTCTGAATATTTATCTAAATATATAAAAGGCAAAGGTGACTAACTGACAGACTGACTGACTGACTGATCTATCAACGCACAGCTCTAACCACTGGACCGATCGAGCTGAAATTTGGCATACAGGTAGCAGTTAGGACGTAGACATGCGCTAAGAAAGGATTTTGGAAAATTTCAACCCCAAGAGGGTTAAATAGGGGGTTAAAGAATCGAACCTAACGTGAGCGAAGCCGCGGGTTAAAGCTAGTTTACTTATAATTACTCTTACATAAATAATCAATCTTTGTAAATAAGGAACTTAAGAAACTTTGCAATTGTAGAAAAAGAAAAAAATGATCAATTTTGTCAACCATGTCCAACACTCCATCTTGCCCCCCAGATAGGGTAAGACTTTCCCTTCAATATTATAAATGAGTAAATACATACATACCTTATCTTTACTATCCTTACTAATATTATAAATGCGAGCGTGTTTGTTTGGTGGATTTTCCTTCAATCACGCCACATCAGAGATACAGATCGACGTGATTTTTTGCATGGATATAATTGAATTGAAAGACCTGGATAGTGACATAGGCTTTTTATCCCGGAAAACCGGATTACATTTTACGGATTACAAGTATAAAATATAGGTACACCTGTTAAATTAAATTCCATCACCAAATTACCTACAATTCTGCGTGTGTAAGAACTGAGATCATTACACTTGTAAAGTTGTAGGTAACAAGTGTGCGCATCAACTTTTATAATAATTAACATTGGCATTTTGTTCATAATAATGCCTACCGCTGCGCCGAATGAAAACTTATTAAAAGTTACTTTCTTGAATGTAAATTGAAAGTCATCATTTGTGAATTTTATTTCACTTATATTTATGTCATTTATATTTCAACATCGCCAAGTAAACTTTAACCGACAAATAAATTGGACAATACCAAAGATGTCAAAATATCAAAGCTTGTGTTGATTTTCCGGGATAAAAAATATCCTGTTTCCAGGAGGGTTAATATGCTCACCATGACAAAAACTTAGTGATGTCGAGAGAAAATGGGTAGACAAAATTTTTTCGTAGGTACCGTGCCCTACTGACTGCAGCGAAAATCCATCCAGCGGTAGAGCTGTGGTAAGGTAACAAACAAACAAACAGACAGACAGACAACAAAGTTATTATCGCATTAAAATTAATATTAGTACGAATTAATAGTCTCCAAGTTTGAAAGTGGATAAAAAATGGCCCGCATGACATCAAATCGTCCGAATCGGTCCACGATCCATAAACGGTGAATCATTGGAAAGTCATCGTAATTTAAGGCGGTGATAATGTCCAGAAGTGCAAAAAATACTTATAGTTTTAAGAGCTTCGTCGCTTACATGTAGGTCTGGTTCCAATCATAAAAGCCGTGTAGTAATAAAACAGCATGCAAAAGTTTGTTCAGTAATAAAAGTTTAGATGAAGAACTTTTTATAAAACATAAAAGATATAAAAGCTTTTTTGCTGTTGGAATTTTCAACATCGGCAAAATTTTGCGATTTTATCGGTCGTTCATTCATAATATACGATAATACAGAATTTTACAATACAGGAATTGAAATTATCTTCTTACTAAATGTACCTATTATGTACCCAGTTAGTTAAGAACTCTCAGACATGCAGGTTTTCTCTAGATATTTTACTTCCCCGTTAAAGCAAATGATATTAATTGCTATAACTCGCGTAACTTCGAAAATTCGGAAATAAGTTGCCTGGAATCGATCCTGGAAGCCCCGAAAAGCAGGTTGAAGTCTTAATTACTAGACTACCATCGCGAAGTCATGTATAAGGAGTTAATTTTCTAAATACCCGCGACATTGTTCACGCGTATTAAGGTTTCTTAAACGCGTGGTTCAAACTCTTTCATCTACTGGGATGATAATTGATAAGTGTCCTATGTCCTATAACCAACGTAAAAAAACAGTGTGAAATTGGTGCGACTGCATAAACCCAATGTCATAATAGCAAAAACGTTAACACATGAGAGTATTATGCACGTAAATAAAAGACAAGATTGCGAATCCTTGCCTTATAAAGGGTAACCAAAGGGTAACTCAAAAAATTATAATTTTGAAGACGTTTCATATCTTAAGATAACAAAATCTTCGAAGTGTCCGTAGATAACAAATAAACTGAAAATGTAAATGCACGTTCTGCTTTTGCGTAGAAAATGACGACATCCTGAATATGATTTCTTTTCAGAAGTTTAGGAAATAAAATAATTGTTCATTTTGGGATCGTGAAAATAAAGTAGAAATTGCTAAATATGTGAAAAAGTGTCTATATAATAGAAGTAAATATGTACAGTAAAATAAATATAAATGTAAAATTATAATCGTTATTCGTGTTATTCTCCATAACGGACCATTCATTCGGTCGCCAGCGCCATACATGTGGTGCGCAGGCGCACAATATTGTATATTTTTTCAATCAAAATTCCTGTACACATAGAGAGTTATGGACGTAAAAAATCCTCTAACGACGCAGTGCTGTTTGATGTTCTGAACACATTGCCAATTACTCCTCCCGTATTATGAAACTCATGTTACGTGTGTGTATATTTCTTGTTTCATCGATTCCCTTCAGGAAGAGTTTTCGGCTGTAAATATTTCTCTTCTACCTCATTCACTCATACCTGTATGACGTCACAGAGGTATGGATGACAGAGATGATACTCTACAAAGGCATAGCTGGCCGATCGTGTATTTCAGGGGCTCGATGTGTCTAAGTGTGGAACTGCAATATATTTTATAAATAGGGTGCCTAGAATTCGCGTTTTAAACCTAGGTAACCTAATTTTCATGATCTAATGACAAAAAAGTCCGACATTCGGTTGAAAAGTTAGGAACATCGTACGTTTTAAAGAATGTATCGGAATTGGTATCAAATAAGTTCATAATAATTGTTTTTCTTGACTTTACCTATATTTTTAGTAACCTTTGCATATTTTCGAATATTTTCTAAATAATATTTATTTTACTTACTTCTATTTTAATCTTTTAGCGCTGGTTTCGCCACCGTTTAATAACGTTTAACCGTGGAATATATTTGATATTTTGGCAAATCTTCAGTATAAAATTGTCAGAACATTCAATTTATTTCTCCAACCGCCGAGTTTATTGCTGGCTTTTCTCGGCAGGAAAGGCATTCCGAACCAGTGGTAGATTCATTAACGATTTAAAAGCGCTTGTAAAAGTTTATTTGAATAAAAAATATTTCTATTCTATTCTATTTTAGAGATTTCTTCAGAGCTTACAAAAATATGAAACGAAATATTTAATTGAAATAAATTGTATCTCATTGTGCAAGTTCTTGAAATAGGTTTGTAGATAAGATTCTTTAGTTAAATAAGTTGCCTGGAGGAGATTGCTTAAAGAGATAAGGCTTCCTTTCACATACTTGTGCACTTTCTTATACATATATTAACTCATTCAACTTTAATTTAACATATATATTAAAGTTGAAAGAGATAGGTGTATACACATAATGTAGATAGTGTAGCAGAATGTTCTTTCATACCTAGGAAAGAAAATGTACCGGTACCTACATACATTATCTATGTATAGATGGATAGATAAAATATACGATATATACATGTAGATACCAATTAATTAGGTACCTATGTAATTTATTTATTGAAAAAAAAATCACATGAATCGATAATAATAATCAATTTCTGCGTGATATCTAAAAATCGGTAGACATACCTACTTACATAGAAAAAAAATACCGGTTAAACTTCCCCTTTTGTGGAAGTTGGCTAAATATCTACCATTCGTAGGTAGGAAGATGCTTTCCTAAAATACCTTTTTCCAATAAAAACCAAAGATAAAGCTACAAAAATCATTTTATATTTGGATGTTTATTAAGTGACTATGTTTATTTATTATGCTTATGTTATAAATATAAAATATTATGTAGGTAGCTTATAAATGATCGCTTAACAATGATATTAAGTGAACGTAATTTAATTAAAAGATAATGGATCTAATTCACGCTTTACTGTGATCGAAATTCACGCTGCATATTTCGAAAGCAAAAAAATTAAAAAAGTAATTGTATCGAAGGAGCAATCGAGATATAAAATCGATAAAATACTATTGCCGCAATTAGCGTCATGGCAACTTTGAGATCAATTTGATTAAGAGGAACAAAAAATCGCGAAATCCGACACGATTCGAAAATCATTCGGTGTCTTATATCGATTGACAAGATTACAAGACCATTAAAATTGTTAAGCGCCATAACGGTTAACGTCCTATTAACATACATAGTCGATTATTTACAGTATCAATCGATAATCGATAAATAGCCTAAGTTAAGTGTTTGTATTGTAAACAGGTGAAGTGATGATTGAATCTGTACACTTACACGACTCGCTAACCTCTGTATGGATGGAATTCAGTGCAAACGCATAACTACAAACCCGTATTGTTTATCCATTAATACCAGCTTTTTGGAATTTCGTCACTGGAAATCACTTGAAAATGTATACTGCACTGTAGTCAATAATCGATTTTATAATCGATTTCGCGTCACGATAAATCGATTTGATTTTTGAAAATTTCGAATCGTTCGATAAAGCGTGTCATGATCGAAGTCCGCAGATCGAATGCGTGCAATCAGTTCACGAGGCGTTACACTACTAAGTAGTAAGTCCAGACTACGGTGTTACGTTGCTTGTCTTGAGTAGCTGCAGGCGAAGTAGCTGAGGCTAGCAGCGTGGTGTCACACTTACGACTAATGGTTTGTAATGTAATCAAACTGTCTTACCTACCGCACGAAGCGTCACAATAAAATTGGAGTCGACATTCTATATTATTACCAGTGGAAAGACATAATGTTTTAAGAATAATGTCTGCGTGACAAGCTTTAGTCATAATCTTTTCAGACATGTTAGAGTAAAAGGGCCTGCGCGTTTTTATGTTTTTCCGTGCAAGGTATTTGAGAGGCGTATTTTGAAGTTGTTGTTGTTGTTGTTGTTTCGATTAATGGCTTTTGTCATGCCAACACGGCACAAAACACTTCGCCAATATCACGTAGCTTGAAGAAAACACACAGGAGGATGCTCGGTTGAAATTGTTTATCTATTCCAGGTACAATAGAAGGCTTGAAAAGTTAGCACATCCTACAACACAATAACAAATTAGACACAGATAAAGTACATACAAAATAAGAATAATATATTATAATGTAAAATAAACTAAAGTACTATTATAACTTAATTTTGTTAAGTTTAATATAATTACATAAAAATTTAACATAAGGACTAAACACAAACATAAGGAGACATTCAACACTTATGGGACGGGGGATCTTAGGAGGGAGAACATCATAAAGTTTATGGAGAAGTTTGGGGCAGGAAAAGAGAATATGAGAAGTTGACCCCTCATCCAATCCACATTCACATAGAGAGTGATCTTTAATTCTTAATTTAGCCAGGTGGACTGGTGTGCAAGCATGACCAATACGCAATCTACTAATGGTTGAAGCAACCCATCTATCCATATTCTGATGAACAAAAAACCAAGGCCGAAGAGGAATTTCAGGTTGTACAGCAGCATAATATTTCCCTTTAACCAATTTTGATGAAATCCATAATGTATTCCAAGATTTAATAAGGTCAGTTTTTGCAAGAGTACGAAGATCTTGAGTGAGGTTTTTAAAATAAGTAACAGACCCTGTCTCAGTGGCAAGTTTAGCAAAAGCATCTGCATTCTCGTTACCATTTATACCAGTGTGCCCTGGAATCCAGGCCAGAGTGACAGTCAGACTTTTCTGATAGCAGGTGAATAAAATTTCTTTAATCTTGAAGATGATGGAACTAAGCGCTTTGAAGTTTTAAAGCCTCCATAGCCCATAGATTAAAGGTTGACAGCTCCCTCATAAAAGTCCTACCCACTTCTAAAGTAAGCTATCCTATCCGTTTATTTGGAGGGAAAGTAAATTATTATTCAAGTTTAACTTAAGCACGGTTGCTTCAGCAATTTTTAACAGACATGTAACCGTCAAACATTGCGTTACAAAACAAAATGTCGAATAACTCCATTTTAACGAATGTATGTAACGTTAACAAACGGTTTGAAACAACCGAGCCTTTAGTCAATACATAGATAATATTCTTTTGAGAAAAAAAAAGAGGAATAAGACTTATGTCGCTAGTGTGTGGTGGGATGTACAAACATGATAGTACAGACCGTCGCGTCGTGGGATCGAGACATTGAGTTTTTTCGCGTGTATAACATGTCATAACTCTAAGGCCGACACGTTTTCGTACAAAACAAACTGGCCCGATACGTCTGCGCCCAATGCGAATACCAAACCTATGACCTCTAAGCATGTAGGCGCAAAACTTGCGAATTGCAGTTTCAAAATCAAAATATTGACCCGCTTAAAACCACGCCGCTTCGGGCGCTATTAACTTGAAATCTGTTTAAGTGTCAAATAGTAATAATTTCCAATCAAGTTCAGAGATATGACATAATGTAGCCGTTTAAATATTATACTCGTGGCATGGTTAATCATTTCTATGCATATTTCTTGAAATGTTGATAAATCCGCATTCCACCTTTCATGTCTTTTTAAAAGTTTTTGATTTAGTTCGTGATTTAAAACAACATTATACAAAACGGGTGTTTACTGTTTATCACGATTAAAAATATTCATGTTTGAAATATCAAAGCCCGGTCGTGACCACGAACTATGTACGGGTTGAAATAATATCGACCTTTCCAACACACGAAGATTAGGTATGTTTACGAATAGAACCACATAAAACCTCCTTACCTTACCTACTTCAATTTTTTTTAATTTAATGACAAGATAGTCATTAACTGTGATCTCACCTAATGGTGTAGCGGGCTAACTTGGAAGGGGTTTGGCAGTGTACGCATACCCCTAATCTGTTTCTACCTTCTACACGCCATTGTGCCGGAACGTTAAATCGCTTGGCGGGACGTCTTTGACGGTAGGATGGTAACGAGCCACGGCTAAAGCCTCCCACTAGACCAAACCAGAGACAATTCAGAAATTCTAAATTCCCGAATTGCCCCCGGCGGGAATCGAGCCCGAAACCTACCAATTATAAGACAACAACGCTCACCACTTCGCCAGGGAGGTCGTCAATTAAAAACTTGTTCCAATACAGTTGGTTAAATTAAAACCATTTTGTTTACAACTTTCGGATGACATGGTTTTATGACCTATCTGTTTGAATTAACTTTAGTGGGACCGAATTAGTTCCATTGTATTGGAGGAGAGGTCAATGAACAGACCGGCGTTTTGTGTGACGTTGGAATTAAGTTCGAGCGTAACGTATCGTGATTATGTCGTGAATATTTTTTTCAATGGATTTGTTAGGTGACTGACATTAGAGCTTCGCGGAAACGCTTCACTACCGTAATTATGTCAAAAATTTGAAAAGTATCAGTTAATACGTTTCTTCTCCTTGGTAACACTCTTGACAGAGCAGATGTAGTCAACACGAAGTGACGTCCTTAATAGCGGATGTGATACGCCGCACAAGCAATCACCACTTCTCCCTGCTGACCGACTGCCTGGTACACTCGTGCAATGTACCGCCCACACTCTCTCTCTGCGTCATATTCCCATTACTGAGGGTCGTGACCCCTTCCACCAAGGACTCTTTTGTAAATGATGTCGCGACCGCCCACAGCAGGAGGTTCTCAATTCGCCGGAATCTTTTTTTTATGCATGTTCCCCGATTACTTGAAGACGCCTGGACCAATTTGGAAAATTCTTTTTTTGTTTGAAAGGGTATACTTCCCAGGTGGTCCCATTGTTATCAGGTCAGGTTCACAATTGATATACTTTGTAGTGGCGTTTGAAGTCGGTTTTGTAAAAGAATTTTTACGTTTATATTATAGTTTACATGAATACTATGACTTCTTTCAGTTGTAAACATGACATTGTAACCTTGGCTCAAAATTATTCTGAATACTAAAAGTTCATAACGGCATCTAGTGCAAGAGAAATTGTATGAGTTAGGTACCTACAGTACCTACCTACTGTATTATTTTGTTCTTTTCATATATACTACTCAATCCAGTTAGTAGATATGTAGGTACTTTGTTGTTTTGTAAACTAACGGAATGCGGTCTTTTCGTATTACCATGTAAGGTGCTTAAGGTACAGTAAGCTTTAAATTTTAACAAAACTCACGTCAACAATCAATTAGATTTTTTAAATTAAATTAATCAATTAAATTAATTTAATCTTGATCCCACTGTAAAAGGCAAATCCTTTAGAGTTGAATTGGATAAAATTCTAAATAGTTGAATTTAATCAAATCAAAAGTATTATGATGTTGTTGTAATCCTGTAACAAAATTATTATCGTACTAGTGGATGACCGCGGAATCGCACGCGTGGATTTAGTTTTTAACAATCCCGCGGAAACTCTTTAATTTTCCGGGATAAAATGTAGCCTGTGTGTTAATCCTGGGTATGAAATATCTCCATTCTTCAGCCTAATCGGTTCAATCCATCCTCAGAATCTTTCGGATTTATAATAATACTATACTTACTAGTTTTTAGTAGAAAGTAGGATAGTCAACGTTCCGTAACGTCCGTTCAACGCCATTTAGTGGTGGGGCTCACGCTGAAAAATGTCGACAAAAAAATGTCAGGCAAAAGTGCCGACGAGTTGTTGCTCTGCATTCTGAGACAATATGGAGAACCTAATGTATCCGAGAAACTTCTTTTTGACTCAGATTGAGAAATCACAAATATTCGAAACCAGCTGTACTTTGCAAAGGACCTAAATGGGAAGGAATGTATGGGAAATGTTTGCAGTTGACTTATTGCCCTTCTATTGTTTTGCTTTAAGGCATTTCGGAAGCCTTCGCTGATACCGGGAATCCATGATCATGTTGTGAGGTGACTGCTATACCTATATACCACGGGTGGCCAACCGATCGATCGCGATCGACCGATCGATCGCGGCATGACTTTGCAAATCTAGCGGAAGATGCTCAGGCGCAAAGCTCACACTAATATTATGAACGAGTAGTTAGTAACTAGTTACTAAGAATTCAATTTTATGTTTTCCCTTTTAATCAAATAAAAATACTACATAAGTAACTTATACAGTTTCATTTATCAAGAAGTATGAAATTGATGGATCACACAGGGTTTCGTCAGTAAATAGTTTATCTTAGCACTAATCAAGTTGACCACCCCTGCTATATACTGTACTGATACACAGAAATAATAATAATTCAGTTTGAATTCTCAGCATTACAGCGGCGGTAACCTAGTGGTTACGACTTTGGCCGTCTCGTCAAAGGGCCCAGGGCGTAAATCCCAGGATTGATGACCCAGGATTTGATGTTAAAACTCTGATTTCCATCTTTCATATTCTATCTAAATATATAAAAGAAAAAGGTGACTGACTGACTGATCTATCAACGCACAGCTCAAATCAGATAGCTATTATGTCGAAGGCATCCGCTAAGAAAGGATTTTTGAAAAATCGACCTCTATGAGGGTAAAATAGAAGTTTGAAAAATCAAACCTAAGAAAAAAGAAAACGCGGACTAAACTAAATCAGTTCACAATCGGTGAAGATATCGATATTAAACATACAGACAAATTTTTTTGAATTCGGTTGGAAAATTAAGTATGCACGTCTAAAAAGGAAACAATTTAGTATACCTACTGGCCTACTCGCCACATTGACGTCATTTACGCCCACATCTCCTTTAGGAGCCAGATGTGGGCAGACTAAATAATGACCTTACGACATTGGCAAGTGATGACATAGACAACTGTTCTATTTAGCTTTTCTCTATTACGTAATGTCCGAGACTTCGTCCGCGTTGATTAAGGTTTTTATTCCCGCGGAAACTCTTTATTTTTTTAAATAAAATGTAGCCTATGTGTTAATCCTGGGTATAAACTGCCTATATTCCAAATTTCAGCCAAATCGGTTCATTCCATTCATCTGAAAAATGTAATGAAACCGTAACACAAACAACATTCCAAAGTGGGTACCGAGACAAAAATTGAAAAAAAAGCAATGTTAATAAATCAAAACGTTGCATTATGGGTAGCGTTTATTTCCATTGGAATCTAATAGGTATCAAAACACCCGTTCTGGAGAGATGTCCATGTTTCTGTCATATGCCTTGATTGCGTTGGAACGAGTACCAAATTGCATGAAACTGCTTAAACTTCTATAAGATCTAGAAATAGTTATACTGTATTCGAGTGCTTCGTAAGTATGGATAGGGCTTGTGTTAATCGCAAAGCCATTATTTCCAACATGCTTTTGCCAGCGACTTCGTCTGCGATGAGTTCTATTTTATCAACCGATTGACGTCCACCGCTGAACATCTCTTGCATGGACTTCCACAGGCCTTGGTCTTGCGCTACCTGTATCTAGCGGCTCCCTGCGACTCGACTGTCTCGTCCGTCCACCTAGTGGGGAGTTCTGCGCTTCCCAATGCGGGATCACCACTCCAGCATTTTAAAAAGCTGTGTTATAGTTTTAGATTAGGTGGCGCGCTACGCCGAATAAACTTAATTAAAAATTTTACATGATATATAATTTTTTTCGACCTGGTCAAGTTATGGGCCAAGGTAAAGCAACAGCGTATTCACTGATACACTGCAATGCTACAAGTTCCATTCTACAAATTCCATTAAGAATTATTTATTTCATTATAAATAAAGTTTGTCTCTATAGTTATTTATCTCGACTCACGCGCAGCCGCCATGGAAGCGCGCAAATAAATCACGCATTGACACGCCATATATCTTTCACCAATATTGTTTGTAGCACCTTATTCCGTTCGACGCGACGGTGTCAGTTTCATTGGTATGTCTAGGGTATTTCGAACGTATACCCAAGGTAGGTATAGCCTATTACATTTGGGCCTGTATACGGAATGACTTCTTTTACTTTCTGTTTGGGGATAGCAGTAATTGGATTGGATATCACACTGAAACGATCGCAATTATCTATTGTATTTTTATCCGACTTCCAAGAAAGGAGGAGGTTCTCAATTCGTCGGAATCTTTTTAATGTATGTTCCCCGATTACTCGAAGACGCCTGGACCGATTTGGAAAATTGTTTTTTTGTTTGAAATGGTATACTTCCCGGGTGGTTCCATTTTGATCAGGACCTGATGATGGGATCCTAGAGAAATCGAGGGAACTCTTCATAGGAACAATTGATATATTTTGTAGTGGCGTTTGAAGTCGATTTTTTTTAAAGGATTTTTACTTTTATGTATTAGGTATCTCTACATATAAATCAGAAACGATTGCAACAATCGAATTACAACACAGATTGGTTATGGTGGTTCTCAGTAGAGATTCCGACTTACGTAGGTACGATTCCGGCGGATTTTAGGCTTACGATGGTATTTTTGAATTTTTGATAATGACCGAAAATGTCGGGGATGGTAGTTTTGTGCGAAAAAGTCAATTTCTTCTATAGTAAATAATGCATCCGTGCGAAGCCTGTAGTCACATCACACTATTACATCACACTAATCGCACTAATATTATAAAGGCGAAAGTTTGTATGTGTATGTGTGTGTGTGTGTGTGTGCGTGTGTGCGTGTGTGCGTGTGTGTGTGTGTGTGTGTGTGTGTGTGTGTGTGTGTGTGTGTGTGTGTGTTTGTTACTTCTTCACGCCACAACGAATGAACCGATTTGGCTGAAATTTGGAATGGAGATAGCTCATACCCAGGATTAAAACATAGGCTACATTTTATCCCGGAAAATTACAGAGTTCCCATGGGAATTGAAAAACCTTGATCCACGCGGACGAAGTCGCGGGCATCGTCTAGTATTTAATATACGCTATGGGTCGAACGGGTTTATATAGTACCGTGATGAGACCATAATTTATTATAAACATAAAATTACTAGTGGTTCGCCCCGAACTGAGACCTCGCGATATCCCATAATTCCCAAAAGTTTTAATTATATATTGTAATAATTAACTTTTAACATTAGACGCAATAAAAAAAAAATAGTTGACATAAAACTGTTTTACTGACACAGCGCCATCTATAGTGAAGCATTATAGTGAAGCATTATAGTGAAGCTATTAGCTTCACAATAATGCTAATAGATGGCGCATTAAAATTAAATAATTTCGTTTCTTTATAACATTTATCTAATTTTAGTATTTGTTGTTCAAGTACAGGATATAACTGAATTTTCAACCAAGTTTCACGTTCTAATATTCAGTAATTCTTGACATATGGCTCAAATTAAAATCTCCACTTTGAAACCCCCCCATTTGGTCAATTTTTAGGGAAAAATTAAAAAAAATATATTTTTGTACTCTGTTCAAAGTCTTCTTTAAAAAGATATATCGCAAGTCTATGTAGAGCAACAAACAAGATTTTACTTCAAATACGCTTCTATGAGAGCCCCCCTGAAATAAAGCTTTTTATATTTTTTTATACAATGTTCGGCTGAAGGCCATCAGTTTACATATTATATTTAAATTTGAAGTAATTACGTTCAGTAATTCAGAAGTTATAGGGCTCTGACAGACATTTAGACGAACACACTTCTCTGTCTAGTAGGCAAGCGCCCTAGTTGACTCAGAGAACTTCGCTTCGCTCGTTCAACTATATAAAGTGTTTGCAAAATAGGTATTTCTGTCTGTCACAATCGAAGTAATAAATAAAGGAGTGAGTGAAGTGGGCTCAAGCGCAGTCCACGATCGACCGGTCTCGTTGCACACATCAATTTAATTTATCCGACTAAAAGTCAACGGGGCTAAACCTATAAACTTATTGCGGACTTTCATGTTTTTGAAATAGGAAAACCCTTGATGTACTAAAGCTTAGATGTAAATTGAGGCATGCGTGAAAATAAGATAGACTATTAATTATTATAAAATATAGACTATAAACTACAATAAATTATAATTGAAATCAATTTTGCCTGACTAACGAACAGGAGTTAATTTTTATATATATACCTACTAAAGATTATAAAGAAGATAAATAATTATTATAGTTAGACCTATTAAAAATATAATTTATCTCAATTTAAAGCATAGCGTAACATTTCTCAGTTTCTGTAAAATCGAATATTTGTTATAACTGTGCTGCTAATTTGGTTTATGCAATCTCTAAACGAAACTAAATTGACACGAAGAAGTAGGTATTGTTATTAGGTCACAATGTACCGTCTGTGAGGATAAGGATATTAGGATTCCTGTGATTATCCATTTAAATCCTGCCAACATAATTTTGGGTGTCTTTAATAGAATGGAGTAGAAAAGAATAGAATAGAAAAGCTATTTCAAATAAACTTTTAGAAAGGGCTTTGAATAATCAAGTGAATCTACCACTGGTTCAGAATACCGTTTGGTGACTGATCGGTAATAGTTATCCAGAGAAAATCCAGCCGATAATGGAACCCAACATTTTTCTTGATTTTTTATATCACTGCGTCAGCGCGAGTTACTTATAAGCTCTAGGGAACTGTGTATCGTTGATGTTTCGTATCAATGAGAACACCTATGGAATTGATAGGATCAGTGGTTTCTATAAATGCTTATCTTTGACAAATAGCTCGATCGCCTCCGCGCTGAATTCAATGTGACTTATATTAATAATTTAATAATACCCAATCTTCGGACACAGATTGACAGCTTAAATACTTAACGGTAGATTATTATAGGTAGGTAGGCCCCACCAACAGAGTCATGAGAGCCAGCCAAGTGGGGGCTATTTTACATCGTAGCGTTAGGTTATTTAGCTTATCCTAATCCTAATATAATATTATAAAAGCGAACTTTGTATGTATATGTGTGTGTGTGTATATGTGTTACTCCTTCACGCCACAACGAATTAACCAATTTGGCTGCAATTTGGAATAGAGGCAGCTCACATCCAGGATTAAAACATAGGCTACATTTTATCCCGGAAAATTACAGAGTCCCTACGGGGATTAAAAAAACCTTAATCCACGCGGACGAAGTCGCGGGCATCATCTAGTACAATATAAAAGCAAACCAGTCAGTGTACCCAGTGCCTAATTACCAATAGGGAAACAATAAAAAAATAAAGAACATTTCAATGAATAATATTTATAAAAAAACTCTTCGTTTAAAAACACCTGTAGCGAAAATAAATACGATGACGTGGCGTGGGCGGCGTGGCGCGGACGATCCGTTCTTCATAAGTTTGTATTGTAGTCACGAATGAAAAATTATTCGAATAGGTAAGTAATTTTTGTTTTTTACTTTTTAGGGTTCCGTATCCGAAGGGTAACCAACGGGACCCTATCACTAATCCTCCGTTCGTCTGTCCGTCTGTCTGTCAGCGGGCTGTATCATATGATCTTTACTTACAAGTACAACCAAGTGGATACGAGAGTAGGAGTATAAATTGTCCTCAAATAAAAAAAGACTATCTTAGGATGTTAGTACTTTGCCATGTCTTATTACCTATTTTTATTTCATAAAAAAGCTACAAACAAAAGATAGTAGAAGTACCTATTACAAAATTAATATAAAGTATAAACGCCTGCTAAGAGTTATTTCGCAAAAACATAGTAGCTGCTGAGCAGAGTGTGAATGACATCTATAGATCACAGCAAGTCATTGAGCCCACAAAGTATAGTAGTAGTAGTAGTAGTAGTAGTTTGTACACGTAGCATACGTATCCTACGATACCTAACGTACCTACGGGTAATGGGTAAAAGTTTTTACTGAATGAACCTTATGTTTTCGTGGTAGCAATTTTACTTCTCAACGAAACCACCAGTACAATTTTAACGTATTTTGTCCTATTTTATTTTTTACGTTTTGCCCGTTTTTAGGGTCACGTTGGTTAAAGGCGTGATCAAAAAAAGTTACTTTTACTGAAGAGCCAAAAAACCGTAAAAATGATCTATCTTCGGTAATCAGGTGTAAATAGCAAAGAAGATAGATAATTTTAAGATTTTTTGACTCTCCTGTAAAAGTAACTTTTTTCGATTAAGTACGCCTTTATTCGGTTGGGCCGTCGAATTGCAGTCACAGTAATCAGTATGCAATATTTTCTCTCAAGCACAATTCATCAGGCGAAATAAAAATAAAACATTTTACAAACGATTAATAAAATTTATTCATTTAATTCATAATATTGGGTTTGCTAATTTAATATCCACTTAGATTCTAGATACTGAAACTACTTAATGTAGGTAGGTAGGTATTATCGTGAAGTATTATATCACAAAGAAATCAGAATAAATACGATATGTTTTTAATAACATATTAATACTCGTAAATCGTAATATCAGCTATATATTTTCATTTTGGTCTATATTGGTGAAGCCAAGAAAAAAAAAATAGGTGGGTATTGGTGGCTAGTACATGAAGCTAATATTAACAAGCACAAATCTTTAATCTAACTTTACTTGATTTGAATATTTGTATCACCGATCATAGATAACATAAGCTTTTGTTCGATGACGAGTTAAACGAAGCGATTTCACCTCATGATAAGTGACTATGCAGTCTGATGATAGCGAGCTATGGGTATCCATCTAAGATAATATACTCGTACATAACCCTTACAAATAAAAAATACAGACACTACAACATATTTTTGTAAGGTATGGATGGGCTGGATGGTATGGGAAGGGAGGTGTTATGCCTTCCCTTTATTTATAATTAAAACCTTACCTCAAATCGGTTGTTACTTGCTATGTCATCTCACCGGATCGCTAAAGAGCTTTACGGAACCTCTTTGATGGTAGAGTGGTAACTAACCACGACCAACGCCTTTCAAAAGACTTTCCCTATGCCAATTCCCAACTTAGTTGGTATAAAAACAAAACACTGCTAAAAAAAGACCTTGACCACGTTGACCAAAGAATTAGATTGGCTATCCAAGGGCAACGCTGCCAGCATCTTGAATAGTACGCCGCGCTGTGGTGACATCAATGAGGTTTTAGATTTAAGTAAGAATATTCATCGATATTATAATTATTATAGGAATATATAGTGTAGGAATGTCAAACAGCCATTTTATATTTCTGTCCTGCTCATATGAGGTTTACACTGAGTGAGATAGAAACAGAAAATGGCGACTTCTCATTCCTATTGTCATTTGTAACGCATTATACTGTAGTATCGGTACTAAGTATATTCGTTTAGAGGACTTCATTAAAAACCATTCGCAGTAAAAAAAACACTGCTTACATAGTAATTTTATAATATCATACAATGTAACCTACCTACCTGTAGGTACGTATACCTACTCAAACTCATGCGTCCGTGCGTCTCAAATTAATTGCGTTATGACGTCAAACTCATTAGAGCGATTACAAAGTCGTAATTAGATATAAATTAACGTAACTAATTTAATTAAAATACATAAATAGTAATCTAATCTAATACATTAGGATATTTTTATAACTTCAAATAAACCTAAACTCTAATAAAGCAAGATAAACTTTTGGTATTTATAATTGCCATAGTTAATATTTCACATTCTAATTAATACTGGATTATTTATACAAAAAATAAATATTGAAAACTCAGTACCACTTTAAGGAATTTAATTCTATTAAAACGAAAATACTGAATGTTTCAAAGGAAAATATAAAATAGTACACCGAATCAAATCCATTAAAGTTATACTTAATGTAAAGAAAACTATTGGTCAAAATAATTATTTCTACAAAATTAATGATATGTCACTATTCTGTTATTCTTGATTGTTAAAATTATTTCTAAATGCGGAAAAACATTATTAAAATATTCATAACATTTAAAACTTATAAATTATGGTTCCACAAAATCTCGAATATTATTATAGGTATTTTCCTAACATATGCGGTAGTGAGAATTGGTGCTATTACCTACCAATGTTGCATTAATTAAAAAAATGTGTGACTGAAATTAGATTTAATATTCATAAACAATCATAACTCCCGATTTTATTTTAGCCTCAAAAATGCAATTTGAAAACGCTTTAGTGCAGATTTCACCAACGCAACGTCGGGATAAATTCGACGTTCTAACAGTTTTTATAATGAAAATATGCCAAAGGATCTAATTTACGCTAGGATAAGACTTATTGGTAGTAGTACTTAGTGGTAGATTCATTTGACGATTCGAAAGCACTTTGTAAAAGTTTATTTGAATAAAAATCTATTCTATTCTATTTTACGCTAGTGAAATCGGCCCCTAATATGAGTATAAATAGCGAGTATATACTTTTTACACAATAAATCAAAATTTAATAAATTATAATAGGTATCCAAAAAGTAGAATAGCTGATTTCATACTTTTAAATATAGAACACAATAATTTAAAATAAATAAAATCTAGCTGCGTTTATCGTGTATTCAGTTCTAAAGTAGGTATCCCAAACGCCAAATAGAAATTCGATAAGCATTTTGAAAAATATAAAAAACGTTAAAGTATTCTGTCAAGTAATAAGTAATCTTGAGGTATTATCAAAAAAATTAGAAAACTGTAGGTACCTAAAATTAAAATTAACAGTCCTAAAAAACGCTCTCCTACACATTTTTTAATTGACGTTTGGGATACTTCAGAATTGAATACAAATTGTATTGCTTAGTTTAGGAGATTTAACACAAAAAGGTATAAATATAATAAGCTTTTCATAAGAATTGTATCACTTTTCATAACTGGACTGGCAATGGGCGGGACATGTAACGAGATGAGCTGGACTTTGGGGTCCTAAGGTTCTCGAGTGGCGACCTCGCATGAGGAAATGTAGGACCTTCCATCCTGTCTAGGTGGACAGACCCAAGGGAGTCGGTGGACACAAGCAGCACAAAATCGTGTTCTGTGGCAGTCCTGACGAGAGACTCATGTACAACATGGAATGTCTATCGATTGAGACGAAAAAGTATAAGATCAACAGCGGGCTAACATTTGATCAAAACTGAGACACTGATGCGCGGTACTATCAAAGTAATGTAATTACATGAAAATCATGAAATTATTTATAAGGATTCCCGTTCCCTCATAATACAAGAATCGCATGGTGCACTGTGTCAGGCATATAATGGGCCGAAGTGGTTATTTTCCAATTACTTTAGCTTTCATACAGAGAAAATCGCATCAAAATCGGTTTATTCATTAGGGAGCTTTGAGGGGAAAAGACAGACATACACACCCACCCACAGATACAGAGATACACACGCCAAACTTTTAATACCCCTCTTTTTCTATTGGGAGTTAAAAATAGCTTTTAAAATGATCCTGATGTATCTACTTATGTACCTACACGTAATGATGTCCAGTCAACGTTTGTAGATAATGATAATACTAGGTTTTCCATAGTCATTAGTCATATAAGCATAGTATCATCTATAAGATATTTGAATTCACATAAAATGCCCATTTGCTTGCCTTCAAGCGTAGAGATCTTTGTTGAGTTAATAGATGTACAAGAACTTATTTATAAAGGGATAAAAATGTCAAAATCATTAAAAAGTTGCCCTCCTTTGGTAAATAAAAGTTGGAAGAAACGACTTTGGATCTGATGCTTCTGATGTAGTACAGATTATAAAGAACGTCCTAAGTTAGTCCGCTATTGCATTGAGGTCCCAGTAGTGATGTCCAAGGGCCCGGAAGCGGAGTCCAGGGTTCTGGAAGCGGAGTCCAGGGTCCCGGAAGTAGAGTCCAGGGTCCCGCCGTAGATCGCTCAGGAGTCAACGCCCTCAATCCGCGTTTAACATCTGGAACAAGCAATTTTACTTTTTAATTTGTAACCTTCAAGTAATTTAATCTAAACAGGGAATTGAGTCCTGAGCGACCTGTACGAAACACAGACAATTTTACTACAATCAATGATTAGGTACATAGAGCACCTACTAATTTAGGTTGAAATCTTATATCATCTTATACTCTAACCTAATATGGCTCGGATTTGAGACAGTTAAAATGAGACACTCATAATAATATGTCCTGACATAAATCTGTCTCCTTTATATCTGTGTAACTGCAGTGCATCTAATGTTAGCATGCTCTAGATTTCAGAGTTAGTTCGTCTGGATTAAGTTTTTTAATCCCGAGGGATTTCTTTTTAATGCCAGTGATACACATGCTGGCAAAAGTATGCCAGTCACAAGCAAAAATGAGCTACTCGCACGAGTAGATCGCAATCAAACGGCTTGCGATCTACTCGCATGTGAGTTACTGGTAGAATGTCGATACCCAAGCGAGTAGGCTTTTGTGCGAGTAACTAGCATATGTGTATCACACACTTATCTCCGGGAAAAAGTATCCAGGCGCTAATGACAACTAATTGATTTCATCAGTGAGTGCGTGGTGTAACTGGAAATTGGAATCAATTTTATGTAGTTAAACTCCATCCTGTTTAACTACTGACTGCAACACGCCGCACGCTTGTACCGAGTGATTTGACACTTGCTCAATCATCGCTAGGGTTGCCTTCAACTTTTACTAGCCTACTACAAAGCCAAAAGGAAGGGTTATGATTTTAACCTAGACCTCATCAGTGCTATGCAGTA
Source organism: Hipparchia sbordonii (assembly GCA_038048805.1). Lineage (NCBI taxonomy): Eukaryota > Metazoa > Arthropoda > Insecta > Lepidoptera > Nymphalidae > Hipparchia > Hipparchia sbordonii. The sequence goes on from JBBIWI010000010.1 coordinate 10,220,294, forward strand.
TTGATTGACATCAAGCGCAAGCCTGTTTCGGATAAAAAAAACAGTCTATTTCAACTTTTACCAGACTACGACAAAGCCAGAAGGAAGGGTTACGATTTTAGTATCATGTGTGAATGAACTACTAAGCCTATTTAGATAAATGAGGTGTCAATCGATTTGTTATGGTTGTCCGGGTGACATAGGCCTACAATTTGTACGAACAAGATCAATTTATTTATTTATACAACTTTATTGCATGAAAAATAAGAACAAAATACATATAGATAAGTAAATAAACAGTGTAACACAAAAGGTGACCTTATCACTGATAGTGATCTCTTCCAGGCAACCTGTACGAGAGAACGTAAGTGAGAGATGGGGATCGCAATAAATACATAGGATTATATATTATTATTATTACATAATTATACAAATACTATAATCAATCAATATGACGGATCTTACATCCAATTTTCCGGAGTCGGGTTTTAGTTTTTAAACATTTATTTATAGATAACTAGGTTGAGGCGTGGATAAGGTTTTATTGATTACCGCGGGAACTCTTCTCTTCTTAATTCGTCTTAAAAAAATATTTATACATAATTACAAGTTTTAAGTGTTTTTACCGTATTTAAGTTAGCAGTGCAAAATATCACACGCTGCACAAACATTAGCTAACAAAAACCAATAGTTCAACACACAACCAAATACGGTGCATAATATTATTTAGTTAAAAACATTCGTTAAAAATCTTGTTTTTATGAAACGCTCTCGTCAAGCTAAAAGGTTTTTACAATTCCTTGATTTCTTACCAATATGCAAAATAAATGCAAAAGTGTGTTTGTATTCTAAATATATCAGGTTGAGTGTGACATATCACATAGGCTACTTTTTATCCTGGAAAATTATAGGGTTCCCATGATATGTTTATTAAACAAAATATAGAAAAAAATATAAAAAAATATAATAGCGTACGGGTTAGGTCCTTTAAATGATTAATCATAATTAATAATAATTATTATTATCGAATGAAGTCAAAAAAATTGAAACCTTAACCGAAATAAACGAAACCGGTTTCATTGTTTTTCCGATTTCCAATTCCTCCATTGAGTATGTTAAAACGTAGTCATATTATACTCGTAAACTTATATTACATGATAATACTCGTAGTTGGTAACTAGGTAAGTAGGAATTTACATTGTTTTTGGATTAACAGGTTTATTGACACTGATAGTGACGTACGGCGCTCCTGCGTTGCAACTCCGACGTAACCTGTACTTTACCGTATTTTTGACATTACTAAGTATACCGCTAAACCGCAAATGTTTATCTAGCATAACAATAATTATCCTCATCACTAAAATAGCCTAACATCTAGCCTCTTCACACGTGCCAACATACGGACCCGTTTTCAACTTCATAATTAGTTTATTGCCCTTGCTTCTACCAATCTCACTATACCAGTAGTAAATTAGTAATTTGATTTCCTTTGCTACTACTGCAGTCTGCAGTAGTAAGTTTTTAGAAGGAAAAAATCCCATGTTACCTATAGTGCGGGCTATTTTGCCAAAACTATAGTGCTAACTCGTTTTAAGCCTTGAATATAAATAAAATTAAAAGCCAAGTGATCATCGGAAAAAAGTTAGTTCAGGGTACATAATATTTTTGACCTCCTTTAGTAAATCTGTTGCTTTATTGCTGCATAATTTATGGACAAACCAACAAACAAACATCCTTGCTTCCTTACTAACATGATAAGGGGGCCTTTATCATGTTAGTAAGGAAGTAAGGACTAAGGATGTGCTAACGTATTGCAAACTATTTTCATTGAAGTAACCCTGAGAATAGACTAACTCCTCTCGACAGCCGACCTAGTCAGCGTTCGTAAGTTGCCATGTCTGTATCAATTGTAATTTGTAAAGAGTTAAGACTGCTTATAATAAATAATAAGTCATTACTAACGGTTATGCAAGCCCTGCCACCCTGCACGCACGCACACACGCACACACATACACGCACACATCGACGCGACCTCCGATTGACGTCAATGGTGGGTGGGGACGGCTGTAAAAAATAAACCTATCAGTTTACTATACAACAACATACAACATATAATACCCATAACAAGGCATTGTCTCCGTTTTTACTCATAACAATAATTGAACGGTGAATGGGTGGCATCTCTTTTTTTGTTGTTGTTATCTTGATAAATATTATGTTTGCAACACGATGGTTGTTCTCGTTGTTTACGGATGCTTAGGCAACCCCATCGTAGTTTAAATATTATATTAAATATTATATCTTGGTTGGAAGATTTCAAATCAAGAAATATTTATCGATAAAGAACGATGCCCGTATATAGGCTTCAATTTTCCTCCTATATACCTACCAGAGATATATCTATATTATTCTATGATGTATAGCATTATCTCTCTTGATGGAGTGATACAGCTTTCGGGAGCTTTCCTAGGTATCGATACTACTCAGGTATCGATCCATTTTTCGAATCCCTAAGCAACATTCAAACTTGACGGCAAATATCCTATGTGTCCTCTCTTATTATCCCCGTTTTTTTATAGAAATAAGACGTATCTCTACTTCATATAGCTAATATCACAAAACATCTATCTATACAACGTATCCGTCTGTTATTATCTATACAACGTGTCCGTCTGTTATTTCGATATAACTACATACCTACCTCATATTATTACTACGGCCTATACACGATATGTACATCCATTTACCCAGAGAAACTAACATTATGACATACCTACTGTATTATACCGAATTTGCTTTAGAATGCAGAATAACACTGTACGTTTATGAGGCTAACATACCTACCTAGGTACTTACTATTTGTTAATTTTTTTTTTCTTGTTACTATGTTTGCCATAAGAACGCCTTCGTTGTTATGTCAAACATAGTAACAAGTATACATAGTAACGTACAATTTGCAGTCAGAAATAAAAACTTAATGACTTTTCCGGATCATTTTCGCAATCTTGGATTGACGAGATTGGCACCGGAAATCAGAACTTTGAGATGCGAATTTTATCAGCCCATCAGTTCACAGCTATAATACACTATCAATGTGACATCAATCACAATTATGTAGGTCACGGATTGGACGTCCAATAATCCCCTTACACACCCACTTTGAATGTGAATAGCATTATACAAAACAACATATTAGCAACGCTCCGTTAAACCACCCGTTAAAGAATTACATCGGGATTGAATGACGGATGTTAACATCCGCTCCGACGCCAAACAAAGATAAACAAACAAGTAAATCACAGGATTAGGATATCGCAGATAATTACCAGTGCATTATCCGTATACTGTTGTATCACAATGTTATGGAATACTACCAATGCCATGCTATACGCAAGTACTGACCTCCCACACAATTCCTACCTAGATATCTCTCTGTGTAAACTACTTGTTGGTCTAGTGATTAGGTTGCTCGGCTGTGGGTAACGGGTTTGAGTTTCGGTCGGGCCAAAAATTATATTATTAGTGCTGCAGGGCTAGCATAGGCGGGAGAAATTTATCCCCGGGAAAAGGATAAAATGTTTATCCCCTCGCTTAGTTTATCCACCCGTTGAGCATGGGCACAGCGGTGGAAATAACACTCAATGGATATACTTATAGGAATATACATCGCCTTCTCCTCTGTCGCCATACTTTAGCATAGGGAAAAGATAATTTTATCCCCTGTCAGTGGATAAATCGGGGGATAAAATTTTTATCTCCTGCCCATGCTAGCTATGCAGAAGGATGGTACGCCAAGGACGACACGGGCCGCAAATCGATTTGAAAATTGTATATAATAATAAGAAAAAATTAAGTAAATAATATAATAAATATTATTTTAGTTTTAATTTCTATTTCACATTTAGTCAATGATAAATAAATAATTAATTACAGCCACAAGTTATTATAAGCAGAAAGTATTAGCCTGGCAATAGACGTCCGATTTTGTTTCCGATTGTCTGATCAGGCAACCGGATCGTATTTACTCGATACACATCCGATTTTTCCGTCAGGCTTTTTCTGAACTCAGTCGTTCCCGAGCTATCATCCCGAGTGCTTGCGTTTGGAGCAAAGCAGAAGAAAAGAAGATGGATGACGAGTTAATAGAAATAGAAATATTTTTTATTCAAATAAACTGTTACAAGTACTTTTGAATCGTCAATGAATCTACCACTGGTTCGGAATGCCGTTCCTGCTGAGAAGAGCCAGCAATAAGCTCGGCGGTCGCTCTTTTCAAAAAAAATTTTTTTTACAATAGGTAACAAAACTATGCTATGTATACAGTGTTTCCACAATAAAGTTTCAAAAATGCAAAACAATCCAATGCATGTTAAGACAGGCAGGCAAAAGCAGACCCATTCCCGTTGGTGGCACCCGTTCACGAGCATGACGCAGGATCCAGCCATTGCTTCGCTCAACGTAACAACTCAACGAAAGAAGAAAAAACGTCGCTATTGGATTCATCCAATCAATTTGACAAGACTTACTGAGAGTCATTTCTATTTAAAACATTCAAAATAATTCATAATAATAATAATTTTATTATTATGAATTTTTTTTTTAAATTTTTTTTTTTCATAATTTTCGCCCATTATTCGAACCACAACGATGCGTCCACACAGTGTCAGCGCTAGATTTTTTGGGCCCTAAAAAATCCCAATAAGCAAAATTCCGCCCTAAAGGGCAATGGCGAACTTCCATACATTAAAAATATTCAAAAAAAAAGTTTTTGTACACACATGAAAAAAATATTTTTTAATTAAGGTTCAGTTACCGAGCTTGTATGTGCAATAATTTTTATAATAGGAGGCCTAGAAAAAAAGATATTGCGTTTGAAAGTTTTGTAGGTTATGTTATGTTTATTGTCACCAGCAGTAACAACTAGTGTATTATCTATGGTAACAACAAAAGCGTCCTTCACGTCAAGCACAGAAATAAACGTCAAAGTGTCACTGTCAGTAAATCAACGCCATTTTGTCGGAAACAGTTCAGCATCAGTGTTGCCATAACGTTTATTTTATTTATTACCATTTTATTACAGGTTTATTTAAATATGCAAAAAAATCACTTAAATAAACAGAGTCAAATGCGAAAAAAAAAACGACAGTCAAAAAGTATTATAATAATGTATCTACCATCTCATATTAGTTAGTTCTATCTAATAGCAAAGGTATTATTTGCTTCTAGATAGATTATATTTTGTAAAATGGTAACATTAAAAATTGATAAAAAGGAGTGTTGAATCAATTAAATTCCTAAAATATTGCATTTTGTTAATTAGCTTCAAATAATTCAAGTGATGGTTTGATAAAATATAAATAATTGAGAGAATTATTTCCGTATATACGTCATTTCTGTACATTCCAGATCAATTCAATACTGTTTTAGCCATTGCTCTTTGGGGCTAAAAGCCCTAAGTTGGGAACCCTGACTGGCAAAATCGGAAGGAGTAACCGGATGTCTATTTTGTCTCATACTAGAAGTATGTAGACTGCGCCTTCAGACAATCGGACCGACAGTAAAATCGGAAACGCCTCGCGCCCGTTTCCGACTCGGACGTCCGATCCGGCCACCGGATCGGACGTGTATTGACTGTTCATACAAAGTAATGGCTTCAATGCCTTCCGGTAGCCTGATCAGGCTACCGGATCAGACTATCGGATGAAAAAACCTGACGTGTATTTCCAGGCTTAAATGTCAATAAATCCTGATTAAGTATTTGCATCAAATATACTAATGTTATTTGGAAAGTATGACTTTCCAGTTTTTTTTTTAGATTAAGTAACAGTATGTAGGTATTATCTGAAATAAACGTCGACTCAATAATTGTAGTATAATTTATCACTTATATTAATTTAAAGACAGCTATAACTTTATTGCTTTATCAATAGCACATTTGTAATTTTCCTTATGATCCTTCGATCATTAAGCTAATCTGATAATTAATCGATTATTAATTTTTTTTTAATTATAATATTGTGAGGAAACCTGCATGCCTGGCAGTATATAGTTTTCAAAGCTGTGTGAGTTTGTTAATCCGTACAAGAAGACGCTGCGTTGTGGACTATAGCCTGAACCCTTCTAATCCTAAGAGGTGATTGTCTCACTATAATGGGCCGGCTAACTTGTAAAAGAACTAAAAAACCACTAATGAAGTGTAGGGCTTCCAATACCGGAAAAAAGGCCGGACTTTTTTAAATACCGGTATTCCCACAGCATTTTGAAATACTTAAATTAAAATACAAATAATTTTTTATCCCGAATATAAAATGTTTTAATAACGAAGACGCGCAAATATTTTAAATGCATTATATAGGCGTACATTTAATATTCTAATTCCGGTTCTAATTGAAAAACCTAGTAGGTACCTACTAAGTAGTTAAATATGATCTAGACTAGTAAGGTAATTTATCCGCTTTTGTATGGCTCAGCTACGTGCGTCATTTACTGTATATTAGCATAGAGAAATCTCTATTACAAGCGGATATAAACACAGTATTTTATTTGCCACGTGTCCGTTAATTATTTATTTGTTTTAACAACAATATACCTAATTCATTTGTTTCGCAATACGATACAAGAAATTATACTTAAAGTTTAAACTTTAAAAGGCTAAAAGTCACACAGTAATATTATGTCGTACGAGTGTGATTCTGAAAAAAGATTCTTCTTAAAATTACATAATTAAAGGTATTAAAAAAGTACAAAAGAGAACAGAGGTGAAAAAGGATATTGCGAGGCGGAAAATTAGGTAGGTACTTATTTGACAAAATTTGGATGCATTAATTACAATCGAAAATGCAATATGTAAGAATAACAAAAAGGTCAAAAATCAAATAAGTTATAAGCGGTATCCGTTTCTTTCTAAAACGTTTTGTAGGTATGGAGAGTGTATGGAGCTACTGAATCGTGACGTCATATTGCTATAAGTCAGATAGTCAGTTCGAAAGCGTTGTAAAAGTTTAATTGAATAAAAATTATTCTAATATTCCATTACATCCTATTTTATTTTATTCATCATCTTATGTATTTTTATTTTATTTTTTATTACCTATGCAAGTAAAGAATTGTATTGTATTGTAAAAAAACCAGTTTGTGAAGGAGTCACAATACTCACAATAGTGCAACAGATGGGGTGCGAACCTTTGACCTTTCGGATTTAATTCTTCTCCATGCCCTTTGAGCTATTGAGTATGTAAACAACCTCTAACTTTTTATTACACAGTTGTTTTTTATTGACGTCACAGATGTGAAGTAATATAGCATCGCAGGTAGTAAAATTGATTTGTTATTATCATAACAAGTAATGGAGAAGGTATGTTATATGCTATGTTATGCTAATTTTATGCGAACCAAGCATATCGCCCGTGTATTCGCAACGTGTGACGCAAGTAACGTGATAAATACCTAATTTATTGTGAGCAAAAAGGCTGCGTAAATAAAGTATGTACCTACACGTAGGTACCCAACATACCTACTAACGTAGGGGTCTCTTCGACGGCAGGATTTGTTATCAACTGTAGGATTGCATAAAAACAATTGCTATCGTGTGACAATCGTAATCACCTCTGTACCAGTTAATCAGGGATAACATAAACGTAAAAATTCTTTTTGCAAAACCGACTTCAAACGCCACTACAAAGTAGGTAGGTATATCTATAGGTCCAATGGCCTATAAAATTTGAAGAGTTCCCTCGATTTCTCCAGAATCCCATCATCAGATTCTGACCTGATTACAATGGGATTACCTGGGAAGTATACCCTTTCAAACAAAAAAAGAATTTTCCAAATCGGTCCAGGCGTCTTCGAGTAATCGGGGAACACACATAAAAAAAAGATTCCGACGAATTTAGAACCTCCTCCTTTTTTGGAAGTCGTTTAAAAAAACAAAAGTTAAACTGAAATATAAATTTTAAAATGACTTATTGCATACCTAGCTTCGACTCTAATGCGATGACGACCGTGACGAAGACTAGTGATGAATGATGGTGCATGACAAACATCTCTATAATAATTATTATAAACCTCACCGTAAATAAATCTCTGCTCCATCAGTCACTTATTACATTATCATTACTCATGATCAGCGGAATTGACTGATGCAAAACCTAGGTATCGTCTAAGAGACCCCAAATATAAAATAAGTTACCTAAGTATTTGGTGAACGAAACTCTAAAATCAAAAGGGTGGTTATAAAAACAAACCCAATGTAATCCCTTCAGAGATTAAATTAGATAACATACTATTTGTTACGCTCAGTTCAATTAACTCCTGTAAGGCTTAACAAGCGCTTAGGATAGGTCAATGCAAAAATGATCTACTTAGATAAGTTGAGTTACTTAAGTAGCGGGTCATAGCGGAACAAGTGTCAGTGGTCTTACTAGACAGGCAGGGTTAATGTTTTCAAAAAAAACTAACGAAAAACTCTAAATCGTTTGCAGGTGCGTCGTTGTTTTTGTTGTCTTTTGTCGTCCTAAAATTTACGTATACATAAACTTTAAAAATACTCACCTTCTTTGGTAGTTTAGGAGACTCGAACTCCTCGTCGTCGCGGCTGGACAGCGTCGAGCACGACGAGCACGCAGAGTCCGCCGACAGCGAGCGCGACCGCAGCCAGTCCACCTCCTCCTCAGTCGCACCCACGGCGATTCCGTCCGAATAATCGCTGACCACCACGCTGGGCGTCCGCACACACCGCCCCCTAGTCTCGCACCCCTCGCTGCCCCGTCTGCCCAACTCTACAACGTTAGCTTCGATCAGAGTCCTCTCTCGTCTCGGCGACATTATATCGGGCGGCGGGGTGACATCGCGAGGGTGCGAATGCCGTCTCCTCGGTTCCAGTTCCACGGCAGAGTCGTCGCTCAGGTCTCGGCTGCGTCGTCTGACGGCCGCTCGGTCGTCGTCATCGGACGAACTGATGTCTTCCGGGGGGCTGGCGGCGCGAGGGATGCGCAGATACTGCATCGGGCCCGGCTCGAACTTTCGGAGCAGTTCGGAGACGCGCGGCTGCGCGTGTCGGGTGACGCGCGCGGTCGTGGGCGCGCACATGCCAGTACTGTCGCTCGCGCGCCGCGACAGCTTCGCCGAAGCCTCGCGCGCCTGCCCCGGGGGCACTCCTGCGCCGAGCTTGAGGTAAAACAGACTGTGGCTTAAGGCTTTCTCGCGCAAGACCCGGCGGAAGTCCTCCGGGGGTGTCGGCTCGAGGCGAGGCATTGTGCTGCAACAAAAAAACGTCAAGTTGACAAAATGCGTGGCTTCCGCTTGACAAGGTTAGCTTACTCTATCTTGGACTGCATCGACCATTTGATGAGACGTAGCGACGTAAATTAACAGGAAAGTATTATTAATTGCCTCTTCTGGAGACAGAAAAGGGATGGCTCACTTTCGTAAACATTTGCTGTTCAGCCCGGAAATACAACCAGTAGCCTGTACGCAGTTTTCTTGGCACCATTTCAATGCGGGCATTACTACTTACTTGTTATTGAATGGACATTTGTTTTCTTGTAACATTTTCAAGAAAACAAAAAGGTGCTACGTAAAAAAGTGCGATTTTTCTATATTATTGTTTTACTTGTACTGATAATAATATAATTTTATTGTTGTTGCAATAAATAATTAAATACAATAATCTTATCTGAAATGAATTTGAACGAACTACTTGCTACGATTGCTAGTAAATACCTAGGTGAATGGGTATTTGAATATAATAAACTGTTATGACATGGTTTACTGAAACCATTAATAAATTTTATTCGTTCAGGAAACGAGGATGTTACGTTTACATCTGGTCCAGACGCACCATATATGCATGCATGCTACTGCGCAAATTCTGGGAGTTTCGCCTATCCTCATACCCAGGATTAACACATATATGCTAGGTACCTACATTTTATCCCGGAAAATTAAAAAACCTAATCCACGCGGACGAAGTCGCGGGCATCATCTAGTGTTGAATAAAGTGTGAAGGTTAGAAGAAAACTATTATTTATTGCATGCAACAACTAGTCACTATAATTTAGTATAACAAGCAAAAACAGGTTAAACGCCAGGAGCATGCTAGTTACATGGACGTAAATATTAAGCTAGTTATGATGTGAACTAGCTTTTACTCCAGCTTCGTTCGCGTAAACTTTGCCATTCTGTATTGACAGTTATTCCAGCCTGAAACACTGCAGTTCACGATAATCACGATTCCATATTTAAGAAAAATTCTTAAAGATATTTAGTGAAAAACCGGGAGCCAATATTACTTATATCTTATGATTCTTGAATTTTGATTGCCACCACTCTATCACCCATTTTTTTGTACCAACGGTAATTTTTTTTTTCTGTGATCGAAGATGGCAAACAATAAATTACATCCCATACGCTAAACCCATAGTTCTTGCAATTCACGAGGGCGTGTGAGCTTTACCTGTGGTTACGTCGTATACATGCACTTTGCGTAAGTTTTAAAGCCGGCAACGCAGTTGGTGGTGCCTCTGGTGCTACAAGTGTTCATGGGCGGCGGTAATCACTTAACATCAGGTGACCCGCGAGATACGACACACACACAACGCCACGCGCCCTCGTGAATTAAAAGAACTATAACGTGTTTCTGGCCTCCATTCACATTTTCGCGTATCTACATCTCTTTCATGCTTAGTAGTTTTCAGCTGTCAATTTTATAAGTTTTATACATATCTTCAATGCGCTTCAAGTGTGTTGACCCCTCCCACTAACTTCACTCACAAAACATAAAGAAGTTGTGTATGAAGTTAGTATGGGGCGTAAAGTCGCGCCTATTATATTTTGATTAGGAAAATAAACAGGCAAACTAGGTAGGTACTACAACTGTAAAATAATAGAGATAATGGAAATAATTGCGATTAAATAATTTCCTTATTCGATGGCTGGCATCACAATTGAATCAATTGTATAATGAAACAATAGTCTTTTCACACTGCTACGTCATTAGCCTTGTTAGGGTTACCAAATATTTCGTTTTCCCGGATCTATTTATATGTAGTTTTGTTTAGTTTTCCCAAATGTAGTCTAAATCTATGGTGAATCATAATTTTATCGAAGCGTGTAGAGATCCTAGTGTTAATATTTGCTGATATCTACTCACCAAATAAACATTAAATGTCGGATTGATATTTTGACAGCTATTTTACAAAATTGGAATAATAAAAAATTCTTGATTCAAACATTTTTTCTCGATGAGTTAAGTTCCTACTGGATAATATTTAATTATTTAACCAAAGATATCAGGTCACCTTTCTGTCGATATAAATATATAAATGTTCGCGTGGATCGAGATTTTTTAATTCCCCCGGAAACTCGCATATTTTCTGGATAAAAAGTAGCCTATGTCTACACTAGACTATAATCTATTTCTGTGTTGGGGTCATTTATAATATTAGTAGGATTTACTTACTCTTGTTAAATATTATTTATTTATTTATTAACAAACTCAATCAAGTAATAATGATCAAGTAAATGTTAAAATAATGAATATGTTAAGAGGTAAGTTAGATTTACTTGTGTCAACCCTAACTTCAACATATTTTTTTTATCTCACGCACTGTAATAAAAAATATATAATGGAAATAACCACTCGGCAATTTTAATTTATGACTTGTATGGAACGCGACTAGACTAGGGTATTGTGCTAATGTAGATAGATACTCTTATAATATGAACGTAGTATTTTTAACGCCATTTAGGATAACTTCGCCTATATTGTATTACTCGTCAAAATGAAATTTCTTAATTCCTTGGTGAATAAAAACTTTTTTCAAAAATTCTTTCATCATCATCATTATCACATCAGCCTGTGGACTTTCACAGTTAGCGCTACCAAATCCGGTCTTCAACCTTGGATTCATTTTCATATCACTTTAATAAATTATATTTTTTCCTGTCCAAATATAAAATAAAATATAAACTAATCAAATTATACTTAATCGCGTTCTCTATCTTAAACAACAGGTATATCTAATTATTCTTCAGTCTAATTTTAATAATAATATTATAATGAAAAAAAAAGGTTGTTTGGCAAACGTCAAAGTATAATAAAAAGTATTTTAAGAAACTTGATCGTCATCATATATTTATATGGATATAATTAACATAAATAAGCGATTTCCATAAGTATATATATTTTTTTCATGACATTGTACGCAGTTTTGAACGTAAGCCTGACTACCTGCGCATGATTTGGCATTTTATTTACCTACTTACATACACCAGAGCATACACTTTTTTTTCAATGACAAGATAGTCCTTGACTGTGATCTCACCTGATGGTAAGTGACGATGCAGTCTAAGATGATAGCGGACTACCTTGGAATGGGTATAGCAATGTAAATTAAATCCATAGGTACCCCTAATCTGTTTCTGCACGCCATCGTACCGAAACGCTAAATCGCTTGGCGGTACGTCTTTGACGGTAGAGTGGTAACTAGCTACGGCCAAAGCCTCCCACCACACGTAGGTAAATTCATAATCTTAACAGACCATAAGAAGCATAAGTTACAGGCATAAATAAAAGTACTTTTTATTTATTAGATGAATTCATATGCCCGATTTCACCAGTTAGACTTAAACTTTCCTATGTACCTAAATTCTAACTAAAACATCACCCCAATCCTACCATCCATAGCGTTTAAGAAGTCACATTGATGAAAACCAAATCCTTAGAATAGAATAGAATTATAATATGTATAATAGAATATCTATCTTATATCAATCAATAATTAAATTTGCTAGCATGAAAATTCAGCAGATATGTTTTAAATTCCTAAGAATAGAATATGTTTTTTTTTTTTCAAATAAACTTTTACAAAGTGCTTCTGAATAGATTCGATTATTATAGATACTCCTAATATAATCTGAAGATCTGAAGCAATAAATCATTTAATTTTTAAAAATGACAGTTTGAGTTATCAGAGCACTATTAAACAGCTTAACGTAAATGGGTATAATGGGGACCAGGAAGACCCTCACCATTAAAACACTATGACCTTCCTTCGGCATCCTTTACACGGATTCATTCATAGAAAATTAGATTCTACACAATAAAAGCCAGGGTTTATTTTAAATTGAAAATATAACCACGCGCTAGATTGACGGCTCGGAATCCTGTTCACGACTATATTTTCTCTAAATTAGATCGTATTTCACATAATTTTAAGGTTTAATTCGGATCGGAGGTGGTGTATCCACGCGCTTGACAGTTCGGCATCGACGTGCATGCCCTCAAGGCAATGACGTCAAAGCCAGCCTTGCGCTGACGCGAGGGCACCGCACCAAAACTGCTTAATTAGACAATTACTATAATAAGTTGCTACGATTGTTGTCGAATCTAGGAACTTATTTATTTTTTGTGCCTTGTTTAGTTGTTAAAACTCTAAACTAAGGTACCGTTACGGTTAATGAATTCCTTTTATAGTGTAAATGAAACAAAACACATCACGTACACTGTTGAATGATCGACTCATAATCTTAATAAGTTGACGATTAACTGAGTGGCAATGTTAGTTTAGAAATTAGTTCTAAAGTGTCGAAGTTTTTTAATATTTAGATTTTTAGATGATAAGGATTTTAAGACACAATAGGAGAGGCAATTTAAAGAAAATAAGGCTGTATGAGGTTTGATTCAGATCTGCTGTAGAAAATTATCTCTCAGATACGAGAGTTTAATGACACAACAATTATATTGATACTTCCGATTGTGCTTCCGATAAACTTATTGGAAAAACTGAAATATCGTTGTATCGGATGCATCCCTAATTATTATGTTTTTAAAATGTCACCCTAGCTAAATAAAAATTACATAATATGGGTAACTACTTATTTTGCGAGATTTGAGACACCGGATTTAATTAAAAACACAAGGACGTGGTCACCCGCGTAAAAAGTCTCCGTTAAAATCATTGGAGTCTCTACACATTAAAAAACGTCATGTTAGGGATGCCATGAATTAATAAAGAACTTTAAATAATATTTATGTATACAGGGAAAGGCGCTTATCGAAAATTATGTTAAATATAATTATAGAAACAAGGGTATCTTTAAAACAAGAATGAATAAGCATCTTCTAGGCAAACGCGTTACACCTTGGAACATATCATCATTTTATATCAGGTGTGATCGCAGCCAAGCGCTAGTCTCTATATTTTTTTAAAAAAAAACATCAAAATAAAAAAGTCGGTCGTGTGTCGCGACTCCACTACCTGCCGGCCTAGATACCGCCAGATAAGGTTAAATTAAAGATAACTCGATCTGCGCAGGAATGGGGACACGGCGTGCAAACAATATTTTATTCGCGTTGGGATTATAACAGGTGACAATATTTGATGTACCTGACAGTTACAAGTATTTGGCTTACAATAGACCTTCAAAAAAAAAAGAAAATCCTACTTCGCACTAATATTATAAATGCGAAAGTTTGAATGTATGGATGGATGGATGTTTGTTACTCAATCACGCCGCAACGACTGAACCCATTTGGCTGAAAGGCACAGAGATAAATTTTATCCCGGAAAACAAGAGCGTTCCCGCAGGAATTAAAAAAAACTCAATCCACGCGAACGAATTCGCGGGCATCAGGTAGTAAAGAAATAAGGAAAAAAGATAAAAGAAAAAGAGCGTCCTTCCGACCGAATTTCGGCTACGATGACCAATTTTAACGTAGGCGGAGACTATAGCCTCTATCTAGACTATACAGGAGATATTATAGTAGACCACAGTTTCATTAAAACCTCAGCTTCAACTACCAACTTAACGTGCAATTACTATTAGGTAGATAGGTACTAACTTATTATTAAAGCGTTGTATTCAATTGTTTTAATCTACCAAATCAATAACGAAATATCCCGACGAATCGGAAGCAGATAAGATCTGTAATCACTAACAACAGCAATACTTCAAAATATATCAACGGAACTTGCTTTATACAAAGATTATTTTCAAAGATATCGTGGAGTGGTGATGGTGAAATAGACACGTAAGGTAATTATCATAAAGAGTTCAATTGTTCATATTTCTTAACACCTCTTTTATTAGTGTTATTCCGACACCGCTAATGATTGTACTAATTGGGTATTAAGTAATACCTCACTGCCCGGCGTTGCACACGTTAGTAAAGCCATGGGGTAACATACTCTGGTCTTAAATGACATCCAGAGTATGAATATGGAGCTGGAAGGTGGCTATAGAAACTCTGTAAAAAAACGACGTAACCTCATCGAGTTTGAGCTCTTGACAAGCACTCTGGTCCTAAATGATATCCAGAGTCTGATGGTATAGCCAGCTACTAAAACTTTTTTTTCAATTTACACTTTATTATCCCGGAAAAACAAAGGGTTCAAACAAAATCCCTTAGGATCAAAATCCCCCAGGAAAAACATTCACGCACAGCTATGAATAGCATCGATATGAATTATTAATTGTTTTAATTTCCATACTTTCTAGTTGTCTAGATGTTAGTCTAGATCCTTCTCCATAGACCACGAGTCACAACATAGACACAGCGCACTACCGTTTTGATATTATGTTGCATTTTGAAATTGTAATTCGCCATTATAAGTGGGCCAATGCTCCGTCTACGTGTATCTAATTACCATGTATTAATACTTTAGACTGTTGTTGCTGAATTGTTTTGTTGTCTCTATAAGACGAGTTTTTATAGATACAAACCCATGGAGCTATAGCCTACCTTCAAGTACAAACCGCATCGATATCATTCACACATTTAGATATTGTTACACACTTCTTGCACAAAAAAAAACTACGTGTGTGAACGCACATCCAAAGGTAGACTGGGATAAAATGCTTTAGTGTTAAGTCCGCCTTTTGATTTTTTCTTTTCTTTTCGAAACTATGTATGTTTAACCAATTAAATATCACATGCTTCAACGGTGAAGGAAATACTTCGTGAGAAAACCTGAGAGTTCCCCATAATGTTCTCGAAGGTTTGTGAAGTCCGCCAATTCGCTTTGGGCTAGCATGGTGTTGGTAGACTATGGCCTATAACCCTTCTCTTCCACAGGCCTCGGTCTTGCATCACCTGCATCCAGAGGTTCCCTACGATCCCTCTCTATTTTAGATCACGGATATTTTAAAGGATGAAACGAGCAAAGATGAATGATTGGATATTAAATGGTACAAGTATCTTACACGTGCAATGTGACCTTACAAAGGTGTGCACTAAGGTCTAAGGCAAACCACTAGGAATGTTAACAAACTTGACTGTCCACCTTACTTATAACCTAACATAGCAAAATGTCAGAATTGAACGACCTCTCTGACGCAGTTGGTGAGTGGTGACGCTCGCAGTGGGAGGTCCCCAGGTTTGAAGTCCGGCAGGGGCCATTTGGGAATTTATAATTTTTAAGTTGTTTCTGGTCTGGTCTGGTGGCTGCGGCCGTGACTAGTTACCACCCTATCGGATTTAAGATTTATAGCGTTAAACTGCCATACTCTTTCCAAGCCTTCCAACCCTTTTATTAAAGCAGTGAGAATCTAGTTTTTGGGACTGTAGTCTCCTATTAAGGGGTCGCGGATAAATACTCAGCACTCACCTCTTTGGAGCTACTTTAGAGCAATAAAATTAAATCACACGCACTTGCACGAGTGAGGTCTCTATAATATTGTCAAAGGTGTGTAAAATCTGCCGATTTGCATTGGGCCAGCGTGGCGGACTATAAGCCTATAGCAGTGAGAGGAGAACTGCGCGCATTACCTACTGGTAGATATACTGACCGCAGAGGCGGCTCTAGCCCATGTAGCGCCTGTATGCAATCAATATCTTGGCGCCCTCTAGTAGACGCGCGGCCAAAATGAAATACAATACAAGAATACCGTTTGACTTACAGTTATATTTTCATCAGTGAAAGGAAATTCAGGTGCAAAAAATGGTGCAAATTTAAATGATGCCGGGAAGCAAGCAAGCGCGGCTCGGCGCAGCGCCCCCTACAACCCTGCGCCCGTGTGCGTTGCACACTCTGCACCATAGGTGAAGCCGGCACTGACTGACCGCATAACTCTCGGGTGTGCAACTAGTAATAAGCACTTATTTCGGCTATCACTTTCCCTAACCTTCGCAAAAGTAAATGCAAATAGTTGCACATTCTTCAGTGTTTACAGTCGGCGATAATCTCGCCTCATACGTTACGGTTTCTAATTCCTTTAATGTCTATTGTTGTAAAAACTGCGATTTTATCTACCGCGTTCTTATGAAAGTAGATTTCACTTCGAAGTTCACGTGCAGTTGAATTAATTTTAGCACGTTGATACCTTTCTTATTCATAAAATATAATAATATAAAAATAAATAGAAATTCTTTTTCAAAAACCGACTTCATACGCCCCTACAAGTATATCAATTCTGCCGATAAAATTTGAAGAGTTCTCTCGATTTCTCCGGAATCCCATCATCAGATCCTGACCTGATGACAATAGGACTACCTGGGAAGTATACCCTTTCAAACAAAAAAAGAATTTTCCAAATCGGTCCAGGCGCCTTCGAGTTATCGGGGAAAATACATAAAAAACTATTAGTACATAAAAAAATATTCCGACGAATTGAGAACCTCCTCCTTTTTTGGAAGTCGGTTAAAAATAAACTGGCTGTGAACAGAAGCAAATTCTAAACTGCTTTTAACAAGACATCTTCGGAAAAACGTAGGGAAAAACAAAAGAAAATTCAAATTCATATTTCGTGTAGGATAAGCTGTGACAAGTCAACTCTACCACCGCACCGGTTCGCAAAGCAGATTCTGCTTAAGAAGAAACTCAGCAGTTGCTCTTTTCAAATCAAAAAGTTACAATATTGTACGTAGCTATTTCGATGCAGATGCAAGTTATTACTGCGACAAAAAAAGATAAGCGGACTCGAAGTCGCGTCGAAGAAAATTTGAGGAAAAATGTATCAATTAACAAACTGAAGAAGGCGATTCTATGGAAGTTCAAGAAGATTATCATGATGGTTAGACCAAAATTTATAATTTTTTATATTTATTTCTTAAGCACAAAAATTAAAATTAAGTCCTAAAGTAAAATACAAAACGAAAATCCAAACAAAAAAGACGTGTGGCACTCGGGGACTGCCGCGGTAAAGCTATTGCATAGCATTTTTTATCAACGCCATCTAGCGGTGAGAGGAGTCCCGTGTCAGGTTATTTTCGTTACGGAATTTCTGGATTCGGTCTCCACGCTCAAGGCCCGCGATAGAAGCTATGCAATAGCTTAATAATACGACATTTATACCTAATTACTTAGGTACTTAAAAAACTGGAAATATCTAGTGTTTAAATATACAACACGCATGAGTGCAAAATAATTACACACACTCATAGGGAGAAAATGATAAGATAGCGGAACTCTGTTTGCACAGACGGCACTAACTATACTGTATATTATAATGTGTTATTGCTATTGTATTGCAAGTACGAATAAACCTACATTTGCAAGGCACGTGGATGAATACCTAACTTCATATTCGTACAAGTTCAAATCACTCCCACCTCAAAAGTAACAAGTTTTATAGGTAACTTTCTGATACCTACTCGTCTCCCAAATAGCAAAATGTTCTTTTTTCTCTTTCTTCTTTACACTTAAAAAATACTTGTAGCATACTATAAAAATGCATTTGGGCGTAGTCACAGGAGCATTTGTTTCCATAACGATCTTATAATCTACTACTACTAGGGTAAAGATGCCGAATATGAGATACCATTTACATATTCGGCCATAAAAAATAAATTATTGCACTAATGACTATGAAAATCATTTATATTCGATAAGTATTTAATGAAGTTTATCCTTGAAAGACCGTTTAGTGCTAGGTATAATAGATTTTTTGTTATATCAGATAATATTAGAAAAGTCAGAAATTACGTCTCAGAGAAATGGTCTCCTATTATGAGATACCAAGGGTTTTTAATATGAGATAGTATAGATTTAGAGAAAAAGGAAAGCAATCAATTCAAAAAGCTTTTTATTGGCGATATTTATTAATCTACAACATCGTACTACTAAATAAAAAGGTTTTAGTAACAACTTAATAATATATTATCATGTGCTTGTGCCAAGTGCCTGATGTTCTTCAGATGTAGATGTAACCCATAAAATCGTTAGTCCAACTTTAAAATATTTTTCTATTTTTGCTTCTTAATAGTCAGAAAAAGCTGGAGATCTTCCCATGAACCTTGACAAATACTTCTGCATTAGCATCTTTTTTGACATAACGTTCTAGGATACTCTTAGGAACATCGAAAGTTTTGATGCTATTAGGTAACATATTTGTTTGCTTCGCACTGCACTCATCGTGGTCCTAGGACTTCCTTGATCGACGGCATCTAGAAAAAGAGGTTTTTAAATAGTCGTATTTCTATACATCCTAATATGAGATATCTCATTTAAGGAGCCCCCACGTGTCTCATATTAGGAAAACACCCAAATTTAAAAACTAGGCTGCCTATTATTTCTTGACGAAGAAAATACAACTAAACTGCAAATGCATTGTAAAATTAATCATATAACTGATACAATGTCTGTAAATTTAAATCATTTAGTGTGACTATAAAGTTGTAACATACCTCGTTAATATTTGGTATCAAAAATCGGGTTTTGTGGTTTCGTAAAAATCCGCACGTACTCAACCTGACTTCGCCTCGAACTGGGAAGCACCAACACATGTTTCAGTCTGTTGCCCCGCGGCTTCTGGTGACAGTATCGCCAAATAGCTGCGGCGATTAGTTTCACCAAAACCTAACTATCTCATATTTGGCAACCATCTCATATTCGGCATCCTTACCCTATAGTCTACTTGTGCGTGTGAAATACTAGTAAAAGAGTGTAATACATTGCCTTTATAGGAGCTTTATTAGTATTGATAAACTTATAGTCGTTTTTATAGGACTACTTTGCTAGTTGGGACAGTCTTCGTCCGCGAGGATTTAGGATTAAATAAAAATGTTTCACCATACAAACAATCTTTATGGATATAACTTGAAAATGGCGAACTTTCATACTTTTCAACCCATAAACAATAATTGCTTATGGGTTGAAAATAGGTTTGGACTTTCAAAAATTGTGAAAAGCAACCGGAAGTCCACTTAATTTTCATGAATAACACTTGAAAAATGACTTGAAATTTTCTTACACAATTTCATCCCCTATTTACGCCCTTTAAGGGTGGAAGTTCCAAAAATCTATTCTTAGTGAATGGCAGCGTCATAATAACAGGAACTTACAGTCAAAAATTTCACCACTTTGACTATACGAGAAGGTATAATGATTACAAACAAATTGCCTTCAGAGAAATAATAAGTAGGTACCTAAGGTAACAGAAATACTGGATTTTCTAAATGACTGAACACAATCTTTTAAAAACGACAATGGTGTAAAAACTTCATTTAAACAAATCTAGATAAAAACCCCGGCGTTTGTACCTAAATCAGCAGGTAGGGAGCCCCTAAAGTTGTATTCGCAGAAAACAAAGCTTACATTTTACTAAAATCTAGACAGTAGGTAGGTCAGTTTTTAAGTAGGCTGTTATTTTATTTATCAGTAATAATACTTTATACAGTAATACCCATACAGTTTCTAAATAAAATAGCAAATATTATTCGCGCTCCTATTTTTTCGTAAAACGGGAAGCTATGTGTCAAGTAACTGGGCTGCTAACGTACCTACCTACTCACATTGTGAAATTTTTCCCAAAATCGGACATCCCTTTTTTATGATACTAATCGAAACTTTAAACTTTTTTTAATGCTAGAGTAGAACACCCAGAAGTTAATTCTGTTTAGAACCGGAGTTATAATTTTTTTAAATTTTTTTTATGGTTACCAGAAAAAAACTAAGAAATGCTGTAACTTTCTACGTAACGAAAGTTTTCAAGTTTCAATTATAGCATGCTATAAAATCAATTAAGTGCTATTTTTGGAAACATATAATTAATTTCTAAGTGAACAATAAAGGAAGATATGCTTTTTTAAAACTAATTTTGAAATTAATTTTTTTCTCATCTTTGTACAGATATTAGCATCTAATTTTCACATATTGTATTTATTAGTGCTATGTTAACTCGCCTGTATAATATCAGATACGTAACACTTTGGACCTCTGAATGTGCTACTGTACGTAGTTATAATTGTATACTTTAAACAATAAAATACTACTAATATTATAAATGCGAAAGAAAGACACAGATATAGATTATAGTCTGGAATAACACATAGGCTATTTTTTTTTTATCATGAAAAAAAAGAGAGTTCCCGCGGGAATTGAAAAACCTAAATCCACAAGTACAAAGTCGCGAGCATCAGCTGCTAGTCAGCTAGTAGGTATATAATATGAGTGATTCATAAATCTATATAAATAAATTAATATACTTTGTATTAATTTAATTTTAAACAATGTGCAAAAACATTTTTAAGTGTAGGTGAACTTTGGAGCTAACACAATTAATTTTATTAATTACTAGCTGCTTAGTTATTATTCATTAATTAGGAGTTTACTGCTGGGTATATACTATATAATATTTTCTGGCGCAGCTTGTCTTCTCAAAGGTCGCGATACATTTCTCTAACGGTTCAACTGGACGATACACGCTATTGGTTGATTCGTTCAACATAATAAACCTTTAATAAACAGATAAACTTATTACCTATTTCAATTTGAGTTGTAATAAATAATAAAGAGGTACTTAGTAGAGATATAAAATAAAGTGTAAGGCTATCGTACAGAGGTTTATTACATGGAAAACCATGAAACTCTTATCGAGTAGTATCGTATAGAACGTTGCGTAAGCGATAGCGTAATGCAAAATGGAAATGTTTCTACGCCTCATTTTTACAAGGCTGCGGTTATTAACGAATGTTCGTCACGTCAACTATCGGCGAATAATGCATAAAATTAGTATTGTGACTATTTATTATATAGTAAATGCATTTGAACGATAGAATTAGAGCCTAACAAACAAAAAGAAAATTTTGAATTGTGGTGTTTGAATTGTTAGGAATGTTAACCCCGGAATCCCTTTACATATTAACTGAAGCCAGTGGTGCAAGTTTATTAACTCGAGAAATGAACTTTTGAAACTCAGATTTCCACGCCGAATGATAATATAGTATGATTATACTAGCTTTTGCCTGCATCTTCGCTCACGTTAAGTTCGATTTTTCAAACCCCTATTTTGTTTCATTTGGGGGTAGAATTTTCAAAAATCCTTTCTTAGCGGATGCCTACGTCATATAATATAATAAATATATATACAATAGCTATCTGTATGCCCAGCCCGATCCGTCCAGTGGTTCTAGCTGTGCGCGTTGATAGATCAATCAGTCAGTTACCTTTTCCTCTTAGGTACATATATATTTAGATTATGTAGGCACGTTTAGAGACTTGGAATGCTAACCTCAATACTAAAACGAGGCTATCACCTCTTCACGGGTTGAACAGTGACTCCAGCACTGGTAGCATGGGCAGGAGATAAAAGTTTTATCCCCCGATTTTATCCACTGACAGGGGATAAAATTATCTTTTCCCTTTGCTAAAGCATGGCGACAGAGGAGAAGGTGTATATTTCTATAAGTATATCCACTGAGTGTTATTTCCACCACTGTGCCCATGCTCGACGGGTGGATAAAGCTAAGCGAGGAGATACACGTTCTCCCGCCCATGCTACCTGGGCAGTTGCACATAGTTTCTTTCACGTTTCTTTACTCGAAAAACGTAATTTCCCACGCCTAATTTAACTGATAACCGTTCATAAAATAAAGTATAACTGACAGCAAACAGTTATGTATTTCCTGGCAGTAGGTACGTATAAGTAAATACCTACATTTTACTTGTTTTCGGTATAACAAATCACGTTCTTACGCGGCGGATGTAACGACTTTTCCCATGATTAATAACAGTACTTTATGACGGTGGTCTCGTTCTGAGAAAGGTTGATCGTATCATTTTGATGAGCAGGTTTCACCATTGTCATTATCATCATTAAGTTGAAGCCTATTATGATATTTTTGCATAGAAGTACTTTCCCATCATCAGCGAAATTATAAGTTAGAGGAGTGATTTTGTAGTCATTGAAAGTGTAACTGTTACAAAATAAATACGTAACAAAAGGTATCATAATTATTATATTAGCATTCTCACACAATAATTGTCAAACTATCTTTTGCCCCCGACTTCGCTCACGTTAAGTTCGATTTTTCAAACCCCTGTTTTATCTCCTTAGGGGTTGAAGTTTCAAAAATCCTTTCTTAGCGACTTTCTCATAATAGTTTTCTGTATGCCTTTCAGCCTGATCCGTCCAGTGGTTTGAGCTGTGCTAG
This sequence comes from Hipparchia sbordonii, assembly GCA_038048805.1. Lineage (NCBI taxonomy): Eukaryota > Metazoa > Arthropoda > Insecta > Lepidoptera > Nymphalidae > Hipparchia > Hipparchia sbordonii. The sequence continues at coordinate 10,243,644 of JBBIWI010000010.1, forward strand.
ATCAGTCAGTCAGTCAGACAACTGTTCCTTTTATATACTATATTTAGATTAGATACCTATAAAGAAAGAAAGTTTAAAAAAAATTAAAAAGATTAAAAAAAAAAACTATGGATGTCTTTCATTCTAAGTTCTAACATGAGAAATGAGGATATCCCTCAACCAGAATCGGGAAAAACCTAACCCAATACCCAAGAGAACCAATTAGGTAGATCTTGTTGATTAGTTGATTACCTTTACTTAGAGGTGGATTGAATAACGAGGTAATAAAAATAAGTTAGACGAGTGTCGTAATAAATACTCTTAAATCTTTCAAAATAAAAATACAGCAATAAGCAATAGCTGTATTTTTATTTTGAAAGATTTAAGAGTATTTAGTGTTAATAAACAGAGATACCTACTAGTACCTACCTAATAACTGCAATCATAAAATATTACAGTGAAACCACAAAACCACAATATTATACTTATATATAGTTTCCCATTAACTAATGATTTATGAATTTAAAAAAATATGTTACGTAAGTACTTAATCTTTTTTAGATTCAATAAATAAATAATTAATCGAGTCCTGTGCATTATTTAATCATTCTAGGGACCAATTTAATTTAGGTAGTGATTCGATTTTTCCAATTATTATTTCATTTTCCTCACGTTATATCATAAATGCGAAAGTGTGTTTGTTTAGTAGTTTGTTGGTTTTTCTTTTATAATTTTATCCAGGAAAATCAAAGAGTTCCCGCGGAGTTTTAATAACTAAGTCCACCCGGACGAAGTCGCGAGCATTTTATAACTAACTAGCTTTAACCCGCGGCTTCGCTCACGTTAGGTTCGATTTTTTAACCCCCTATTTAACCCTCTTGGGGTTGAAATTTTCCAAAATCCTTTCTTAGCGGATGTCTACGTCCTAACAGCTACCTGTATACCAAATTTCAGCTCGATCGGTCCAGTGGTTAGAGCTGTGCGTTGATAGATCAATCAGTCAGTCAGTCAGTCAGTCAGTCACCTTTGCCTTTTATATATTTAGATATAAAAAAATATAGCCCGACTGAGCCTGACGTTTGAATTTTTTAGCAAGGATTTTTTTTTTAATTATTCCTTGTTCTGTACTGTAATATCACTACAGTCCAGGATTTTAGGTAGGTACATCAGATGCACATATTATATTATGGCCTTCAGAATTTTCAAGGTCTTTATTCTGCTGTGAAGACAGCGCATACCACTGTGTAATTGGACTAAGCACAGTTTAATTTTTTAGCATAGGAAGACGCGTGGGTAATTATTAATAATTTAGTTAATAATTTAACTACCCACTTGTTCACTTTCAATCATCACTCGGAAGTCTTATTCTGGACATCATTTCCGCGCGATGTCACGCGACGCGATTCCACTCTACCACGTTCTGCACACGACATTCGTTGCGCTTCCGCGTGCGACCGTTATCTGGTCTAATCAGTTGCAATAATTAACACTCGAAAGCGTGGCAAAAACTGTCTATTTTTTGCAAGCTTTTGCAATAATTACTGATAACTAAGTACCTAATGATCGGTTTTCATTTACCACAGTTTATTTATCTGCGATTAAAAGTGGAAGTTGTTAGCTAAAGACAAATGAAATAAAAAACTGGCTAAGTGCGAGTTGGACTCGCACACGAAGGGTTCCGTACCATAGTGGCAGCAATTAATAAGATCGAGCAAGAAACGCCGAAAAAAGCACATATCATTCTTGTTTGGGCCCCCCATTTATTTTTTATTATTTTATTGTAATAGCGGCAATAGATGTGATGATAGAACACATTCTGTGAAAATTTCAAGTATCTACCTAACTCATCGCTGGTCTACATGCATGCATGCATGGGTTCGAATGAGAAGGGTCTAGGGCCTAGACCCTTCTCATTCGAACGACTATGGCCTAGACTCTAGGCCATAGTCCGCACTGGCTGGCAAGTGTGAAATATATACAATATACATAAATAATAAATATTTTTATTTATATTATATTATTTGATTAGAATATGTCAAATATGGAGCCTATTAGATTTCAATATAATTGATCGATATTTTTTAAGTAGGTATATTAGATATTTTTTAATTAGCTAGGTACCTACCTACCTTTTTTAATAATGAGGAAATCCTAATTGCTCATTATAAAAATAGGTCGCAGTCCTTCGATAAACAATCAGTCGCAGTCAGATATCTTGATTGGTAATTATATTTATTTGATACTATTTCTATTTAAATTTTAACCCTCTCTAATTAAACTTTTACCACCAATTAAAGACGCTTTCAGATTGCTAATACAAAAACTATCAGAATATCAACTTTATTCGTTGGTTAGTAAAATGAAAAAGGCTCTTTATCATTTACAAAAATTTATACCTACTTTAAAATATTATTTTATACTAATAAAGTTGATAGATTTATTAAATTGCCCAAAACGACATATTATAATAGTTCACCAATCCAGCTATTGAATAATTCGCTTCTGAAAGGCTAACTAACATCACTGAAAATCATCCACCTCATCAAAAACTTATCATCGAAAACGGCATTGGAAATTATTCGAGAGAACCCAAAGAAGGACTCAATGACCTTTTACGCTTTTCAATTTCATGGTTGTGTTACTAACTGCAACAGAATAAGGCCATCGTGCCGCATTATATTCTATAAGGGCCGATTGCACAAAAAGCGGTCCAACTAACGTTCTTCGTCTTCTTTCTTCTTCTCTGTGCTTGGCAGGTCTTAAGTCCCTCTAAAACGTTGACCGTCTCCGATACTCGGTGTCATTATTTTCTTGACTAGAATAAATGTAGCCTCCTCAAGGAAGGTGGATAAAATAGGTGCCTATACAATATGTTTTCTTAAACAGATGCTTCCACAATATGCTTTACAATATATTTTGCTTGATGGATGGATGGATGACGGATTGATGCTTGTTTTTAAATAGGCTCTTGACAAAATCTGCATATAGCTTGAGATAATACAGTCTACATGATGTCTGTCTAATCCACAATAGGTATTCTACGATTGATGTTTATATGGAATCGCGATTGCAAGGAAATAACAATACAAAAACAAAAACATCGTAACTGTATTTTAAAGTAAACACATACGTCATTTTACCTAATTCGTCAATATTTATGAGTAGTTACCTGATTAAAATAAAATGTCTATCAATCTATTTATCTTTTAGACTATTCAATTTATCCATACCTACTCTAAGACAAAACTGACTGACTTAAATGTCGACGTATCTATAGCTCGACGCCCTAGATAATAGAGATTTTGCATAGGTATGTCTAGGTTTCTTCTAAAACGTAAAAGGGTTTTAGGAAATATCAGCGGGATCTTTAAAGATACTAAATCTTTAAAAGGAACTAGCACACGAGTAAAGAATTCTTAGGAAAACCTGAAGAAAGTCATAAAAAGAAAGTTCATAAAAATAGCTAAATACTCGTGTCATAATCACTAATATACCTATGATATGTTATTACATAGTTAATAGGTATTTCTATTAACTATGACGTATGTATTAAGTATGTCGCTCAACATATAATGATCAACGTCTTCTTCTTTAGCATCCGAATAGCACCTGTAGCATCCCACTGCTTGACAAAGGTCTCTTGGGACCCCAAAGACCATCGGTTCTTCGAACTATGTGCTCCCCCTCAGCCACTTCAGTTTTGCGACTCAATAAGTTAATATGTAGTTAGGTATGTCGGTAACGCTAGTTCTCCTACGGATCTCCTTATTTGTGGTTATAGACATGGGAGGGGCTATATTTTTTATCTCAATAGCAATCGTTCAGTTCTTAACTTTCAACCCCGTATGTGCCCGCATTTTGTATGAAGAAATGTGGGTTTGACAGTTCTTAGTTGGCAACTTTCCATTGTTTTCAATAGCCATTGGAAATGTCAAATGACAATACGACAGCTGATCAATTAAAAAACTTTTCACTGTGTTAAACTAGAAACTTGAAATTTTCAGAGCAGTATCGACGTAAGTATCTCAAGCCGTTTCCGAGAAAATGATCCTTGACGCACTAACAGACAGACGGACAAACGAGTGAGGTAAAGGGTTCCGTTTATTTCGGAACCCTAATTACGAATTCAGAACCGAGAAACTAACCCAGGGTCGCCCATAGGTCACGCCCACGCAAGTGACCCAGAAAGTTCAGCAAATAATACTCGTACAAAGAAATTAAGATTAACAAAAGTTACAATTTCGTAATATAGGTAGATCCTCACTACAAAAGTGTTAAATATCCAACTGTACCGGCAAACAATGCAAAGTCAGCGGTTAGCAATACAAACAATGCGATAGGATTAACACAGGAGCATACTAACCTCAAAGTTCAAACTCGTTCCGCTAGTGCTTTACCGTTACACTACACATTCACAAACAATAAACAATTGCAGTCTCCGAACACCAATTTCCGAGCGACGACCACTGGTTGAGACTTTCGAATAGTGACTACAACAACGCATGCAGTATTCACTGGGACCTGGGTACTGACTGGGCAACCGGCGATAAGTGAATCAAGATAATGCGAGGTAGGTACGGAGTAAAAGTATGCGTAAAGTCTGGCACACATGAAAGCGTTATGATTTTATCCGTTACGAGATTGCAGCATACCCCATCACAGTTAGGTGCGTTTTTCCTCGCCATCTTCTCATTATTGGAAAGAAATAAACGATTTGAAATGGCCAGTAATTATTTAAAGTTCAAAAATTAGTACCCACCTACCTGTCAGCACAATACAAGTTTTTTTTTTAAATTCTGAACGCGTGTTCAGAATTAAAAAAAAACTTGCTGCAATAATGCTGGTTCGGTACCTTTTTTGCTTCCGCGACACTAGGTATGCGTGAGTTATTTATTTTTACGTTTATTCTTTTTTTTTTTTAGAAGACAAGATAGTCATTGACTGCGATCTCAATTGATGGTAAGTGACGATGCAATCTAAGATGGTAGCGGGCTAACTTGGAAGGGGTATGGCAGTGTACATTCAACCCATACCCCTAATCTGCTTCTACACGCCATCGTACCGGAACGCTAAATCGCTTGGCGGCACATCTTTGACGGTAGGGTGGTAACTAGCTACGGCCGAGCCTCCCACCAGGCCAGACCAGAGACAATTTAGAAATTATAAATTCCCAAATTGCCTCCGCCGGGAATCGAACCCGAGACCTCTACAGCGCTGACCACTGCGCCAGGCAGTTCGTCAAAAATCCGTAAAAAATCTATAAAACCGTAAATACTGATTGACAGACAACCCAACAGCCAAAGTTGAAGTTTTCATACAAACGTAGTTTTATTTTACCTAATTTAAAAATCATTAAAAATCTATTTAAACTAGGTATATTATAAAGAAATGGTTTTACCTACGTCGGTGTGCACTAGGCGTAATCAATTAATGTTGAACTGCAATGCACAACAAAATTGTCACGGAATCTTTTCTCCGGTGAGTACGGTCGATGACTCTATTCGTCACTCGTCAGATGCGGCAATATTTTTTTCACCTCACTAGCTCAAAAAGGGCGCCTTTGCTGTCTAAAATCAGTGAGCAAAAACGACTTTTGCTCACTGGTTTTAGACAGCAAAGGCACCCTTTTTAAACTAGTGAGGTGAAAAGTTGTATGTATCACACGATAGCAAAGTTTTTGTTTCTTGTGCCTTGTAATCCCTCACTACACTCATCATCATCCTTCGCCCGCTCGGGGTTCAAATTAGGCACTCGCAACAAAAATGAACTTTGCTATCTTGTTGGACAAATAACTATTTTGTTTTTTTTTTTAACTGTCACTGTCAGAAAGTAATGTACCTAACTAATATGCCTTCAATATTATGCAATAGAAATTGCAGACTTAGCCAAATGATCCACCGCGTTCATTTCCAACAAGAATATTTTACAAGTAAACTTATCTTTCCGGTCCCAAACAATACAGATTTGATTTTCAGACGATGGAATAATGCCCCTAACCGGATATGTACCTACCTAAATATTCAGTTTCCACCCAACCTAAAATCTGCGTATTGAAGCAAAATCCATGAATATTTTTATGCAAATAAAACATCAAAAAACAGGATCACTTTATGACTAAACAGGAAATATTTCGTGGTATTGTTATTGCATTTCTTGTTGTGGACTGCGGTTTTAAGAAGGCAAAGTAAAACATTTTTTTTTTTGTCATCCAACATTTTTTATAAAATATAACAAATTGCAAAATCAACTTTGTGCAAAAGTAATAGAATCACTATTTGAATATCATAGGGGTACGCATTAAGACTGTATGCTGCGGTAACTTATTTACATGGGACGACGCACCCGTCAGAGGAAATCCCAGCTTCAGTTTTACAGGAAACACATATTATCCACTTTATTCAATAGATAAAGTTTAATCTTGCTGTGCATTTAAGTATAGGAGAGGCGTGTCAAAACTTGGGTAGGTACCCACCTACCTATCTTTCAACAGAGAATTTAGTTATCTATATAATAGAACCTCCCATATTACAAGAATATTAAAAAAAATTACCTAGCCATGCTCTTTTTTCTTCTTATCAACCGATAGACACTCCATTGCTGAGCCTCTTGATAGGTCTCTTGCGTAGACTTCCACATGGATCGGTCTTGCGCCGTCTGTATCCAACGGCTAGGATCTGTGTGCCACAAGACTTTTATCTTCCCTTCCAATTGTACGTTACAAGGTTTAAAAGGAAACCGTAAAGAAAACTGACACCAGGGATTCAGAGATTCGTTCAGCATTGGAATTTTTCATCGGTCTTTTTGTGATTCGACATTTTTTTTTCATTTTTTAAATAAATAAAAAATGGAATCATTTATGTAACATAATTTTAAAACTCTCAACTTAATTTTAAAATGAAAAAAAGGCAATTGCTCGCGACGCGCTGTACCTAAAGCAAGTGTAGGTATCGGCGTTCATTGTTCGCGATACATTGCGTGTTCAAAAATAACAATATTCAATATTGGTAACCCATCATTTCCGAGATGACTGGCATTTGAAATTTCATTACAGGGATTCACAAAGTGAATTACATCCTGAATTACATCCCTTACGTCTATTGTGAACGTGGCGCAGTAGCAAAAACAACTTTTTTAATTTCTACTGTTGCGCTGCTTTCACAATCTATGAGTGACATGTTTTAGCGCCACCAAGTACCTAGTTAGTTGCTCAGCTAGGTACCTACTTAGGAAAGAATGTTTTTTTTAATTGAGGTAAGTTTCTACGAATGTTACTTAGCCTACGTGTTAGACGCAATTAGCTACACACGTGTAAAATTCCACAATTTATCGTGTCATATTACTTCGAATACAGTTATCATTAGTCAACAAGAGAGACGCCTCTTGATTCTTGCGGAAGATTTTCTACAGGGGAAGTACAGACTACAGACTCTCAGCCTAAGAAAATCTGACCTAGTATAGGTAAATACCTACATCGTATCTTCGAATAGGTAGTTAGGTACATAAATATTTACCACCGGTTACACTTAGAATATTTTAATAGGTAATCAAAACATTACGCAAAATCCTCAAAACGTCCTACCTACTTACAAGGTAAAACATTCAAAACAATAATATGATCTTTATTATAGTCCATTTTCATTTATTTATTTTTTTATTCAAATTAAGTAGGTATATACATAGTAAGTATCACGCGAAAACTTACAAAACCCAAAACATTTTTCGCATAATTTTCATTTTTAATCGACTTCCAAAAAAGGAGGAGGTTCTCAATTCGTCGGAATCTTTTTTTTTATGTGTGTTCCCCGATTACTCGAAGACGCCTGGACCGATTTGGAAAATTCTTTTTTCTCTTCTCAGGTGGTCCCATTCACAGGTCCCATGGTCATCAGGTCAGGATCTGATGATGGGATCCTGGAGAAATCGAGGGAACTCTTCAAATTTTATAGGCACGATTGATATACTTTGTACCTATATGTAGTGGCGATTGTAGTTTAAAAAGAATTTTTACGTTTAAACTAGATATGTATCTACCTATTTAGGAATTAGTATATATACCTACTTAATATCCTTGAGCAAGGAATCCTGAGGTGAGTTTCTTCTAGCCCGTCTGAGCGTCTACATTTCACTGCTATCTTCTTCTTTTGTTTAGTGGCTTTACGTCGCGAATGGGTAAGGATAATGAAATTTACTATAGATTAATAGAAAGCAGAGTAGGTATAACAACCGTGAAGAAAACATGTCTATATACACTACAGGCTTAACGTCTTAACTCTTAATACCTTGCCCGTCAGTCTACTCAAATCAGCTATCTAAAATATCTAAACAAACCATGGTTCGTTATCACTTATCAGTCTCCAAATATACCTACTTTACGGCCATGACGTAGGTCCTTTGTGAAGTCGACACTTGACAAGTTTAAGCGATTAGTGTAAAATAATTTATTTTGAAGAACACAATTTAAAAGAGTGAGAACCTACACATTATTTATTGTCTGTGGCTAGGTTTAGGTATTTATTTATTTATTTATTTATTTTAAAGGAACTATACATTTTATATTTACAATATGAAAATTAAATACTGGTGAATCAAAAACCTAATCAGGTTTTTTTTTTTTTTTGAGAATTTAGGTAAGTCTGCAGCAAAGTAATAATTGGCTTTGTATCTTGTGTGTACCCACCTATCCATAAGATCAAACTTCGATTTAGCGTCAGCTGATATGTTTTGAAGTGAAAGTGGGTGGGGCTCATAGTTCGATTAGCTGATGGTCGTTGGGGTACCAAGGTGCTGGAGTGGCGAACCAGTGGTGGCCCACTAGGTGGACCGACGAAATCAAACGACTCACAGGGAGCCACTGGATTCAGGCAGCGCAAGACCGAGGCCTGTGGAAACCCATGCAAGAGACCTTTGTCCAGCAGTGGTAGTCTGTTGGTTGATAAAGAAGAAGATATAAGTTCTACATGGTACCTGTTTTCAAAGACTCGACTTAAAGCAGTTAAAGTTCGCCCAAGTATCTACTAAATAAACTTTAATAAAAATAAATCTAAGGATTGAGGATTTCAATTAAAAACGCATACTATTCGAAAATAAGACTTTATTAACGTAAAAATCGAAATAATTCCAGAATCTTATCTAATTTTGCCCTAAGCACAACCCGATAACGGCACAGATGAGGGCATCCTCAACGCACAGCCAAGCATATACCGCGCCGTGACAACATGGGACCATGGGACATAACACCATACGGCTAACCCACAAGGAGTTTCCAAGGGGTTCCGCCGACAATATTCCGAGGAGCGAGTTAACCACTCAAACACCATAAGAATACACCATGTGGTTGCACAACCCTGTGACAACCGTCAACGGACACCATAAAAACCGGCCGTTTATGAGGACTTTAACCCAAAAAAAAATTCAACGTGTGCCACCCCTATTCCCCAACAATATCTCGCTACATTATGCTTTAACAAATAAAACTAAATCAATTTTAGAAATAAAATTTTAAATCTAACCGTACTACGAAGTAGTTACGCTGTTTTTTTCTCAAGTCAAATCTATTTTTTTACAATTTTTTTATCACGAATACAACAAAAATTAGATTCACATTCAAGTGCTTATCTTAAATTGTTACTACAAATTATATAACATAACTGTATTTGTAACTCAAACAAATTATTTACATAAGAAGAAAGTCGAGATAACAAGTTTTTTTTTGTAACTTATTTCTTTTACCTGTATAGCGACACAATACATGCAATTTCTGATCTTTTTATATATGAACAATAAGAATAATATTTTACAACGGCACATAATCGTATGAAGTTTTGAAAATGATTTACATGTGATTCTTATTGTCCAACTATTGTATATAAAAATATCCAAAAAAAAAGTTAATACATGGTTACACTAGTGTAAACAGGAAAGTTCACACACATGCAACAGTTTCCTCTCACATGTCTTGTATGAATGTGTGCGTTTGTGTCCGCCCCCTAAGGCCCTGAGCAAACGTAGACATTTACGGGATACTATCTCAGGATACCGTGATTGCTAACTCAGTTTATCGATTCTTAGAAGGAACATTTCTTTATGTCTGTTATACGTCGACACAGACATTTCTAGTTCTTAATTACTAGTAGTAGTTTCTAGTTGCTTACACGAAACACTTTTTTTTTTAAAGAATATCAGCCAAGCTGTAGTTGACTGATATCTTCCTATCCCCTCCAAATAAACGGAAAGCTTGTACAAGGAGTGGGTACGACAACAGTGCAACGGATGGAGTTCGAACCTGCAACCTTTTAGTTTTCAGTCCGCACCTTTAATCGTTGGGCTATTGGGAATTAGCAATCCGTGTGTATCAAGTGGAAGCAACTGGACTCTAACAGTGTCTATGTCCCGTGGTTGATTTCATATGGACTGTATGAAAATAAAATATTCAAAGGTAGCTCGTATCCAACAATAAACACAAGTGTCTCTGTTTGCACAGCGCCTAAGGTGAAATCTATAGACCGCACTATCACTCAGCTCAGACTCAAGACAGAGTTGAAACGTCGCTCATTTGCGACAAGAGTGACATAATTCAAAATCGACGATGAGAGAATTCTCTCGTTAGAGAGTAATGTTTTGTGGATGCTGCACAAACAACACAGCGGCCAGCAAAGCGACAGAGCATTAAGTCACAATCTCTCTCGCTCTTATTTTTTTGTGCTTAGCGTAATGTTGTTTTTATAGCAAAAAGTATAAATTTTCGACACTAAAATTGGTGAATTTTGAGTTATGTCACCCTTGTCGCAAATGAGCGACGTGACAGATTTCTGTCAGAGCATATTTGTGTCTTGTTTTACCTCTGTCTTAAGTCTGAGCTGAGTCAGAGCACACTCTATATATCTCAGCATAAGAAGCACTTTACATAAAAAATGTACACACTGTATAACATTACATTTCTGTCATACAATTTGACTTGAACAAGTCATGTAGAAGCAGTGTGGTTTTTTTTTTATTATTAAGGTTATTTTACCATTATTATTGTGATAAAAATTAGAAGTAGATATTCATGTCAATAAAATGAAAAATTTTAGTATAGAAACAGGCAATGATATAACGGTTATTAAGAAAAAAATGATAGAAAAAAAACTAAATCAACAACACTAAAATTATATTAGCGCTGTCGAGACAAAAGAAACGTGGATTTCCTTTCTGATAAATATTATTTTTATGGCATCATATTTGCCATACTTTTAGCATTAGAAGTTTAAAAAGGACCGCAAAGGTATAAATTTGTTGCAAAATTATGAAAACTGAAAGTTATGCGATCCTTTCCATAAATTCGGTCGATTCTAATCTAAGATCGTCAGATTTAAGGTCAAAAATTTAATCCAAATATTACGTAGTATAATCTTTACCAATTGGTAAAACAGATTGCAATCTCAAGACGTGCACTGATTGTACTGACAAGTTGTACTACATATATTTACGACCTAAAATCTGTAAGATTTTGATTAGATAGGTTATTCATTTCGGCTGTTAAGTCATAAACTTATTTTATTAAGTTAGTTGATTAATAAAATACAGTGAACGCAGAAATTGTACTAATGCCATGTTTACATGAGCTTAGTACTAAGTGTTTAGTATCCGTCACTTATCACTAATATCTTGCTATATCTTGAATAAACTTTATAAACAAGATATTAGTGACAATACACAGCCTGGCATAATACACAAAATATTACTGTTAGCATATTTCTGCGTATATTGAATAATGAATAAAAAGTTTAAAAAGAAACATTCCATATTTTGAAACTATTATTTCTTTACTTTCTTGTTAAAGTTTAAAAAAAAAGTAACAATCTTACCGCTTATTAATTAAATATTATTCTAGGGTAATATTTACAAGTCTTACGGCCATATAAGTGACGCCGACGCGCAGCGTCTTTTAATTAACAGCTTTATTTCTTACGACATAAGATTGAAAGTGTTATAATGAAAAAAAAAAACCTGCGTCTGAGCGCGGTTCGTGTTTTATTTTGTTTTCAACCATATGTCAAAGTATATTAAGCTGAATTTGAGCTATCATTAAAAGAAAATACGCCTCAGCCATAACACTTAGCGTGGCTTGCGCCTAAGACAATATTTTTATAACTTTTTATATTTCTTTGAAGAATGCTGTAACTGGCTGAATTTATGGCAATATCTCGCCGCAATTGTGCATTCTAGTCAACAACTAAGTGTCAGCCAATCACAGGTGAATGCGATCGTCAAACCGTACTCTTTTCAAACTTTCGGGAGTTTAGGGAGTGAAGTTACACATCGATTTCTCTGTCTCTCTCTGTCATCAGTAATTTGACATTCGAAAGAGGAAGACAAAGCGTTGTGTAACTAAATAACCGCTGTAAAAGTTTTATTAGTAAGAGGGTGACGATAAACTTAAACCAATAATATTATAAATGCGGGATTGTGTTTGTTTGCTAATTTTTCAATCACGGTGCAATGAATATAGTTACTAAATATTTGAGATATACTAGTACAAAAACAATTTCATTATTATTTTTAACAGATCTAATTTTTTTTTAATTTATTATATATTTTTTACTATACAGTACAGCTTTGGCCGATCTTCATAGCCACTCTGCATGTGGTGCAGTGAGAGCAATCGACAAATAAACGAAAACGAACATGGGCATGACGTCATAGCATGCGCTGAAATGCGGTTAAGTTTAAGCCATAAAATTGACCCATAACCGTACTGTCAATTTAAATACTAACCAAACATGGTTACAATTATTTTTTTCTTTTTTTTTTTTTTTTATATGATTAACACAAGTGTTTCTAGCTCCAGTAACCATCGACATTCCCAGTCGCCAATTTATACGTAACACTATTTAATCCAGCGCTGGCAGATAGCGTTTGATTGGCTGGAAAGTTTGTCCACTGCAAACCAAACTTGCCAACGCCATTGTCGACAGCCACTGGATCAATGGAAACTAGCCTTAACTATTTACACAATCGAAAACTTTTTATCATAGCAATTTATAACTCTTGATTGTATTGTTTTTCATTCATAATACTATATACAACTATAATAGTTCAATATTCAGTCTTCGTCCACTCTTCATTAACGTTTGGTTTTAACAAGGAAACACAGTAAAGGTTCAGCTTTTCCTTTTGTATAGAGTCCAAAAAGGCACAGCCACATATAGACGCAATTGGTTCACTTGACGAAAGCTTCAGGGGGTATCTTATTTTCTGACTGAAGCTGGTTGAATATGAACAACGCACGCTGGTAGTCCCAACCGGTTTCTTGTAAACAACTGTAATGTAATGAAAATCCTTACTAATATTATAAATGCGAAAGTGTGTTTGTTTGTTGGTTTGTCCTTCAGTAACGCTGCAACAGATCTACGGATCGACGTGAGTTTTTGCATGGGTATAGTTGAGGACCTGGAGAGTGACATAGGCTTTTTATCCCGAGAAATCAAAGAGTTCCCGCGGGATTTTAAAACCTAAATTCACGCGGACGAAGGCGCGGGCATCAGCTAGTAAAAAATAAAAAACAGTGGATACTTCGTGAGACATTAATAACTATAAACAGCTGTACAATTTAATATTTTAAAAAGAGCAACCGCCGAGTTTCTTGCTGGTTTTTCTCAGTTGGAATGGTATTCCGAACCATTGGTAGATTCACTTAGGTTTAGGTTTAAAGAATTTATTCTCAGAGAACAATTGGCTCACTTATAGAAGACAATAAAATTAATATAAAATGTACAATCATATGAAAACACTTGACGATTCAAAAGCACTATGTAAAAGTTTTTTTTTTTTTTTATAAAAAATATTCTATTCTATTCTAATGGCAAGATACCGGTGAACTACTCACTTAATGCTCCAGTGTTCGTTCATGCCCGTCTGTTGGCCGAGCATGTTCAGCATCATGCGTTGGTTCTCGTCATGTAGCGTTGGTTGCGCCGCCACCGCTGGCGCTTGGACTACTTGCGCTGGTTGCGCAACCACCGGCTGGTCGGGGGTACCTGATGAGAACGCTTTGTCCTCCTGTAACATTCAGGTTTGCTTTAGCTGTCCACAAGGTAGATAAGTAACATTTTTTTTTTAATACATTATAGGCACACTCTTGACCACTACCACACCTGATGGAAAGTGATGATGTGGTCTAAGGTGTAAGGCGTTTGCCTAGAAATGCCTATTCACTCTTGTTTTAAAGATACCCAAATTGTACGTGTTAAGAAACACAGATCTTGGAAGAGCATTTCAGACCCTAGCTGTGCGAATCAGATTTTTTTTTTTTAAAGGAATTTTGTTTGATAAAGAGCAACTGCTGAGTTTCTTGCCGGCTCTTCTGAGTAGAATCAGCTTTCCGAACCGGTAAATTTTCGACCTGTCATTAGAGCCACAAATTAGCAGACAGGAAATAATTTTGAGGATAAAAGTTTAAAAACTGCAACATGAATATTCGTATAGTCACATACATAGGACATATACAAATATGTATGGTCGCGGACAGAAAATGTTTATCAGTTTTCAAAGTAGATTCTATATCACATTGCGTGCAGTAAGGTCTATAACGCCATAGAATATCAAAAGCATATCGACTGTCAGGCATAGACGTGTGCATGTAATTATGAATCTTAAGGTGGTAAACATTTTCTGTCCGCAACCGTATGTATGACATATTATATAGACAGTGGACACAGAATAAAATAATAAGGTCATAGAACCACCAAGCCGACAAAGTACAGATTGGTGGATCTTTGATCACACACCTTTGAAAACATTTTTTTTTAAATTATAGAGAACTCACAGACATGCATATTTTCTCACGATGTTTTCCTTAACAGAATATGGCCTGAAACCTTCTCATTCAACAGGAAACCTGCAGTCTGTACCCTGAAGTGATGATGATGATTAAAGGCTTAATAAGTTAAGCAGAATCCTACCTGTTCGCTGGTGGGGTTGGTAACAAAGAGCATGTCGTTGGTGATCGAAAAGCCACCGTTGGTGTTAGGCACGATGACAAACGTTCGATGGAACGCTCGTATTGGGTTGCCAGTGACGTTCGTCTCTCTGTACATTCCGTTCATAGTTAAAACTATCATACCAGGCTGTGGAAGAAATGAAGTCACGTGAACATCACAAAGTATACTCGAATATAAGCGAAGTAAAACCGAGCCCTTTGGAAGCCTATGCACGAGAACTTTGTCCAGCATAAGCACGCATTTTTAATTAATAAGTGGCATCAATACAAACTAGTAAATTAGTAATGTATGAGACAAAATCTTCTAAACAATATAATATAAGCTATCAAAGTTGTACTGGTGGCGCCATCAGTGAATAGATTTACAACTAAAATTAAACATACAAATTGGCTCTAAAGCATTGTTTTTCGTCCATTTCAGTCTTATGCTGAGATCTATAGAGTGTGCTCTGACTCAGCTCAGACTCAAGATAGAGGTTAAAACGAGATACAAACATGCTCCGACATAAATCTGTCTCGTTTTAACTCTAGCGAAAGAGCGGTCTATAGATTTCAGTCTAAGACTAACCCATACTAAAATATTCAAATCCTTTTATGGTGTTTTCGTTTACCCAATAACGAGATATAGTAGGGATGATTGCAACTGTCACACTGTAACAGTAATTTTCAGACAATTCTGCCGCTGGCATACATAATTTATGAAATAAAGAATTTTTGAATATTCATTGGTTACTTACCGTAAAAACTGGTAAATCAACAGCGAATCCCAACAAATCGTGTTTTGTCTTCGGCAAATCCGACAAGAAAGAAACAACTTGCAGTTTGCCGATCTTCAAGTAACGCCGTCTGTATTCCCTCTCCGTTATCCTCATTATGTTGCGACTTTTTGAGATGTAAGCGTTTAGTCTGCAATTAAAAAAGTGCATTTTCTGATAAATAATCTTCAATTTTAAGTCGTCTTTAATGGACTTGTCTTAGCTTTATCTAGATTTCAACTGTGGAATAAACAGCGAAACTGCTGAAGTTAAGTTTTGGCAGGCCTGGCGCACTCCGCAGTAAACTGCGGAGCTACAAGTACAGGGCGTACCTCTTCAAAAGGCCTAAATTCATATAGTGCGAAGGGATAAGTTACATATAGAAAGAGAGAAAAGTCTAGGTGAATAAGACGGTAGGTAAGTAACGCTTTGTCAACCTGAATTGCACTTTATTGTGTAGTACCAAGAGTCACTATTTATTTAAATCATTTTGCGGAGTGAATCTTCTGTATTATTATTAAGTTTTCTGTGGTGTTGGATTAATATAGGCGTTAACACCAACGCGCAGTACCACACAAATTATTCAAAACACACAGCAAAACATTACTTTTTCTTGTAATATTATTAAGTTAAATTGTTTGTTGTGATATGCCTAGTCAATAACTAAGTGTCAGGCTGTCAGCCAAAATGCCCTAAAAATGATTAAGGACAATCCTTAATAAATAACTAATAACATTTTGTCATGTGAATACTACCCGATGCCCGCGACTTCATCCGCGTGGATAGTTTTAAAAATCCCGCGTCAACTCTTTGATTTTCTGTGATAATAAAAATAAGCCTATGTCACTATACCCGTCGATCCGTTGCAGCGTTATTGAAGGACAAACCAACAAACAAACACACTTTCGCATTTATAATATAAAAATAAGGATTTTGCAGTTGCAATATATGCAGAATAATTGATAGCCTTTTTTTGAAGTCTGTTAAAAACACTGACCTGCTTTCAGGAGCATTCCTGCTGTCGCCAGTTAAGTAATTAGCAGCCATAGACAGCATGGCAGTTTCATCGTAAGCCTCAAGCAACGGCTGCCTGGACTCAGAGTCATATATCGCGAAGTACTGGGTGAGGAAGTCTCGCACCAAGGTCTGCCCGCCCTGATCTATGAGGAACCACTGTCTGTTGGAAGGCAGATTAACTTCGTCGGAGACGTCGAAGCCGATCGCTGGTGGGAGGTCCACGCCGTCCTAAAGAATGAGTCAATTTGTATTAATGAACCATGGTAAACGTAACTGATAATGATGCTCCTTTTTATATGAGTATTAATTTATTTTGGTTCCGTGAATGCTTCCTTCTAAAATATTAAATCAAAGCTTAAAAAAACGACTAAAATGTATGAAAAAGCCGAAACACTCTCTTTTTGGGTAATATTTTCTGTAACTTACTATTTTTTTTATCACCTAAACTTTATACTAAAATAAAGTTTATATCTTCAAGTATATAAATACATTTACAATTTGTCGGAATCTAGAACTTTTTTTTTCGAGTGTATGAGGGGCGGATTTTGGGCCTTATCAACCCACCTCCTTTATTTTTTTGTTTGAAAGGGTATACTTCCCATATAGTCCCTGCTTGCTTGCGTCCTAAGCGCGAGCGCAGAACGTTAATTTATGGTCAACCGTTCTTTATCGAATCAAACTCTCATTACGTAATTAAAGTCAATAATAAAATTAAAAACGATAAAGAGCGCGTAAAAATATTTAATTCGTTTTAAGTATACTTGTATCCCAAATTGTATTATTTTATCTAGTGACCCCCGGAATAGATTTTGATAATGAAAAATGTTTATTTTTGTTAGGTCTTTCGAGCCGTACCTATTGAATGTCTGGCCAAGCTGGGTACGTTTTTGCCCATTGACCTTTTATAGGCACAATTGATATATCTACCTTTGTATGTTTGAAGTCGGTTTTGTAAAAAGAATTTTTACGTTTATATTATTGACAGCCAGTTTATACAACTTTCACCTATCACAATAAATAAAAAGCTTAGCTGTGTCTCGCGGGCTTGTGTAACTTACCAGTCTCACCAGCTTGGGAAACTTCTTCCGGACGTCACTGGACAAACACGGGAAGATATAAGTCTGAAACTCACACACATTATTACCCCGTTCAAATGCTAATAGGACGGCCCTGGCAACTCCAACCAACTTCACTCATAGCTTGTAAAGTTACCAAAATCCATTTCAGTTGTGAGTGAAGTTAGCTGTAGCTGTCAGGGCGATTCCACACGGCGCGCTGCGGCTTTTGCGCCGTTTTCTTGCGTTTGCCACACGTTGCGGCGTCGTTGCGGCCCACATCTGCGGTGTCAGTTTAGCAGCAGCGCTATATTGTTTGTACAAAAGCGCACGACGCCACACGCCATGTGGCATACAACTCGACCAAATAACTTTTTGTTATGAATATTACAGTTTTTTGCTATAGCATAGTGCAAGTGGAAGTTCAATAGACCATTAAAATCTATTAAGTCTATGCTCTTTTACAAAATCTGTTTTCGGAATTTGAACCTTATTGTTACGAAAGTATAGTACAAACTAGGAATGTTCTATCAACCTGGCACCCACACTATGTTACAAAGAATATGTAGCTAATGTAATACTTGAACATGTTAAGGGCACCTTTAAATTAGAAAAAAAGGATGCGTAAGGAAGCGCTACAATGGCACCATTGTGGTGCACTATCTGCGCCACTACTATATTTCATATAATATCTAGGAGTTGCAGTGTATAATGATGTACATGTAACACTAGTGGCGCTTCTAAATATAGTATGAAAATTCTAGATATTTCAGTGGTGCCGTGAGTGGTTACGCATCAAGTTGGCGCCATTGCAGCCCTTCTTTATGCCTCTTATTTTAACACGCCCTAAGAGTTGGCACAACAACAGTGCAACAAAGGATGTCCCTCAACCTTTCAATTATCATGCCCTTATAAAAATCAATTATTGTTCATTAGTCTGGCTAAAACACAACAACGGCTTGAAAAATTTGATTTTTTTTGTTTTGTTCACTTTATTAGAGTAGTTTAAAAATGTAAAAAAAAATAGTGAAAACCCAAAAGAACAGCAGAAAATCGAAAAAATCAAAATTGGTAATTTTTTATAGGAATCACCACATCGGATTATATACTTTTAATAGCTGATGGCGGGAGCAAAGCCGCCTGTAAAGCTTGTGAACTATTAAAAATAGTGACAAGAGTTTTTTGTAAAGGTTTAATTACTGGATTCAATATTTCATCATCTGAGCCTATGAATGTCTAATGTTGGACATAGCCCTTCCCTAATGACCGCAAGTCATTAAGGGTTATCCTCCACATCTTATCTTATTACCCATGACTTAAAGGTCAACTCTTGGATTCTCCCTTGCCTCGTCACTTGGCTAATGTGTTCTGAAATAACATTACCTCACGTAAATGTCATGGTCACTGAACCTGTTCACCAGGGGGTTTCCTTTGAGGTACAGCTCAACAAGGTTCAGGGGCTTCAGTGGATCCATGGAACCCAGGTATGGTATCTAGAAAGAGGTTTGGTCTTGAAAAGAAGTGTTTAGTTTGAGTACTTACTTATAATGGTATACTAATGCCAAAATCTTTGTCTGTTATGAAAGAGCAACTGCTGAGTTTCTTGCCGGCTCTTCTCAGCAGAATCTGCATTCTGAAGCAGTGGTGGAGGCATGACATGTCATAGGAGCTACAAGGTAACCTAGATGAAATAAATAATTTTGAATTTTTTGAATTGGTAATAGCATTCATTGGTGCAAATAATATTTCGTAGATTATACACTAAGTAGGTACCCTATTGACAATTGTAAAACAGTTACCCTATTGTCTCCTAAATACAGTATTTTCAGGTTCTTTAACTTGGTACACATAATCTTGAGATGTTCAATTCCATGCAGCTTGTTGTCATTCAGGTTCAACGCTTCAAGGTCTGGGATGTTCTCCGCAATTATGTCGATTGCAGCCAACATAATCATAGGACGGAATAATGCACAGAATATGTCAGTTAAATCTGAAACAATTAAACAAAATTGAGCAAAGGTCACTTCACTGAGAAACCCTTACCACTAGATTTAGGCTGGCTTTTTTTTTGTGGCCAAAAAACCTTAATCGAAAACGAAGTTGTGGGCATCATCTAGTTTATTTAAAAATTAATATGCTAATAAAATTTATCTTCTCTTAGTTATGGCAGAGTAATACAGCAATATTTACCTGGGTCAGAGTGAAACTTGGTCAAATCTAATGCTTTAGTAGCAGCATTATATCTCTTGGCCATCACAAGCTTCATCTTCTCTTTCATATCAGCATCAATGTTCACATTTGGCACAGAGTTGCGCACAATTACAACTAGCTTGAACCCATCGGACATAACAATCTTTCTGTCTGCATTAAACAGTTTTTCTGCTATTTTCACATCATCAACATAGAACACGGCTGCATTACCATTTATCTTGTAGTAATGAGGTATGAACACATCTGGTGATATGAAACTCAAGAGTACTCGTAGTATTGTGTCTTTCTCATGTTTGGCTCCATATGGTATAATTATTTGATACCATGGCAGTAAGCCCGGTACAAACTTCTTCCTGGCAGCCGGTCTCGGTGCAGGAGATCCAAGTCTACCTCCCCTTGTTCTGAAGCCTTTCCTGTTGGGCCCTTGGCCCCCAGATGCTCCCATATCAATGTCTCCATCCAACAATAACTGTGATGCATCATTCCATGATCGGAATTTGCTCTTTCCTTTATTTGTGCCAGGTTTGAAGCTGACTCTCCTGGTGTTGTTTGAGTGGGCACGGTCATCATGTTCTGTAAATTGAAGATAATGTTACACAACTCCTACCAGAAGGCAAGCTTCCCTACACCGGAAATGCAAGGTTGGAAGAACCTGCACTAGGTGAACAGCAGATGTCAATGGAGGCGCTTCCAGCCGCTGGCACAATACAAGCGGCACAGGAGTGCTCTGTGACAACAAATTGTAAGAGACCTAACCAGCAGTGGACCTCTGGATATTAAGACAACGACGACACTAGCAGACGTAACCTTAAGAAATAACAATGTCATAAGCAAAGTTAGTGTGTCGTGGAGGACTTAGGCCACAAATTTCTCACAAAATATTCTAAATAAACATTAGTTTGTTATAAAACACTTACCAAAGTGATCATTTGGCTTCCAATTCCTTAGTCTTCCTCCACGTTTAGGCATGTTGCTTACAAAACTGTTGGACTAGTTTTATAAACACCACTTTAAAACCCACGTCAAGTTCAATCCGTACTTAGCCGTTGCGTAGTAATGCAACAATTATTTCTAATTTCACACAAAACAGTGGTATTATTTTCTGTTTGTGTTCTTACTTGCAAAATAGATTCGCAATTATTCACAATTTTATTTCTCTGTCTAATGGCGTTAGTAATGACGTCACAAAACGATAATTGTCAAATTGTCAATGCCTATATTGGTAGGATATGACCGTGTTGCCATACTATTTTTCAATAAAGTACTATTTTGAATTATTTTATTGTTGTTATGAAGGTAAACTTCAACTTTCTCTTCGAAGGTTTCAAGATTCAAAATCCCAGGCAATCCCTAACATTTTGGAGCTAACTGCGTTTAATGCACTGAATTAAGATCACGTCTTGCATTAACGTGAAGAAAAAGATCGTGAGGCAACATGCATGCCATAATGTCAGTCAACTTCTTCGAACTTCAGTCTAAAACCCTTCATAGTCCGCGAGAAGCGAGGCCTATGCCCTTCTGGGCCTGTAATAGATTGATGATGAAGATGGTGATATGCTAACAAATTACAATATTATACATTATCATATCTATAAACGAAAGTTAACTCAAAGATAAAACCTAAAGGGCTAAACTCTGTTTCTGTTGGCTTGGGAAATACATAACATTTTTGTGAATGAATGAATACACAAGAAATCAGTCGGGTTACATTTGATAAAATTTTGGTTTGGAAAAAAAAGTTATAAAATTTTGGTAGGAGTAGTTCCTACCAAAACATTATATTTTAACTAGCTTCTGCCCACGGCTTCGCTCACGTTAAACTCAATTTTTCAAACCCCTATTTTACCCTCTTAGGAATTTAATTTTCAAAAATTCTTTTAGCGGATGCCTACATCATAATAGCTATCTATGTGTCAAATTTCAACCCAATCTGTTCAGCGATTAGAGCTGTGTGTTGACAGATCAGTCAGTCAGTTAGTTACCTTTGCCTTTTGTATATTAAGATAGAAGACAAGCAATAAAAAATTTTAGTTGCGATGGTGTTAACAAATAAACTAAACAAAAAAAACTAAAAGCTGTAAACATAAGCGACTGATAAATGTGCACAGTCTTTTGAGACAAGCAGGTCCAGATTTCTATAAGACGTTCAAACGCTGAAAGACTAAAGGTTACGTCCACGACTTACATCCGGTAGTGTGCATAGTTCAATATACATTTATTATCCAGATGCCTATTTAAGTCCGTAAGAAAGCTATCAGCCGCAGCTTACGGACACGATGATAATATTCACAGAGGTGTTTTCATAAATTTAATATTGGCATTATTTTTCGCAAGCTTCGTTTTAGTTTTAGTTTGTCATCAATTTTTAGTTTGTAAGAAGACCATGTAAACTGTTCATTGCGCACACTTACGTACTTATTCCAACCATAAAAATTATTTTCTACCAAAAAAAGAAAACTTTCAAACATGTGGCATCATTATTAAAGATTATATCTACTATTGTCTATGGTGCACGCTTACACTGTTTCATTTTACGCAATATAATTAACCAATAATGTTGTGTACTTGCAATAATTATTTATATGTGACACTTAACGAGATTTCAAAATTTCCATTACTAAACAAATGCATTTTGTAAATTTTAAAATAATATTTGTTATTATAATATTTAAAATTCAAAAAATAATAACCCAATTTAAAATGGAACGCATTTACTGACAACCATAGCGTTTAAAAATAAAAAAGACCACAGACAAACTTCTTGCGCTTTTTCATCGAGTCTGCCATGTTTTGTCCTACTTGTCGCGCTTGATCAACGCGTTCGCGATTTCTGTTGTAAACTATTATTTTACAGAATGTTTCACGGGCTGTGTTTTGTTTACAAATAGTGTAGTTAATGACTTTATAATAACGCTAATGAAACGTGTAATCAATCAATTGCTTTTGATACTGGTGTATAATGGTGTAGTTCACATTTCATAAAAATTTGAAATTGTTCACAAGCTTGCTATTGCAGCCGTGAACACAGAGATTCCGTCACGATTTTGAAATCGTTACAATTAATTCGGTATAGTGTTAATGCGTAAGTTCGATTCTGTGACGCAACCCACGTGCACATAATTTAACAAGCATCTCATGCACATTTGTTATTATTTTGCTCGCGGCTCGCGAGTTCGATTCGAGCCTGCAAGGAATAGGATCGGATCGAAGAAGGGAAATCGTGTCGTCCGTCTTGCTCCCTCCTGTCGCTGTCGGTTCGGTTGCATTCATTCATTTTAATAAACCGACATAGATTTTTTTGGTCGAGTGCAATAATTGTTTTGGTGTGCGAATCCTGAGGCTTGAGGCCGCGGTGCGAAGTGTTGTTGGTGTCGCACACGTGACGCGGCGGTCGCGGACGAGTGTTTGGGTGTCAGTCTGGTCGGCTCGCTGCAGTGCGGAGCGCGGCGCGAGGCCGAGGTGAATCACCGCGCGGTGCCGTGTTGATCGTGCTTGTTTACCCGCGAGTGCATCGTCAAGTGCGTGAGCGGAAGTGCCGAGGCATGTGCGGCGCGGGCTGGCGCCGATGACACCGCCGTGTGATGCGACGGCGCTTTGAGCCAGTGAACGAGTGTTGATATGTTTCTTGGGTTATGAGTGTGTGACAAAGTTGTAGTGTATTGAGGACACTGGAGCCCCTAGACGGAGTTGGGCCCGCTGGGGCGGCCCTGGTGCTTCTCGGGGCTCCGCACGAAGGCAAAATGGCAGCGTGGAACCGCCACCACCACTTCAATATGCTGATGGACGAGAATGCCAAAAACAAATGTAAGTAGCGTATCAATCATAGTGGCATCTTTTGCTACATGCATAGTACACATAATGTGACAATCATTTCTGCATCAGTAATTTCCATTGATCATTAAAAATAGAGCTGAGAATTATCCAGATAACAGTCCTGCAATCATCAATGATATCAAAGGTGGTTAGGTTATACGGTAGTTGCAGCAGTGACTGGCAAAGCTTATACAAAAACTATCTTCTAATGGACCTTTAATACTTTGGTCTGTGAGAATCTTTGACTGTCATACTATCTTTTTTACATAGTAAATCAGGAGTTCTAGGTAGTCGGTCAACAAATGTTCCATTTCCGATTGTAAACAATAAGCAATTACAATGTATGTTAGTAAACGGACAGTAGAAGAAATAACCTAGTTATGATGACTCGGCCGTCCGCACTAGATTAACATGTACTTCTGAGAAATCTAAGCCAACGTTGCAGTTTTGACCGTCGAGACATCATCTTTCCCGTGGGACCGTTTTACCATGATTAAATCCAGGGCCTCCGAATCGGCCAGACGTAAAAAGGTTTTTTATTTTTTATTTAATACGCTCCCGAAATCAAAAGTGGCGCAGCCTAGGAGGATAATTTTTTAATTATTATCCTGAACCAAATAAATAACTTTTTTTTTGGAGTGAGTAAAATAATAATAAAAAAAGGAGTATGGTGGCAGCGGTTCGGTGAGTAAATCTTTTCGCCATTCCTTTGTCCATCCTCCTTATACCTTTAATTATTTAATAAGTAAAGTGTTACAAGTGAGATTAAACTTAGCTCTGTGTAACTTTTAGATATAAGTGATAGGAGCCATATGAAATTATATGGGCTTATCTATATTAGATTCTAAGAATTTTTACAATAGAGTAATGAAGAACTAGAAACATTTATTAATTGAACAAAAAAAAATATATTTAAATAATTGAAAAATTAAAAAATAAATTCTTTTAATCTCTAAATTGATTAAAGAATTATTTTATAACAAACTTATATTATATTTTATTAAAATTTAATAATAGTTGTGAATTAAATTCTTTTAATCTATAAATTGATTAAAGAATTATTTTATTACAACTTTATATTTTATTAAAATTAAGTAATAAATGTGAATTAAATTCATTTAATCTATAAATTGATTAAATAATTATTTGCTT
Source organism: Hipparchia sbordonii (assembly GCA_038048805.1). Taxonomy (NCBI): domain Eukaryota; kingdom Metazoa; phylum Arthropoda; class Insecta; order Lepidoptera; family Nymphalidae; genus Hipparchia; species Hipparchia sbordonii. The sequence continues at coordinate 10,268,606 of JBBIWI010000010.1, forward strand.
AAACATAATTATATTGCGATAAAATTTCGTATTATAAAAAAAAAAAATTTTTTTATTTCTCTACATTTTACAACTTTTATTTACAAATTTTCTTTTCATTTTACATTTTATTTTATATTTTACATTGTGCTTTTATTCTTTATTTTATTGTCTTTGTGTTTTATGTGTGTGTTTTAAGTGTTTTTACTAAAGCCAGTTGCATCCTCTGTGCATTTCATTACTCTATCATCATGACAACCACAACCGTTGAATCGATACCTAAAGAAGTTATACAATTAATTCCTCTATATAGTGGTGATAAAAGACAGTTAAATCTTTATTTGCGAAAATGTCAGTATGTGATTGATCGGTTTAAGGGTAATGATGAACAAAATCTTTACGTATTTAATGTTTTAACGAGTCGATTAAGAGATGATGCAGCTGCGCTCTTGTCTGAACGAGAAGACGTTGTTACATGGTCCACATTGAAAGAATTGTTAATCCAACATTTCGGAGATCCTCGCAGTGAGGCGTGCATCAATATCGAATTGGAATCTTTGAAAATTAATCCAGGGGAAAGTTACCTAGATTTTTGTAACAGAATTCAATGTGTGCGTTCGTTGCTAATGTCCAAAGTAAATGCAATTGACGACCCACAATTAAAACATGCAAAGTCGGTTATTTATACTAATACAGCTTTAAATGTATTTCTATATAATCTTCCTGAAAGTATGGTACGCATCGTAAGGCTGAAATCACCCACGACTTTGGAAGCGGCTTTAAGTATCGTACTCGAAGAAGTAAATTTCTTAGATCAATATAATATGCGAAATCGTGTACATGGTAATAGCCAAACTATGGGTTTAGGTTCAAGGCCGTCGATGAACCAGCCGTTTGGGTACAAACCCAACTTGCCAACTATTCATCCTAAATTTAATTTTAATAATTCACAAAGTAGGATGCCTCAAATTCAGGGTCAGGTTCAACCACCAAAACCAATGTTCGGTTACAGGCCCCCACAACCATTAGGGTACAGGCCCCCGCAACAGTTCGGGTACAGGCCCCCTCAACAATTCGGGTATAGGCCCCCGCAACAATTTGGATACAGGCCCCCTCAACAATTCGGGTACAGGCCCCCTCAACAATTCGGGTATAGGCCCCCGCAACCATTTGGTTACAAGCCACCACAGGTCGGACTTAATCCAACTCAAAGACCCCAACAACATACTGATGTATCCATGAGGACAGCACAACCTAAGATGCAACAAGGTTTTAAGTTAAACGAACTGACTATGACCGATTATGAAGACAATACCCTCTATGACAATTATTACTATGATGAGAATGACTACTCGAATGACATTAACTACTGCTATGACGCTGACGTGAATTATATGGAAACCCCTAACGAACCCTGTAACGAATTGGAACCAGCAAATGATAGTCAAAACCCACTTCCGGATTTTCAGGAAATAGCCTCGAGTATTAGACAAGAAATCTTAGAAATAAATTGCGATCCTAATCTAAAACTGCCTTACATTTATTTAGAAGAGATAGACGCAAAAATGATGATCGATACAGGCAGTATGCGATCATTCCTCAGTCCTCGAAAAGCTTATGAGTATTTTAGAGACTCTATCAGGAAAGAGCAATTTCAGGTAGTTAGCACACATGCTTCTAGTATACACGATGAGGTGATAGAGATTCCACTTTTACCTTCTTTTGTAAGCGAAAATTGGCATAAATTCTATTTATATGACGTGGACGCCCGTTATGACGGACTTATCGGTAATGACCTATTACAACAATTAGGTGCAGTTATAGATTTAAAAGAACGATTATTAAGAACAAGCTCCACTTGTATTCCGATTATTAATAACAACCTAAATTATACAATTAATATACCCGCTAGGTCAGAACAACGAGTTAGATTACCCATCGATCAATATTCAGGAGATGCTATACTTGATTTTCAAGAATTTGAGACTGGATTGCGTATGCCTACCGCTATCGTAAATTGCGTGAATGGATATGCATATACAGTAGTCCAGAATATTACAGATAGCCCAAAACAACTTACTATTAGACACCCATTTACAGTGACTGAGTACAGGAATGCAGAATGTGATATAAATCTTACGAAAGATGATACTGACATAGAGACTGACAAACTACTGGAAGGAAATTTAAATAAACTCAGACTTGACCATACCAATGACGAAGAGCGAGAAAAAATTTACAGACTTTGTTACGAATATAGAGACATATTTTATTGTGACCAAATACCTTTGACGTTTACCAATTTAGTCAAACATCAGATCAGGACTAAAAATGAAGACCCAATATATGTTAAACCTTATAGACAGTCACCTTTCGTTCAAAATGAAATTAATAGACAAGTTGACAAATTAATGAAAGATAATGTAATACAGGAATCCCATTCTCCTTGGTGTGCCCCCGTACACCTCGTACCAAAAAAGATGGATGCTTCAGCAGAAGTCAAATATAGAATGGTCGTTGATTACAGAAAACTTAATGATATTACTTTTGATGATAAATACCCCTTGCCAAACATAAATGATCTTTTCGACAAATTGGGGAAGAGCACTTATTTCACTACACTTGATTTAGCAAGCGGATACCATCAGATAGAAGTAGACGAGAAAGATAGACAGAAAACAGCGTTCTCCACGCAAAATGGACACTTTGAATTTCTGAGAATGCCGTTTGGGCTTAAAACCGCCCCAGCTACATTCCAGAGAACTATGGATAACGTTTTACGTGGATTACATGGATTGCACTGTATGGTATACTTGGATGATATCATAATTTTCGGGAAAAGCCTCGACGATATGATACATAACTTACGAACTGTGTTTGATAGAATTAGGGCAAGTAACATGAAAATTCAATTAGACAAATCAGAATTTTTGAGGAAAGAAGTGCTCTACCTTGGACATACGATTACAAAAGACGGACTCAAACCTAATGATGACAAAATTACTGCTATACTTAATTACCCACTACCAAAAACTACGACTGAGATTAAAAGTTTCCTAGGACTCGTAGGTTACTACCGACGTTTCATCAAAGATTTTGCTAAAATCACCCAACCAATGACAAATTGTTTGAAAAAGCGTAACCGAATTATAATAGATCAGAAATACATTGACGCATTTAACCAGTGTAAGGAGCTCTTGACGCATGCCCCTCTTTTACAATATCCTGACTATGACAAACCTTTTATACTTACGACTGATGCTTCAAACGTAGCTCTAGGCGCAGTTCTATCGCAAGGACAGATCGGAAGCGACAAACCTGTCGCTTATGCTAGCCGTACCCTCAGCGATACGGAATCACGTTATAGCACAATTGAACGAGAATTGCTCGCCATCATCTGGTCTGTAAAGCACTTTAGGCCATACTTGTATGGTCGCAAATTTTACATATACACTGATCATCGTCCTTTAGTGTGGCTTCAATCATTGAAAGACCCTAGCAGTAAACTTACCCGTTGGAGATTACGATTACAAGATTATGACTTTGAATTAATTTACAAAAAGGGCAAACAGAATACCAATGCTGACGCTCTGTCGCGAATTAAAATTAACGCTTTAGACTCTGATGACGAAAATCCATCAGCATCGCTGATAGTTAATATTGATGAAAATGAAGGAAATCGTAAGAAAGATCTAAATAGTAAGGTTATCGATACAGAAAAGGTAGGACCTAGGAAATTAAATCGTAGTGACTCATCGACTATAACTATATCAGATTCGAGTCGAACTGCAACTGCTAGTTCTATAGAGTTTACCGATAAAAATATTGATGATTTCCCTATACCATCGGAATCTAGTAAAACAAATACAATCCAGTCAGCTCTAAATCCAGAGTCGACGGGAATACCAATTTTGAATGAGGCTATAGACACCAAGCCTAATCAAATTTTAGTTTTTTCATGGTTCAAAAACGAAATACAAGTAAGAGATCTCTCGCGAGATAAACAGAAAGTATTAGAAGTTTTCTTACCAGTAGATAATCCTGAATTGATAAAAGAATTTTTAAAACAGCATATAAAACCAAAAATTAAATATTTCATTCATTTTGAAGAGCAGGAACATCGCAGATTATTCAATAATATAATAATTCAGCTTTTTAAGGAAGGCGTGGTTAATTTTTATGAATGCACGGAACGAGTAGTATATGTAGAAGATGAAGGAGAACAGAAAGCTCTAATAAAGAAATATCATACAGGAAAGACATGCCATCGCGGCATTAAAGAGACATTAGTTAGGATTCGTAGAAATTATTATTGGGATAGGATGCAAGAAACGGTCACAGCAGTTATAAATAGTTGCGAAGCATGCCAGCAAATGAAGTATGATAGAAAACCCATAAAACCTGTCTTACAGTTGACACAAACCCAGAATGCCCCGTTCCAGGAATTATTTATAGATCTTTTTAGCATTGAAGGGAAAACTTACTTAACTCTCATTGATGCGTTTAGCAAACTAGGTCAGGCTATCGAAATTCAAAACAAGTCAACCCCAGAGGTTGTCCGTGCCTTGATGAAATACTTTTCATATTACGGCATACCTAAAAAAATAAGCGCTGACTCAGGTACTGAGTTTAACAACGAATTGATTAAAGAATTTCTAAGTTTACATAAGGTTGAACTTCATATTGGCACCCCCAATAACCCGAACTCAATGGGTCTAATAGAGCGTTTTCACTCTACAATAATCGAAATATACAGATTGGCCAAATATGAACAGCGATGTACCGATGCGGCATCCGTAATGACGTATTCGGTTATGGCATACAATCATTCCATTCACTCTGTTACCGAACTTACCCCATTTGAAGTTGTTTTTGGACATACGGACACAAGTAGCCCATATAGTGTAGAGTTAGGAAAACAATATTTTCAGAAAATGGTTAAGGATCATGCAAAACGAATCGGAGTATTATACAAACACTTGACTGACAAGATGGTAGCGATAAAAGAAAAGATTAGGAAAAAGAGAGGTGGTGAAGCTGATATTAGGTTTCCAGAAGGACAAGTTATTTTTGCAAAAGATGTTAACAAGCGTAAAAGTAAAGATAAACCAAGATATGTCAAAGCAAAAGTCATAGGTCGATCTGAAAGAAATGTTTTACCCATGCAAGTAGGTGAGAGAAACACCAAAACTCCTATTAAAAATGTAAAACGCCCTCCGCAGGTTGTTCTGCGTGCTACTAGTAGCGATGCAGTCGCAGGCCCTTCATCTGCAAAAACTTGAAATTGACGATTGTCTCCAAAATGTTTGATAGTTTTATTAATGCAACTGAAACGATGTATCAGAACTCTGTTCATTTTCATAATCGTCTAACAAAGGTTGAAATATTACTAAAAGATTTAGCTTCCAAGCAAAATAATTGGATTTTCTTAACTTATCCTACAGGATTGTTTAGTGTATTTACAAGTAGTTTTCGTACTATCTTTGTTAGACTGAGTGAAATCGAAACAGCACTAGCCTTAAGTAGAGTCTCTATTTTACATCAGTCAATTGTAAACTCTACAGAATTATTATATCATTTAGAATTAATTTCTAAATCCGAAAGCCTGGTGTATCCACCAACAGGTACAAAATTATTAAAAATAGAAGAGACTATTTGTGTAAAATCATTTATTAAGAATAATCAGATAACATTTGTAATGGAAATACCACTTACTGACAATTCCACTTATAACTATTTTAAGATATATTCCCTGCCAATTTTCCATGAATCTGTAAATAAAACCTTAGCCATTATCCCAAAATATCCTAACCTTCTGGCGAAAGGAGTAAAATACTTACCGCTTGTAAAACCATGTCGTTCGATCTCTACCGGCGATCAGTTCCTGTGTACTGCAGAAAATCAAGCCTTATATTATGAACTTACATGTATAGAGCAGCTTATGAAATTTGAGGATGATCTTACTCCTTGTAAGCAGCATGAAGTCCAGGTTGAAAAGGTCAAGGTCCAGCAAGTCAACGCAGATAGCTGGCTTCTCTACAGTAGACTGAGGTCCACACTGACGAAACAATGTGGTCACGAGGTCAGTAAGCAGCTTGTATTTGGTACTTACCTGATGACGATCGACGAACTTTGTGAACTCCAAATTCACGGAATTAGCCTCAACCACCGCACCTTCATAGAATCAGATGACGTAAAGAAAATTCCAGTTATTACACTACCCCAATTAAAGGCAAATGCGACTCCCGGTGCAAGTGTAGTTAATTTGAAAGGAATAAGCTTAGATGAAGTGAAATACATGGCCTTTTCGTTGAAACACAGTGCGATTGTTGAAAGTGTTTTTAAAGATAAGAAAGACTATAACTTCAGTGAAACTTTAGGTTACGTAACATTAGGATTAATAATTTTGTGTATTTTCATGTTTTTATTTTATATAATCTGGCTAAAATCGCCAAAATGTTTAAATGTTAAGCAAAATTATCGGAACACGTCTCAAATTGATCCTTCCGATAATTTTCCTCTTAGGGATGGAGGAGTTATGATGACTCGGCCGTCCGCACTAGATTAACATGTACTTCTGAGAAATCTAAGCCAACGTTGCAGTTTTGACCGTCGAGACATCATCTTTCCCGTGGGACCGTTTTACCATGATTAAATCCAGGGCCTCCGAATCGGCCAGACGTAAAAAGGTTTTTTATTTTTTATTTAATACGCTCCCGAAATCAAAAGTACCTTCATACTTTTGTAACTATTTACAATGCATAACTATAGAAGTTTTGTATGAAACAAAACAAAAAGTCAAAGCTTTAAACGATTTTAAAGTTTAGACATGAAGTATGACAGCTTCACAATATTTTGACCTGATCTATTAGCGCCATAGAATCTTATTAACTGTATTTATTTTTCTGTGTTCAGTAAAGAGAAAGTTTGCTAAAAAAGTACTAAACTCAGTGCTTTATCAATTTAATTCAAGATTTAAAAACTTTTGAATCTTTAATTTATGTTTTATTTGCTTTTGCCCGACTTAATCAGTGTGGAGTTAGATTATTAAAAACCAATTGGAACCCTCTGTTTTTCCAGGATAAAAGGTAGCCTATGCCACCCTCTAAGTCCTCATCCATACCAATGCCAAAAATCATGTTGATCCATTGCTTTGTTGAAGAGTGACGGTCAAATCATCAAACAAACACACTTTCACATTTATAATATTAGTAAGCGTAATTTGTAATAAGATTATGGCGATAACTTATAATTATCTTCGATTTAAAACTAAAGCTATTTAGAGTTTTAAATGCAACCCAGTAACAGTAATGTGGTGTGATGTGTACTTAAAAAAAAAAAACATTAAAACTCTGCTGACAATGACAGAAGTGTGGGTAATATTTTAAGTAAGATAAGAGAAATTACAGAAAAAACAGAAACTGACATTAAAATTTTTGTAATACCTATTGCATATCCATATGACCAATGATAGCCTAGTGGATAAGACTGCATCTCCTATTTGGGGGTCCCAGGTTCAATCCCGGACATGCATCTCTGGCTTTTCAGAATTATGTGGGCTTAAACTAAAACACTGTAATACTTTTACAAAAAAAACACATCTGACTAGCTACCCAAAATGCCTATAAGACTTGCCTCTGCATCTCTCTGCAAAATGATTGCTACAGTGTGACAACTGTAACACTCATTATTGGCTAAAATGCATTATTGCATAAATTCAGCCAATCACAACAATTGAGACCAGCAATGCAACTATGTATATTGTTTTTTTGCAATGTTTTACATATTAATAGGCATTGTATTAGTATATATATAATTATTTTTAAGTTAACCTAAAATAGATTTAAATTAATGTATCAATGTCGATGATGCTGTATGGAAAAAATTGAATGCGTTTATGTTTACACCAAGCTGTAATTTTTTTTCTTTTATCATGTCTGTAATCTGTTTTATTGAAAACCAAGCTGTAATGCTTGCTACTACCTATGTGTGGATTTAGTTTTTTAAATCCCCAGTGTGTTCAATGCATTTATTTAAATTTTTTAAATTTAAATTAATGCACTGCTACTTACAATACTTCATACTTGGACTGTAACACAAATGTTACAGTCCAAGTATGAAGTGTGTACATACTGCCCAGACATAGTCGAATTCGGGAAGAGGCTCTGGGTTAAATGGCTGAATGGTGTCTTTTTATTTATATTGTTTTGAATAAAGTAACTTTGACTTGTTAACATGTTATGTTGGCCCACCGTTAATTCAACAGTGTTGGTTCTAGCTTGACTCAATTGAGCCAAATGTACTTAATTAAAATTACAATGTAAATATAAATTAATTTAATTTGAAACTCTTAATCAAAATCTTCAATAAAAACAAATTCTCTGAAGGCTAGGTAGGAAGGGAATAAAGCAGTGGGTTGTCATTGGATAGTTGTAATTGTAATTATGAGTCTTACCCAGAATCTAGCTAAAGAAAAAAAAATTTTTGCATTTAAAATTTAGGAAAGTAAAGAGAACAATCAAAGAGAGATTTAAGCATACAAAAGTGGCCGGCTATTCTACAAAGTTGTGGATAGCCAGACAGTGTCAACTTTGCACAACTTCATGATTAGGCTGCAACATGAGTTTGCATTGTTGAGTGCACACTGCCCTACACTGACCTACATATGGGTGCTGTCCTATATCCTTTTGACCTGATTCTTGCATTTGATCGGGTTGTGTTGTGGATTGGTTAGTGTCGATCATAGTACCTACCTTTTTTTTAAAATATAGACTAGCACTTAACTGTGATCTTACCTGATGCTAAATGAAGGTGCAGCCCAAGATACTGAGCGTTTGCCGTTTGATTTAAATTGAAAGATACCTAAGTTGTAGTTGTTAGTACCTAAAAAAGAATAAAGTATCACTTGCTAATGTATATTTTCACATAACTCACTTGTTAAACATTTCATGCAATTTCTTTTTCAATTTTGTCCAACTGATGGATTTTTGGAAAGGTTTGGTCAGAAAACTTATTATGTTACAACCAGCACTGGTAGCATGGGCGGGAGAAATTTTATCCCCAGGGAAAGGATAAAATGTTTATCCCCTCACTCTCTTTTATCCACCGGTCAAGCATGAGCGGTGGAAATAATATCCACAGTGGATATTCTTATAGGAAAATACTTTTCCTTTCCCCTGTCGCCATGCTTTAGCAGCTTTAGCATAGGAAAAGATAATTTTATCCCCTGTCAGTGGATAAAATCGGGGATAAAACTTTTATCTCCTGCCCATGCTACCAGTGCAGTTAGTTACAACAGTCATTCAAAAATTAATTTTACTTAATGTTAAAATTAATATTTTTTCGCACTATCTCTCTACACGACTTTTTAAATACATCTGATCTAAAGTTACTAATAATATGCATAAACATAAAACAATCGATTTCAATGTAATTTACAGAAAATCAATATTGTAAACGACATCTGTGTCAAAAAAAGTAACGATTTTTGTGATGTAACAGGAAGTTTATTTTGTGCTAAATTAATCGCTTCATGTAGCCTCGACCCCAAAACTGCTTAACGCGGCATCGACCTCCCCAACCTTTAACCTAATTCTGCGTCCAACCCTCGCAGATGGGTGCTTGCATTGATGCTTTTATTAGATAACACAACTTCTATGCCCGCCCCGATGTGTGTTAAATTGGTACACAATCATTTCTATCACACTATGGACCCCTACAGATTACATCTTTTGATCGGCTTATTGATTTCTTTTTCAGCCGATTATTATTTAGTCAGATGTTTCTAATTTTGAATGGAGGGCTTAACTGCGAACTCTCTGCTAATCAAATAGTATAGTCACTGATCATAATTAAGTGCATCTAGCAGAAATTTAGACCAATTAAAGTCTGTGGTTTGTGAAGACCCTTACAATATCCGTAAATTGAGTAAACCACTTCATTTCTTGATGTTTATTTACGATACGGGACTGTTCTCTGTTGGGAGCGGGATCGGGAACGCAATATTGTATTCTGAAATTTATTACCGCCATTGAATCTCGCGTAGCACGGGATACAGATGTAAGTCGTCAAGATTCACGTGGATTCCGTTTAGGCAGGATATCCAAATAATACGCCGACATAATTCAAATCATATTCATATCTATATAGTAATATGATAAAGCGGATAGCCAATATCAGGTTAAGAGCAGGTGGAGAATAAATATGTAATTCCCGTTGTAATCGATGTCTTTTACACAGTTTTGAAAGTTAACTGTATAACTTACTATGAACGACGATAGTTATTCTTAGATGTGAATTCTTTAAACGTATCAATTTACTGTATTATTTCCTAATTATGTGATAAGTACATCTAAGATTCCATGTGGTGGTATAAACTAGTTCAGATTCTCTCACCGCCCACGCTCTTGGCACTGCATCGGATATCGTTATGCCGGATCTACCTAAATAAAACAAAGATATTGCTCCCGATACCCAGTTTCTAGGAAACTCGCGACGGGCCACACGGATTTGGCGCGTAGATTAACTTACTGACAATAATGATCAAATGACATGACTATTTACTCAAATGCTTTAAAGTGTCTTGGTGTATTGGTAGAGAATTAATTCGGGATTGATATAATAATTTGATAGGGCATTGTATCTCTTATGCGTTGTATTCCTCCTAGCTTGGCGTCATGACCCCTCTATTATTCACATAATCGTGCGAGTTTTTATGAGAGTTTTGTCAACACTGACAATGTCACCCTCTTAGATTGTAGTTCGGGATTTCTCTGCATAATAATGCGGTAGGCTCTCAGATGCTTCCCACAGCCTAAGACTGAAATCTACAGCCACGGCAAATCTCACTCTCAGGCTGTGTTCTATAGAGCGTGCTCTGGCTTAGATCGGACTTGAGACAATTAAAACGAGACACAAATATGTCCAGATATTCTCGTAAAACTGTATCGTTTTAACTGCCCGGACAGTGAGACTAAAATCTTATAGGTAGACCGCACTGACTGACTGATTCTGAGCGCATTGTTAGCGCTCAGAATCGCGACATAAGTCCAAGCACCTTCTAGAGATTTCAGCTGTTTTGCTTACTCAGTTTAATTGATTGATATATTATCTACCTTTAAAGATAATGTTCTCTCGTAACATGGCCACATCCCCGTCATGTTCCGTATCTTTTTAGTTGCATTCAAAAGGTAGTCAGTTATTCTTAAGAGATACTTAAACCACTGGTTATCAGTATCACCAAATGGGGGTGCGACCCCATTGCCCGCAAGCGTCTTCGAGTCTCGTGCGCCTGCAACTGCCCGCAGACTATCTCCTGATTTAAAAACGTGCGTGACAATCGCGTCTAGGAAAGGGGAACTTGTCGCGGGTATGGCGTGTTGTCTCATTGGCTACGCGCCATATTTATGTTTCTTGAACGCCCTTCGTGTCCGTATCGTCCAGTCTGCAGGCGAAAATTTCATAGAATTGCCATAAGTCGATCGCAAGAACATGAGATCTAGATCTTCCCGCCCGTAGGCGCAACGCCCACCAACGAAGTAGAGTTAAGTCGAAGCTTAGCGTCTTTTTCAGCCGACAAAGAGAAGAGATTTTCAAGTCGTCGCGTATGTATTTTTTTTATTGATAACAAGTTGATGCCCGCGACTTCATTAAAATTGAATTGAATTAAGGTTGAATGCCTGAATTAAGGTTTTTTTTATTCCCGCGGGAACTCTCTTATTTTCCGAGATAAAAAGTACCCTATGTGTTACTCCAGACTATAAACCGACCGTAGCAATTAACATAGTCGCATGTGAAAAACCACTACTCCAGGGCACGGCCGCTCAAAGCTTCAAATATGTGAAAAGTGAAAAACAGTCAACATATCCAACCCTTGCACTTGCAAAAACCAAAGATGGTTGGTTGATTCCAAAAGTTTCACAATTGGTGGGGGCATTGCTATCCCCATTCTAAGACCCTTAATGCAACAAAACGAAAATCGCCAAAATGTAGATCCGACACTGTTAATTGCTACGGTCGAAACTATCTCTGATGTTTAGTTTTCATTATACTAATGATTTACAGATTCTATATTTCATTAATGTTTAGCTATACTTGCTCATATTAGTATTTTTAAAATTTTAAATTCATGTGTAGGAAATTGCGGCCCGGTGAGTTGGATCTTTGATTGTCTCGATAAAACGTATCTAGTATTTTTCAATCAGTTTAAGAACTGTTAGCGAAACTGAAGTTATCGATCTACTTTTTATAGGCACACAAAAAAATTTCATTAGATACATTGAAAGCTACAGTTTCATTAAACTGTAGTTATGACAAAGTAACTAAAGGTACATTTCAGTTTAAATATTGAGAGATTGCGATTTTGCTCCAATCGTCTGCGTTGAGCAATTTTATCCTCATCCAGACACTTTCGGCGGTCGTTAAATGACTGTAAACTGCCAAAAGAGAAAGTTTTTGATAGGTACTCACTTTTCATGTAAAAATCAAAAATCAGTTTACCGTCAGTCAACAGTGAATGGTAAATTTGACAGAAGAACCAATCATCTAGTGGAGTTAAAATAATATTTGCAAATTCCCATTTCAATATGCCTGGTTTAATTAATATTAAGTATTCACTTGAAAGAAAAAAAAAATACTAAAAAAATTCAATTATAAGTAAACCGACCGGTCGCAAAAGTTTCCCAAGAAGCATTTTATTCCAAATCGTAAAGAAGGCTGAATGTAATGTGGTTAGTATACAATGCATTCCCCAAAACTCCGAAACGGAATCTCAAGTCTATGGCGGCTCAGAAATTTTCTTCCGCATCGCACGATAAATTGGAAGCGTAAAACGCGTACCCTAAATGGGATGGGAGTGCCGAATATTTAAGGGTTGAAACACACAAAAGCGCAACGGAAACCTATCCAACGCAGTGCCTTACCGACTTCAGGTTTCAGTGGAATGTCCTACTTGCGCAACCCAAACGTTCATCATACGCAAGTTCGAACTCCTTTATTGATTGGTGGATCTCGCAGTGAGGTTCAGAGCATTCAAAAATTTTACGAGGACTATACTGTTTTACACTGCACAGCGCGCGTGAGTCGTTCTCAGTAGTGTGACGTGCTTCATAACATTTCCATTATAAATTGTACAACATTTCATTCATAGCATAACAAGACTTTATAACATTTCCATTACACTTATAACAATTTTCCATTTCCATCGAACTATGAGAGCCAATAGAGAGCACGAGTGTTTTCTTGCGCACAGACTGGTATACTATCTACTATACAGGTTATCTTCTGCACTGTCGCGATATATGGCAGTATAATATCTTCTCGATAATCACAGTCGAGATTGGCTGCTGTTGGCTTGCGGCAGGTATTTAATCAACCAACCTCGATTATACGAGCCAAATCGCCAGATGGCGCCCGTACATTTATCACACATCCTTGTCACTAATTCCTATGTTACATGTTTTTCCCCTTTCTCGGAAAGACGATTAGTAAATCACCACGTGTCTCGCATTCGGATCCATACCGGTCCATGATCTCAGTGCAAAGCTGTACCGTCTCTTGTGAGAATTTTGGTCAAGAGAACGGTGTTATGTCACGCGTTCAGTATCACGCTGCAGCGCTGTCGCTTTCGTCGCTCTTTGTGTATGTCCAAGGCTTTACAGCGGCTCGCCGGCCACCCGTGCCCGCGATCAACTTTCATTGAGCGTCTGAAAGTTGTTGCTATGCGGATGCCGCGCCGGCCCCGCGGTGCGCCGCTATTAAACCAAAACGCTCGTGCAACGGGCGTCATGTAGATGATATCGTGTTTCGAAAGTAACCTGCTATAGTTTACTTGCTTTAAACGTTTTCTCATTTCCATTGGCCCGCTTGTCGCCTCGTTAAGGCTAAGTAAATCAAAATGAATGCCATTCTATAGTCACAAATAAATTAAAGTGTCCGTCTGTTATGCCATTGAGAGGTCTGGCTAACTCTCTTTTGCCCACGATTTCGTCCGCGTATAGTTAGTCTATATCACTCTTCAAGTACCTAACTAAATCCATGCTACTCAAATCGATTCTTAGCTCTGTTGCGGCCTAATTGAAGAACAAACAAAACACTTTCGCATTTATTTTTAATAGTGGTAGGTAACATGTCAATATGTTATCTATCAAAATTCAAATTGTTCATACTGTCTGTCTGCTTCTCCAGTCTTAACTTGGAAACGGATGAAGTCATAATGACCTTCTCAGGGAGATTGTTGCATGAAATTCTATGAATCTACAATAGATTTTCTTTTAATTAAAATAAAACTTTTACAAAGTGATTTCGAATCGTCAAATGAATCTACCACTGGTTCCGAATGCCGTTCCAATCGAGCTTTTATCCCCTATGTGATCTTTAAAAACTGAAATTCACCGAGACGTTGTGCGTTGTGCGCTAGCACAAACGTAAATAGTAGTGTTACCTATCATTCAACAATGATAACTCGATCTCGTAAATAAAGCTTAAATTACCGTTAAACTTACCGTGTAAGCACTCACGTTGTATTTATGTAAATTACAATTAATAACTAGGTTTAAAGAGTTCCCATTTTCTCTCGAAATGAAACTATACTTAACGGAATTTAATCGCCATGTTTTATTATTTAGGAAGTAAAGTAAACTTCACTTGAAATTCACAAAATCCGTTGTATCTCGTGAGCGCACATACCTACTTAATTAAAATAATGTTAATTTCTTAATGCTTTATTAATATAAACTTATACGGCGAATGTTTCGTAAGTATGTAATTTACTTTTTTTTTAATATCTTTCATCCAAATCTTGTTCCAGCTAAAATAATGGAACAAAAAGGAAAACAAAAAAAATACTTTTCAAAAATTTTTTTTTAAGAATGGTGACTCGATTTTTGGTCAAAGCCAATTTACTAGTTTACCAAAGCATCTTCAACAGATGTTAAGTCTTCAGTGAACAAAAGTCTGCGATTTTTACAATAGTTTTTTTTTTTGATTTGGTAGATTATAGCAAAAAATTTTGTGGTTCCTTGTGTGTCATGGAATTCTGCAAATTAAAGCCTGTTTCTATCCAATACTGATGACAGTGCCTATGTTTGTAGTTTGGAATGAAAAACGACCGAAACGGTAGGGATAAGATCGGTACAGAGATCAAAATCTCTCGTGAGGTTACGAAAACACCATTCTCGTACGTGCGAATGCATCCAAAGTGCCGGGCAGCCTCATCGCACGTGGGGATAGTCGGATGTTTAACGGTATCAGTTTAAGGTCATCGCTCACTTATCGACCCGGTATCCGACCTGCACCGCCTCTTGGCGTATATTTGTAGTCGACGAATGGTCCTCGCGGTAATTTCAAGCAGCCGGTTCAGCCGACGAGTGGGACGCCCAGTGGTCAACGAGTGGACATCGAATGTCAACGAATAGCCGAGTAGTTGTAATATGCCAAGTGAACAACACGTAGTCCACTCGGAACCTGCGCGAACGCAAGCGGGCGAACAGTAGATAGGGTAGTCACCGTGTTGTTCAATCGCCGTCTGCATACAAACTATTTGCGAGCGAGGCGATACCGTGAGGCCAGGAGTTGATAAGTGAGTGTGTATAAATAGCCTGTCAGCAGAATTAGCTTTCCGAATCGGTGGTAGATTCGTGACTTGTCATGAGCGGTAAAATTTTGAATTTAAAATATGGAAGTCCATATAAAAAATCTCAACCGTAGAAGGCAAAACGGTGCTGGTCGGGTGTCGGGTTAATAAGTGAGCGGCGAACTTTAAGCGGCGATCTCTCAGAAGCGATGTAGTCAGACCGTCTCGCTGGTGAATGGTCATTGGTCACCTTTCTCCGACACACAGTCTAGACGTTTCGGCTGCAGCCCGTGAATGAATATCATTTCACATTGGAATGCGGAACAGATTTATTGGACCCTACCACCGATTGGCCGAGTGAAACTTTTATATAAGGAAAACTTTGATTTCGTTGGTTAGCGAGGTAACATTGAATTGCATAGAGATCGTTGATTAGCATTAACTAGTCATCAAAGTATGTATGTAGATTGTAGGTACTATACTAAAAAGTGATTTCAACTTATCTAAGAGGCCTTAGTCAAGTTTTCGGTAGGACAAAAAACTATCTTTGCTGAATTGACTGAAGTCTAACTGTAAGTTACGACGTTTATATTTATAGAACTAGAACAGTTTAAAAAAATTGCCATTCAAGTTAGCCGACTAAGTTCATGATGTACTTAAATCGAATTATAAAAAAAATATGATTAATTTTCCGTTGAGTACTGAGTTGTTTTTTTATATTTTATTAAATATGATTATGAGACCTAACACACAGTGGTAGTATTGTTGAATTTTAAATATTTCACCATACGAGTGTCGCCCGCTGGGTGATTAACATTATGTTAATCATCAGAAATGTTCAATAACAATTCAAAAGGTGAGCGTGCAGAGAGCACGAGGACAAAGCGTGGGCCTGTGTGGGTATTCAACCCGATGCAAGTGGCCAAGATTTCTCCAAATCTACAGACTAAAGCAAAATTATAGACTGTTGCCAGGGTATGAAATTAGCCAGGGGAACCCGGCCTTCGTTCTTTTTCAAATTGATCATCTCAACACTGGGTCGGATAACTCAACATGTCAGAGATGTTTTATTTTCAGGATATTGCGCCAAAACTTCATTCTAGGATGCTCAATGACTGAAGCCGATGACGCTAGTGAAGCTTATGTTGAGATCTATAGAGCGTGCTCTGACGTAGCTCAGACTTAAGATAGAGAGAGTTAAACTTTTTCAGACTTTTAACTCCATCTTGGGTCTGAGCGGAGTGAGGTCTATAGAGTGTCTATCCCTCCGTGGGATTGTCTAAAAATGATTGCTACAGTGTGATTGGCAGACTCTCTCGCTATAGGCTATCATATAAACGTAAAAATTCTTTTTACAAAACCAACTTCAAACGCCACTACAAAGTACCTACATTAATTGTGCCTATGAAATTTGAAGAGTTCCCTTGATTTCTCCAGGATTCCATAATCAGATCCTGACGTGATGACAATGGGAACACCTGGGAAGTATACCCTTTCAAACAAAAAAAGAATTTTCCAAATCGGAGAACATACATAAAAAATAAAAAAACATATACCTACAAAAAAATAAAAAAAAGAGAACGAATTGAGAATCCTATTTTGGAAGTCGGTTAAAAATGCATTGTTTCAACAAAAATGCCATAAATTCAGCCAGTGATGACCACAATTGAAACTGTAGCAATGACGCTCAATACAGCTATTCTGCAATCGACCAGCAGTTTCCACTGAAGGTGAACGGTCCATAGATTTGCTCGTCGGGTCAGTGACAAATTGAGAGATGACGTAATAAAATTACTCGTCATCTAACAATGATCAGATTAGTTGCTTAGCATGTTTTCGCTCAGCCAAGAACCCTTACGGCTTACATTCAACGTGAAACTGGCACCACTTAAATTATTAATTCGTCTGTTTACGAGGGATGTGTCTATCTTTTCCCTTCAGTCGGAGTCAGTTTCCTAGCCGATAGCTCCCCATTATTATTTGCGGCCGAGATTTCATTGCCTCCGACAAACATTTGCATTTTAATTAGATTTAGTCTCGCTTACATCATTCCGCTTGCTTTGTCGTTACGGACTGTCTGGCATCCTGCTAAAATTTTATCGCCACTCGGAAACAAATAAAAAAGCCACTTGACAACGGCGTTAGCAACTACGCATGTCCTTCTAAAAGTTCGTCAATGTCGAGTGTCAACACATTTTCACTACATAGTTAAACATTTCCAAACCTTCGTATTGTTTTCTTAGTAGGTACAATTAACCGTTATACGCGGCTACATTATCGGGATTCGGTGAATATTCGCATTATCGCGATAAGTGTAGCCGAGTAGTTCGTCGAATCACGAAGTACTTGGCCGAACACAAATCACTATCGCGGCACTGTCGATGTCGGTAAAGTAAATAAAAAAGACGTGTGGCACTCGGGGACTGCCGCGGTAAAGCTATTGCATAGCATTTTTTATCAACGCCATCTAGCGGCTCACCGTACAGGAGTCTCGTGTCAGGTTATTTTCGTTACGGAATTTCTGGATTCGGTTTCCACGCTGGCCCGCGATAGAAGCTATGCAATAGCTTAAAAGTTGACTGCTAATGTAGACAAGAACATCGCGTATAACCGAACACATAATTTAAGGGGGGGGTAAGGTTAATTCGCTAAAAAAAAGGCATGTTTTCAAGATTTTTTTTTTGGCAATACAGATGGTGTTAGTTTATTCAGTCGATCCATACATGATAATGTAACAACAGAACAATATTCTCCTAAATTTTCATTGCAAAATATTAAAAATTGAGCGAGTGACAGTGAATTTCCGGAGGTGCCTCGAGAAAAAGTTGTTTTGCGGTGTCCATCATAACTCGCAACCAAATCATCTGAAACAAAAAAATCAAAATGCATTCGTTAAAGGAGATGTTTGTTGAGGTATTCACGAGAGGATTTTTTTTTATTTCGATTTTTCGATTTTTCGTAGCACTTGGAAGCCAAAAACCAGATTTCCTAAAAAAAACTAAAAAAAACGGCTAATTAGCTGTTGTAAAAAAATTGATAATTACTGAAAAAAAAAAAGCTCTCGACAATACCTGGGGAATTATGTGAAGAAACACTGTGCAAAATTTCAAAATGATTGGTCTAGTAGATTTTTAGTTATGGTGGACACGGACTTCAAAAATGACAAGTCTCAGAAAAACGCTTTAAAGTTCGCGTACTGAAGTATTCAAGATAAAATTTGACAATTTTTTTATACTCACAGAGTCGTCGATGCCAGGTCCGTCACTTGTTACTGCTCAGCACAGCATACAGCGTTTAACTGATGCATAGATCATGCCTCGAATATATTTGACTTTACCTGAACAGACCCGTTTGGGGCGGGTGGGACTGTAAAACCTCAGGCTGGCAACGGACGCTGAAATACTCATAACTTCGTCAATTTTGCCCCGATCGACTTGAAATTTTAACACAATCTTCTTGAGATATTATGCATTCAATTAGAAAAATAAAAAAAAAATCGAAAAAAATAAATTTTAATACCTAACCCCCCCCTTAATGCGACAACGCGACACGAATTTTCGCCCGATAATGTAGCCGCAGCCTTATGCTGAGGTCTATAAGGCGTGCTCTGACTCAGCTCAGACTTAAGATAGAGGTTAAAACGAGATACAAATATGCTCTGACATAAATCTGTCTCGTTTTAACTAGGTCTTGAGTCTGAACTGAGTGAGAGTGCGGTCTATAGATTTCAGTCTTAGAGACTCTGATTTCGATCCCCGATTGAACAGGAAAGTTAAGCAGCTTCAGACTACTTCTAGGCCAGTTGACTACCGCTAAATCCTGGTAAAGTCGTAGAACCGTGGTTAGCTTTACCTATAGGTACTTTACCATTCACGTCATACCTTTAACAAGTGAGCGCGTTCTTGAACTACGTCATCAATTATTACCACCAAAGCCTGTCAAAGATAAAAATAACTATGGTAGGTAGGTGTAGGTTGATGGTAACGTAATCACACATGACGTGTGTGTACCGCGAGAATGTAAAATTCCAACCGATTTCGCAACAACCAACAGTTAATTTAATTATTATTGCGTTTCATGTTTTTAAAAGCGATGTGATTTTAATTGATTATTATTATACAAGTATGCGAGGGCTACGTAATACCGGGCTTTCATTTCGTGGTTTGTGAGAATAAGTTTTTTAATTCGTCTTTAAACACATTATAAAATCATAGATTCGTTGTCATTTTATTGCGAGTTTGCCTGATTGAATTGAATTTGTTCGATGCTCTAGATTCTAAGGCTAGTTCGAAATATAGATGGTACTCTCACCCTCCTCAAACTCAAGCCAGAGCTACAATAAGACATGTCAAGACTCAAGATATAATTGTATCTCGTTTTAACTAAGTCAGATCACGGTTTATAGATTTCAAGCCTTAGAGACTTGTGTGCTAGTTACTTGAATTTATTCTCGATATTTTAAATCCATTTAAATATCTTCAAATTTTCATATACTAATATACCTTAAAAATTATTAATTACCTAGACTAATAATAATAATAATTACATAACGCACTAAGGGCAACTCCATCTATTCTTTGCCTCGCCTTCGCTTAACAACCCGCTGTTAGTGGTCGCGCTAGACTAGACTAGATGATGCCCGCGACTTCGCGTGGATTAAGTTTCTCTCTTTGATATTTTGGAATAAAATGTAGCTTTTATGTCAATCCTGGATATGAGCTACCTCCGTTCCAATTTTCAGCCAAATCGGTTCATTCGTTGTGGCGTGAAAGAGTAACAAACATACAAACACACATACAAACTGTCGCCTTTATAATATTAGTGTGATTCAAAACTCATACTTTTGTCTTCTAGAACATCGTTTATAAAACATAAGGTAGAGTTAATTCTTCTTAGTTTTCCATGAATATCTAGTTACAGGGAAAAAGTTCTGGACTATCCTCTTACATATTTGGGATATATGTACAATTCCATAAAATATAAGGTAGAGACAATTCGTATTTGTTTTCCATGAATATCTTTCAGGGAAAAAGTTCTGGGCTATCCTCTCATATATTTGGGATAGGTACGATTCCATTGATTCGCCAACCTGCATTGCAGCAGCGCTGTGGATCTAAGCTCTTTATAAGACTCGCTCCATGTATTTGGGACGCTAACAGGCTGTTGCTTTACTTATCGACCTGTCATGTCGTTGCTAGTCAGAATAAATACCTACTTTAGTGGAATAGGTATATTATAAGGCGCGTTGCCGCGTAGTGTGACGACTCAGCCCTAAAGTGCCCCTCGGTGTCAACGACCGGCCGCGAAGGTTTTTGCGCGGCGAACGGTGGTTTATTTTAATATATAATTGAATGAGTATGGTAAGTCGAAACTCTATGACGGAAGTGATTGTGTACGGACGTTGGTTTTATGTTTCATTATGAATTAACGTTGCTTACATTTTTTGAGTTATTATGAGACTAGCTTGATGCCCGCGACTTCTCGACGATGCGTGGGTTGAGATTTTCTGTTCCCGCGGAATCTCAATTTTCCGGGATATAAAGTAGCCCTATGTATACATTCAAACTTTCGCATTTATAATATTAGTAGGGAGAAGGATTAACGCACTTATCTTACAATATCGAATGAGTGACCTACGAGTGCATTTCCCTTATGGAAGACATTTTTTTTTATAAAAGAACATAAGCTAAGCTGAAGTTGATTAATATCCTCCTATCCCCTCCAAACCTTTATCCGTTGGGTTATTGAAGCTTGGGACATTGGCTCTCACCTCTACTTCTTATGCTCTACAGTCTTGGTATACTTCAACTTCGTTTGGGTTGTGACTCGGTATTGGTCATGTGAGTGTATACCTTTATTCCGTGAATCATCAGTGACCTTTTTATCCCGTGTGACTTTTAGTTTTGCCGCAAGCTCTGGTTCCTCCCACTTTTCCTTGAATCACTCGTAATTTAATGCCAATAATGTCAGGTGCTTACCTACTTTTAAAGGGTTAGATTAGTTAAACAGTGAATGAAGTGATGGATACCCTCTGTCAGAGTGACTGACTCTGATATTTGAACGATCATGACTTCTAAACCAAACATAATTTTACAATTTGTTTGCGGCACAAGACATAGATAATGAAGTGATAAATCAATATCGGCTGTTTTAGATGTAGAACAATAAAAAATAAATCTATCAGCATAATACCTTAGTATGAAAAATCACTTGAGTAGCGTGGCCTTAATGACCAAAAAAACATGTGACGCCGAACTTAGCTGTTCGTTGCCCTATTGATATTGAATTGTCCAAGGATAAATTGAGGGGCGCCTACTACCTGCTGAGATTCGTCGTTACTCGTTTGTTTGCCTTGAAATATTCTACGTTTGGATCAGCTACCTATTTTATTTGGTTTCACTAACTTCCCACTAGTACCTTACTTTACTTACTTCAAATTTAATTTGACAGGTTTGATTTGGTGAATTGCGAAATGTGTCCGCGAGAGCTGTAACTTTTTATTTTTACCAACAACTTCTATACATAAAAGTCTATACATACAAGTTCTATTTATTTTCTGTTTTTCAAATGGACAATGACATAAAATAATACAAATTAACAATGACATAAAATAATACAAAACTAAATTCTTAATTAAAACTAAAACCTAAATATCAAAAAGAAAAGCTAAATAATTAAAAAACAAATCGATTACATTATTAAAAGTACTGAGCATTTAAAAAAATACATACTTAGACATGTACTTTATAATGGTGAGCCTCAACCAGTCCAGACCAGATAAAAATAAATTATAAATTCCCAAATTGTCTCCGCCGGGAATCGAACCCGAGACCACCACTAGGGAGGTTGTCAAAATTATGTCCTTTAATAAAAACTTCATAAATATTAGTAGTAATACGTAGTAAAGGTAGCTTTTGTAAGGCCTCAAACCGTTCAAGAATTCTGAAAATGGTTGTATGGAAGTATACCGAAATCCGCATCCCAGCGGGCCTCAGCGTCGATGACCGCCGGTTTTTGCACCGCCTGCGCAAAGTAGAGCACTAGCCACCTATCTCGAAGATGTTGGACAATGCTAACTGTCTGATCACTTATCTGAAGCTGCCTACCCGGTCTGGCCTCAAGTGGATGACTTCGACCTTCGCTTAGATGTTATTACACGCGCATTTATCATCGCTGTGCTTAGATCCTAGCCGATTGATTGAACAATCTTAGAACTTGGCGGCTTTTCCTTAAAGTAGCCTCTGTCACTCTCCAGTAGGGCTAAAATGCGCGCCACGAGAAAATTTTGTCTACGCGTTTACTTGTAATCTCTATGTGAATCTTTATGAAGATTTACGAGTAAGTAAAATGCAGATAAAATTTTCTCATGACGCGCATGTTAACCCTACAGGTCCTCAACTATACCTATTCAAAAATCATGTCGATCCGTAGCTCTGTTGCAGCGTGATTGAAGGACAATCCAACAAACATACACACTTTCGCATTTATAATTTTAGTAAGGATAGTAAGTAAGTAAGGATTATGTATCATATCCCTATAACATGAGTTACACAGACCACACACGTCGCCTGATTCATTATAGCATCTTTATTGCATCATTATGGAAACAATACTCAATATTCCATACATATAAACAATTGCTGACAGTCAGTAAGTTCTCAATTGAACTATGGAAAAGTCGCGCCAAAAATTACACCATTTCTTGTTGTAGCTATAACTGACGATGAAATGCATCGTGTTGTAGCATAATATTAAATCTATAGACTCAATAGACAATGCATTACTTACTTAAATTTGAAAAAAAAATTACTGCTTAGTCTGTGGTGGTTATTTTCTTCCACTAAATAAGCCTGACAACACGATATCCTAACTAAAATTATAAATTCGAACGTGTGTTTATTTGTTGGTTGGTCCTTTAATCACGCAGCAACGCAGCAACGGATCAACATGATTTTTTGTAGGTGTAGATGTATAGTGTGTATTTAATGCATAAATCGATTCGTTTCAGCATATTTACTTAGTAAAATTTATGCAAAAATATTAGTATTTTGTTCTAAACCTCGAAATGGCCTTGTCACGAAAAAAGGCTAAAAGTCGCGCTACTGCGCTCATGTCCTCCTCTTTGATATAACATACAATATTCATCATTGATTTGCCACAAACGCTTCGTTTTTATCGATCGATCGATGGGTGATCTATGATCTATTCTTGTCCAAAACTTAGAAGGGTCAAAGCACGAAAGATAGCTCAACCATTGCATGGTAACTCATATGCGCGTCACAGCGCTCATCTCGTCCACTACAACAGTAATCGGCCAATCTATGATATGCCACAAACACGTGTTAGCATCGTAATCATAGATGGGTGATCTATAGTATTATTCCTCGAAACGTTCAAGGCACGAAAGAAGGCTTCAACTGTTAACTAAAATTCGCGCCACAGCGCTTATCTCCGCCACTACAACAACAATATTCATCAATGATCCACCACAAACGCGTGTTAGCGTCGATAACGGCGCGGGCGCGTTGTTTTCGCGCACACCTCACGGGCCCCGGGTTAACGGCCAGACGGGCCGGCCGGACGTTAAACCTGCCCCGGACCGGCTCGCGGCCTCGGCACCGACACAATGATACCACGAGCGAGCGCGGTCTGCAGTTAGCGCGGTGTCGAGCACGCTCGCATCTTACTTAGGTATTTGTACCAATTCGATTTAACGGAAATCACAGCTTGGATACTTTTATTGTTAGTCCTAATTTTTGAGATATAAGACAGTAATAAAATTTTAAGATCAAAAAGAGAAAATAAAAAAGAAAGTTTTAGAAGACTCGCACATCTGGAGCGTGTGCTCAGACACTACAAGTCACCATGATATGGGAAATGTGGCGTAAAAGTCCTGACTTCGTAACGGCATTCGCGAGTGCAGTCGAACTTCGCCTCGCGAAGCACATTAGGAGTACATATAACACAGCTGATTGCCAACCTTCGCCGCAATGTGACTAAATGGACTCTTGGATTCATCACAATCTTGAGCACGTCCAGGATTGTGATGAAATATCTGAATCTGTTAGTTTATGATAGAAGAGAGTGGAGATTTTTTCTATCCTTGTCTGCGATCTCACCTGATGGTAAATGACGATGCAGTCTAAGATGGTAGCGGGTTAACTTGGAACATAGATCTAGGTAGATGATAAAAATAATAAAAACCTAAATTACGCGCCTCTGTTTCATGTCAATTTTGACCATAACGAGAGTCATATATCCTTTTTGCATCTGACTGTAATTCTAAATAAAAATTTTCGATCACAGTTATCAAATCACATCATTAGTTATGATGAGTGAAATCGTAGCCAAGCGCAAAAGCTGTTACTTAGGTACCGATTGAAAAAACTATTATTTGATTATGCTTAGAATTCGGTAGACACATCTGACTGGCTATCATTTATTTTGTCAGTGTGAGGCGACTTGAACCACTTACCATTAATATGATTAATCACCTCTTCTAACCGAACACGAAAAAAATATATATATTTTTAAGAACGAAAAGAAACAATACCTGACTTACTTATTATTGTGTTACGCTGCTAGGAGATATGTTTTTTGAAGAATAAAAAGTTTCTTGAAATGAGAGTTTTTTACATAAGTTTTCACAAAGATGCTTCAATACTTCTACGTAATATGTACTTACTCCATAAAGGTGATCAAGTATAACATTTTGTGGAAAACTATTATCACCTTTTAGCTTTGATTATTTTTTTTTAACTTCAAGCTAAACTGGTATCTAATGCGGAATAGCTTCTAATAAAAGTTGACTTCCGCAATTTTTTATAGAATTCATTTCCAGAAAATACAGTGGGTACAAATACAAGTGACTTCTGCAAATATTATTATTAGTGAACACTTTACTTTTGTCAATTAAATTTTAATTTTAGGAAGCAAGTTAGTTACTTGCTTGCATCGTAACTTGTACTTGACTGAAAAAATATTTAACTACTTAAACAATATGAGATGAATGGGTACGATACCAGTCATACGAATTTTCCTCAAAGTGTAGTTTATATGTGTCATCAATGCACTGTAGGAATACTAAGCAATTTTGGTTTGTTTTTCATATGGTCCCAATAGTCTGAATTAAAAAACTTATTTAATGATTCTTAGCAAGTGGGCCGATTGAGAATGATCAGTTCTCATCTAATTTAAGGAGACAACTTGGTTTCTGGAGGACATAAGAAACTATTTACTATGGGAAAAATAAGGTTATCTACGTAATTTTAAAATCTGATTCCACGCGGACTTTCGCAGGCCAGCTGTTAATTTTTCTCCCCGAAGTCAATCCGAAAATTAGTTAAGTGATATCAAGTTTTTAAATAACACGCGTTACGTTTACGGTAACGTTTCGCTCACGTTAAGTTCGTATTTTCAAAACCCTATTTTATCCCCTTAGGAGTGGAATTTTCAAAAATCCTTTCTTAGCGGATGCCTGCGTCGTATGGGTAGGTCGTATCCATATAATTTTTTTAAATTGGCAAGCCTTATCAAAGAAATACATTGCATGTGGATTGCACAAATTTTAGTCTCGACTAAGGTTCACATTCAAGGCCTTTATGAATTCAGCCTGTCTGCCCTTTTAACTAGATACAACTTTTAAAGGTTAAATAGTTTTAAATTAAAATTCTTCATATTAAAAGCGATCTCACAAGCAGACAAGGTCAAATTCAGGATTCCTAGTATCTAACAACGAATATTCGTAACAAGGTTTAGGTAGATACAGGGTAGGTAGCGGTCTTTCTTGACTTCCTAGAAGGTCCTAGCTAATCTCAGAGCTCTTTGTTCCTCAGACCTTTGTTAACGATATAAAAATAAATCAGTACCTACCTATTCTGAAAATCCGAGTTTTGTTCTATGTCTTAGATGTTTCTGATAATACATGTAAGATTTAAATACATATAATATGTATATCTATAGACACAATAAAAAATGAAATATTATTATCCTAATAGTAATAGATACGTAAATATAATAGTAATCTAAGTTATCTTGTGTCGATAATATTATTATGTACAAACTAACAAAGATGTTTAATAATAAGCTCTATTACTAACTATACTAAAATGTATTATAGGTCAACTTCAAATTATAAGAAAATCAAAAAACATCTAAGTTAAGGTATTCGTAATAGAACCAAAGTCTACAAAAATGCTTTTATGGCCAAGCGCTAGGTATAAATGCGCACATTACCGACATACTTAGAAGTTATAAGTTACTTGTACTAAGTACATAAGTGTTCTTTGAATTGTACTATTCTTAGAATCACGCGTAAGGTAGCATCATATTTGAGAGTTTTATATGGTTAATTTTCTGAGAACAGTCCTTAGATAGCTACTAAGTATCTATATAAAATTACTTTATTTTCTGTAATAATAAACTAGACGTTAAATATTTTAGTAAGTATGTATTTATTAATATGAGAATATATTAGTTATAAGTGTAAAAAATTCTATCTAAAGAATTTTTTTAAATTATAAGTTCGTCAAAGTTAGTTTGATTGTGTTTAATCTTGAGTACCTACTTATATGATTTTATTTAATCAAAGTCACGAATCGTACACGATTGAAAACAATAATACCTCTTACTTCACAGAAATAGATAAAATACTTTCTCTAAATCGTTTAATGCAGTTCAAAGAATATGCTATTGACAAAATGCGGGCGGGCCAAGGCGATGCAAATGAGGACTCGGCCCTGTGTGTTTATACAGCGGGTCTGGCGCCGTCGGTGCCTTGCGAATCCACCAAGATGCATACACCCTAAGTGCTTAATAGAAAACGCGCTGAATTATTCACCAGTCGAAGACTAATAAAAGCGGTTAAGATGGTTGCACAGTCGATATGTATAGGCCACTGCTACGAAGATGGTCTGGTCAGGAACTACATCTTGATAGTACTGTTCACCATATATCCAACGGTCTGATGCGAATCTACCAAGATGCATTCTCTGTTAAGTTGGTTACACGGTCGATATGTATATAACGGATACTGTTGTGAAGATGGTCTGGTCAGGAATAACGTGCTGATGGTACTGCTCACCACGTATCGAGTGGTCTTGTACTGTGTACCTACTGTGCACATTGTGTACTTAGCACTCGTGCGAAACTTCTAGTACATTCTGAATATGAGACGAACTCATAGCATTTATTGATAGATGATAGATATTACAATTACTTTTCATAATTAAATCTTTGCAAACCATCATTCAGAGTGTATAAAGTAGATTCCATTCCCTTCACTGAGAAGAATCTTCGAAGGAAGGAGACTCGTATAGTCTTGTGTTATTCCGTTAGCCATATTCGAAAGTGGCATCTTTTAGTTCACAGTCCGAGATTAGTGCCAGTACCTCAAACAAATGTTAATCGCTTAAAAAAAGTACCGTCTCGTAGTTTCTCGTGAATCCCTTCGTCGATAAAATCACCGCCGTACGTAATTAATGTCGACATGCTTGTCACCTGAATCACGTGGTCCTCCGGCCTCCACTCGGTTATTACTTAGCAAGCGCTTATAGTTCGTGCGTTAGTAGCGTCGGACCGCCCGCGCCGCTCGCCGGCACATACCCGCGCCTTATCGCCTTCGCCCGTCGCCGCTGATATTGACAAGTTACGCGTTCACAACAACGCCACGTGTATAAACATTGTTGCACAACAATAACACACGGCCGCCAGTGACGCGCAAGGACGCGACTCTAACAAGCATTCCGAATGATAGTTTAATGTACCCATGAACCGCGCTCCCACGCTCCGAGTGGCGACCCGTGACACTCGCCACCGATTCCTTGTCACTTGTCACACTAAATCATGGGACATTCGCGTACCGTGATTCCCTACAGTGTTGCCGTGATTATAGTGTTCTCCGTTCATTGTTGCTCTTAGAAAACGTGCTCTGGGCTCTTTGTTTTCAAACCAAATGATTGGATTCAGTGATAAGTTCTTTGTTCAGTGTTTGTATCGTATAAGTTTGGAGTACACTTTGGATTTGTGGGATGTCTACACCAAAAGAAGAAAAAAGTGACGACTGTTAGTAACTTTTACTACTTACTCTCTTTTATTGTTGTAACGTAATTTGTTGCGGTTAATTTCTCGGGATAAGATAAAAGTTAAACTTTAATTGCGCACTATTCTAACCCTTGATCAGTTGCGTTTATAAAATTATTTATCTTTTGTCAGCGACTTCGTTCCCGGGGAAAATCTTTTCTGAGAGAAAAGTATTCCTGAAACGTCTCCAGGATGTAAGTTATCTTTGTGACAAGTTTCAACGCAATAAGATGAACGATTCGCGAACGTAAACAACTATTATATTATATATTTACTATTATATAACTATGATAACTCCGATTGCTTATAAAATGAAATTAACTCCGTCTATATTAAATACGAGTCTGAGAGATTCATAAATTAGTATGTATTTCAATAGTTTATATGTAGTCAAAGAGTCATCGCTACTGTAATTTAATATTATAAATGCCAAAATGGGTTTGTTTTGTTCGTCCTTCAATCACGCACTAACAGAGCAACGGATCGATGTGATTTTTTTGCATGTATATAGTTGAGGACTAAGAGAGGGACATAGGCTACATTTTATACTGGAAAAGGACAGGATTCCCGCGCGATACTCAGACTCTGGAAGTAGTCTCTTTCATAGAGATAAGGTGCTGGGTCCTTTATAAAATTTTTATGTTTTATAATTTAAGTTGTGGAAAAGAATTAATAAATAAAGAACTAAAGTCCACGCGGGCGGAGTCGCCAGCATAATCTAGTAATATAATATTTTATTTACTGCGTCTAAATTTTATTGAAATCGTGAGTAGCAACTAAACTATTTTTATTAAATTCCAACGTGTGTTGCGTCATCTCTATATTTAAAGCAGGTCTTTGGCCCACAATATATTATAGGTATATGTAGCATATGTACCTATTATATTATATAGATAAATGTGCTATATAATATTACATTATAGGTACATGTGCTAATAATATATATGATACGTATATCTACATGATAAACCGTCAATTTTGATCGGAATAAATTAGGCATAGGTACCGACGATCGGCATTTGCAGTACGTAAACACAACCAAGTTTGCACCTCCCACGCTAATCTACCGGCGACTATTCGCATTCCGCGCATAGCTGCCTCAGGTTGTCGGCCGGGCGGTACGGGCTGGTTTTGAACGGCTTTGCAGTGGTGACGTAGCGACAAGCTCGACTCTCGGAGTCTCAACTGGTAGTACGACCGTCTCGCGCCGTGCCATCGACATACACCTACACTAATCCACTCGGCGCTAATACAAAACTCATTGGGGAAACCCAGCGTCATGTCTCAGCTTTTATTACAAACTGCGCATAATGAACTCGGTGCAGTTTCGACATCAATCGATGTAGTTTTGTTAGGGTCTATTTTAAATAAACTTTAACCGACGAATTTTGACACATTACCAATGCAAAAATTGTCAAAACGTCAACTTTATTCGTCCGTTAAAGGCGAACATAGTCACGGCGAAAAATGCTAGTAATAAGTACCTTTTATTTTCAGTAAAATATCTGGTCTCCAAACTAATATTATCCCCTGACCTATGGAAAGCCAGTCTATCGTCCGAAAGTACTACCCGTTCACTACAAGTTGGCCGCTATATCGCGTCGCGCTTCCCCGCACCGCACCTCAAATCAAATTCGCTTAGTAGTCCAGTCAAAAGAAGGTTTAACCTCTGGAAAATTGCGAAAGTTTTGAAACTTTGCACATCGAATTATGGGTACCTAGGGATGAAAATACCAAAAGTCCTCATGCGTACGAGGCGAGCTCTAGCGGCAATTAGCGGAAACAGGACCCTTTTTTTGGTTTTTTGTTAATATCTCGAGAACCTTTGGTCAAAGGTAAAAGTTTACTACTACATAATTGAAGCTTATTAAATTTGCAACAATAATGATTATATACATTTTCTTTGAATTCCTAATAATTACCGAGTTTTAGGCCACTAAAAGATTACTTTTTCGAAAAATCACGCTAGCGGCGCCCGGTACAATATGGAATTTGTAATAAATAATATTTGACAATCATGGTTTTTCAATTTTTTTGGGTACCAAGGGTGATTGAGAAAATAAACTTCACAGTAATTTACAAAAAAAAGACATATTGTTTATTAAACACCTAGCTTTTGCCCACGGCTTCGCTCACGTTAAGTTAAATTTTTCAAACCCCTATTTTACCCGTTGTACCCCCTTAGGGGTCGAATTTTCAAAAATCCTTTCTTAGAGGATGTCTACGGCCTAATAGCTACCTGTATGCCAAATTTCAACCTGATCGGTACAGTGGTTTAAGCTGTGCGTTGATAGCATTTTTTATTGTTCATGTATTTCATCTAAATATTTAAAACGCAAAGGTGACTGACTTACTGACTGATCTATCAACGCACAGCTTAAACCACTGGACCGATCAGGTTGAAATTTGGCATACAGGTAGCTATTAGGCCGTAGACATCCTCTAAGAAAGGATTTTTGAAAATTCGACCCCTAAGGGGGTACAACGGGTAAAATAGGGGTTTGAAAAATTTAACTTAACGTGAGCGAAGCCGTGGGCAAAAGCTAGGTGTTTAATAAACAATATGTCTTTTTTTTGTACATAACTGTGAAGTTTATTTTCTCAGTCACCCTTGGTACCCAAAAAAATTGAAAAAACCATGATTGTCAAACATTATTACAAATGCCATATTGTACCGGGCGCCGCTAGCGTGATTTTTCGAAAAAGCTATCTTTTAGTTGCCTAAAACTCGGTAATTATTAGGAATTCAAGGAAAATCTATATAATCATTATTGTTGCAAATTTAATAAGCTTCAATTATGTAGTAGTAAACTTTTACTTCTGACCAAAGGTTCTCGAGATATTAACAAAAAACCAAAAAAAGGGTCCTGTTTCCGCTAATTGCCGCTAGAGCTCGCCTCATACGCATGAGGACTTTTGGTATTTTCATCCCTAGGTACCCATAATTCGATATGCAAAGTTTCAAAACTTTCGCAATTTTCCAGAGGTTGGGTCATTTTTTGAGGTTTTTTGACTGGACTATAGTACAGATAGCACCACATACCACTCGCGATTGTCACTACCGAATTTTTTTGAAGTTTTGTTATTGTTACTTTTTTTGTATGGTTATTGTTCGCATGTCGTTTTATACGAGTAAAAAAAAGTTTTGCATATCTCAGACCATTTATTACTTTAATATTAATGACTTTTAATAAACTTTGAAGCGGAGAAAAATTAAAAATCACGCCTTTCGACATTCAAGACGTCATTGCCAAGAAAAGCATTGCCAGAGAAGAAAACTTCCGCCACAGTCGTGGTTACAGCAAAAAATATAATTATTATTATTGTCTTGTCAGCGGTACGGTATGACGTTATTTTGTAAAGGTCGACGACGGCCTACTTAAAGTGACCGTGTAGTACAATGGGCGTTGACAGCGGTAAACTAAACTATTACTTTAAAAATGAATTGCAGTAAATAAGTACCTAGATTACATGATAAAACATCCAGAACCACGCTCGAGAACGTCACGTAACGTTCGCTGACCGTAACGAGTTTCTACAACTACGCAGTAGTGGATCACATGCGATAACATGCGGATAACTGCACATGCGCAGATGATAACAGGCAAGATCCGAATATATACGACACTAACATGCACCCGCGGCTCATATGTAGAAAGCTTGCATCACACGTGATCCATATACAAAATGTTTGAAAACGGTCGAATACTTTTTTTTTTTTTGAATATTTTTAAAACTAACTACCTTAACACTGCATTAGAAGATCAAAAGCTGGTATCCAGGCTAAAATAAGCTAGCGAAACTGAAAATCTACTCATAGTCGCCCTCTCTGTCGCAGCTGGGCTTCCTATAGCTTTGTAATGCGAGCATTCCAGGTTTGATTTTCGCTTGCATTTAATGCTTACACCACTATGGGACTCAAAAAATGTGGCGATCACCTTTTGTCTGGCTGGAATTCATTCGCTATTAGTTAAAATGCAGCATCGTGCAGCAATAATGCTATAAATTCAGCTCATCAATGGTGATCACCATCGTTACACTGTAGTACAATTCTTCAGATTTTTACAGAACTTTAGACTAGTTTAGACCATCCCACAATTAAAGAGATTGTGGAAATTCGAAAAAATTCTAAATTCGAAATTATTTCATGTAGGCCAAATTGTGGCTCTTATGACAAGTCAAGAATCTACCACTGGTTCGAAATGCTGATTACTTTGGTAAATTACCGTCAAAAATTAACTGACTTACCAACTATTGAGTACAGTCATACTATAAAAATTGTTTTTAAAAAATGCCTTCAAACGCCACTACAAAGTAGTATATCAAGTGTGCCTAAAAAGTTTAAATCAAAATTTAATTAATAAAATTTGAAGAGTTCCCTTGATTTCTCCGGGATCCCATCATCAGATCGTGATCTGATGACCATGGGACCACTTGGGAAGTATACCATTTCAAATTTTAAAAAAATCTGACGACCTCCCTGACGCAGTAGTGAGCGCTGTGGTCTTATAACTGGGAGGTCTCGGGTTCGATTCCCGGCGGGGGCAATTTAGTAATTTATTATTTCTAAATTGTTTCTGGTCTGGTCTGGTGGGAGGCTTTGGCCGTGGCTAGTTACCACCCTACCGTCAAAAACGTGCCGCCAAGCGATTTAGTGTTCCGGCACGATGACGTGTAGAAACCGATTAGGGGTATGGGTTGAATTTACACTGCTATACCCCTTCCAAATTAGCCCGCTACCATCTTAGACTGCATCGTCACTTACCATCAGGTGAGATCGCAGTCAAGGGCTATCTTGTCATAGTATAAAGAAAAATAAAAAAATAAAATCCAAATCGGTCCAAGCGTCTTTGAGTAATCGGGGAACATACATAATAAAAATCTGAAGAATTGAGAACCTCCTCCTTTTTTGAAATCGATTAAAAACAGTTCTCAATCTCAATAATAGGTACGTTTTTTACTACACTATCTATGATATTTTTGACCTTCAATGTGTAGATTTTGGATTAGATAAGTTTAATAATTTCGGAGTTTAGTTGGATAAAATAAGGGATCCTATGGTGTACTGCGCAGTTGCTAAGGTAACATTCAATAACATGCTGATAAGTACCGAGTTACACGTGCCACGCGCAAGTTGGATAATAAGTTCAATGTTCTTGTCCAGGTAGATATTTAACTACATTGTATTTTATTGTATTTTTTATTATCCACGCTGTTGCCTCAGTAACACGTCTTTTAGCTTATTGTCCCTTGCATACAAATAGATTAATGTCGATTTCAGAATCGAGTTACTGAACGAAATTTTCTACCTTCCGGTTGGACTTAGGTTTTTAAACATCCCCCCAGAAACCCTTTATTTTTCTGGAATAAAATCTAGACAGGCTATGTTACATGTCTTCAACTATAACCTACTAATGCAAAAAATCACGTTGAACGTCGATGCTTTCCTCCCTTGCGTGTTGCCTACCCGGTCTGGCCTCAAGTGGATGACTTCGACCTTCGCTTAGATGTTATTACACGCGCATTTATCATCGCTGTGCTTAGATCCTAGCCGATTGATTGAATTGATCTTAGAACTTGGCGGCTTTTCCTTACAGTAGCGTATCTCACTCTCCAGTTCCTCAACTATACCTATGTAAATAATCATCGATCCGTAGCTCTATTGCAGCGTGATTGAAGGACAAAACAACAAACAAACGCACTTTCGCATTAACATCTATTATTAGGGATGATCGTTAGTATAATCTTTAAGTAACTTCGCAAACAACGAAACAACGCAGTTACCGCATAGATCACATGTAATAACAAAACGATAATTGCACGTGCGACGCCCGATTGTGATAAGAGAAAGGTTCCTTTACACTGCAGCTTGTTCATACGATAAGATCTGATGCCGCGCGACTAGTTTCTAAACTCTCCACTTTGTATGGAAAATATCCCTATATATATATATGTAGATAACATTATATCTACAGGTATAAACTTTGGAGAGGGGTCACGTGGATAATTTATGAAGATAATTTGTTTTAACTAAACTAAATTGACAGGTCTATATATCTATTTTTTCACAATATTAGATAGTTCAGAATAATTAATAATATTATGTACATTATTTGGTATCGTTTTCTAATAACTGCCATATTAAAATTATCTACGTATGAGTAAAGATAATACCTACATAGTAGTTAGAGTATCTCACACTACGATATTAAAAAGGTGAAAGTTTGTATGTACCTATATGTGAAATCTTAATTCACGTGGAAGTTTCAATCATCTAATTAATTATAGTTTCAGACTAAGTGTCGATTTTACCAAGGTTGAGAAACATTGAACAGTGGAATAAAGGAGGTGGGTTGATAAGGCAACAAAATCCGCCCCTCATACACTCGAAAAAAAAAGTTCCAGATTTCGACAAATTGTAAATGTATTTATATACTTGAAGATATAAACTTTATTTTAATATAAAGTTTAGGTGATAAAAAAAATAGTAAGTTACAGAAAATATTACCCAAAAAGAGAGTGTTTCTTTTACTTTTCTTACATTTTCATACATTTTAGTCGTTTTTTAAGCTTTGATTTAATATTTTAGAATGAGGCGCTCCATGAACCAAAATAAATTAATACTCATATAAAAGCTTACAAAAAGGAGCATCATTATCAGTTACGTTTACCATGGTTCATGGAGCGCCTCATTCTAAAATATTAAATCAAAGCTTAAAAAACAACTAAAATGTATGAAAATGTAAGAAAAGTAAAAGAAACACTCTCTTTTTGGGTAATATTTTCTGTAACTTACTATTTTTTTTATCGCCTAAACTTTATATTAAAATAAAGTTTATATCTTCAAGTATATAAATACATTTACAATTTGTCGAAATCTGGAACTTTTTTTTTCGAGTGTATGAGGGGCGGATTTTGGGCCTTATCAACCCACCTCCTTTGATATTTTGGCAGATTTTCAATACAAAAACCGTCAAACTCGGTTAATTACTCGGTTACTCGGAACTTATTACTCGGTTAATCGACACTTGATGTTTATGAAATCGACTCGAAAAGTCTTAGAACAAAAAGTCTAAGTAGATATATTATTGGCAAGTGTACCTTGTGCCTAGAATAATACGCGTGCAAACTGTTGTTATCTTGTTGGTATTATTTACCTGAGTTACTTAAATACGAAGGCTCAATAGCTCATGTTCTCGGATCAAACATCGGAAGGTCGTTGCGTCGTAGCCTTGAGCCCTTGGACTATTTTTATATCCACGACGTAATAAAAGCATATTGTTCAGAGAATGCAGGGAAATGAAGTCATAAAATTATTACAGCCAAGTGTCTGACCTCTTTCATTTCGAAATAACTGTCTATCTTATCAAGCTCATAATTGATTTTATTTCAACTATATCATTACTCAAACACACGTTTTGTAAATTTTTGTCCGTCTGTCGGTCTGTCTGCTTGAACGCACTAACCTTCAGAACCATTGAATCGATTTTGACAATTTTACAGATAATTTGAGAATTAGGTATAGAATAGTATAAAGAATGACCTAGACTACATTTTCGGCACTTTTAGGCTACAGTTTAGTCAACTTCGTCGACGTTAACCGAAAGACTTCCGGTGCACGACAAAATGACTTGCAGGGTCTTCCACGTGCCGCGGCCTGGCGTCGCCTGTGTCCAGCGGTTATTAAAAACATTGTTTCCTTTTTAGGAGGCTCGAATTGTATCCACAAATTAACTCTCAATTAAAAGAAAATATAAGCAAAGTAACGCCGAGGTACAAGACGTTGAACAAACTTTCCTCTCGCCTTGAAATATACGAGTGAGTCGAAGACTGGCGTGGTCTGGTGTTTTATTATGAAATGTCACGTTGTGCCAGACGGCACATAAATAAGGCTGAATTAACTTGTCTGCGACCTCCGTTAACATGGCATCAGAGTTCACTTGCGCTCCTCACTTCACTTTGCTTTACCTCAATTTTTATATGTTGCAAAATATATAAACATATATAAAATAAGTCAAGAGCGAATAGGCATCTTCTCCATCATAGGCTGCATTCACTTACCATCAAGTGTGATCGCAATCAAGCGCTAGTCTATCTCTTACGTATATTTAACAAGAAAATGGAATTAGTTAACTAATTTAATGTGGTTCTACCGAAGCATACTGCGAATAAGTTTTGGACGGGCAAAAGTAAGACCTAAGTTTCATCATCATATTCAGGATGATCACTTATTTGGGACATGTTCTCAGACATGACCTACAGACGAAACATCAGAAAGTCGCAAGGGTTTTTAGTGTCGCAGGAATTTTTCATAGATATTGTATGGGACTGCATGACATGCAAAAATGAACGACATTCTGCATTAATTAGAATGTATGGCTTAATTTATTATAGTGATACAAAGTTCTTTTTTTTTAACGAAACCTGCATATAATTATTTAAAACTTAACATGATAACAGAACTTGAAGAGAACCTCGAAGAGTTTTCTCGTTGGATCACCTTGAACAAAATGAGACTTACCGGCAATGGACTGATTCAAAAGTACTTAATGTTGTAACTAGAAGTTTTGTTGTGTTGAACTTTTAAAGCTTGTTTAACTAAACTTAAGGTTTACGCAATCGGTAATACCTATCGCAACTTTCTTAATCACTTTGTTATCTAACTTTAAATAGCTATTAGGATATTTACATTGATGGTTAAATCCTAAAGGTAAAGGCTAAATGGGTGTTTTCTTAATCTAGTGGCTTTTGCCTGTTGATTCATCCGCGTCGAATTAATTTTGAAAAATGCAGCCCAGGAACTCTTTCTTTTTCTGGAATAAAAGCAGGACTGAAGAGCAATATGTCGCGCTCCAGGTCCTATTTTTCAGATCACATCATAGGGCCATGGCTGATCCTCGACTACCCATGCAAAAATCATCTTTTTGACATGAGTTTCGTTATTTCATTTTGTAATTTCGGAAAACAACGCATAGAAACTTCTTTGTCTCGCCAATTGGCAAATGAAATTTCAAATCATAGTTCTGCCCGCGAAATCATCGCGGGTATCATCTAGTCCAAAATAAAAGAGATTTGTCCACAAGCAATATACATTTGGTGTAATGCACATATTTTGAATTTAGTTTTGTCTAAACCATGTGGGCGGATTGGCGAAGTCAACTCATTTTTTACAACACTATAAAAAATACCTAACGATCCAGCAACTCGCTGGACCTACTCATCGCGTACCTACTGTGAATGCAGTTTTTGATGAAAAGAGTAGGTAATGTCATTTATTTGTTTTCTGCGATTTGCGACAACCCTAAAAATTGGTACGGTGATACGATTTTAGCGGCCGAAATTTTTTGCAATTTGTTGCGATCTTTTAATTTCAATTTTTTCCTTTCACTTTCCATGAAATATTTGCCAGAACAGACTGCTTGTATAATATAATTCAAAACTCACAAGTGGACGTTGGATTGTACCAACAAAATAAGAGTTTCAATCATGGTTATGTACGGAATTCCGTGCTAAATTCGATAATACTTATGAGAATGCATTGCAAAATAACTCGGCGACTCGTTTGCGACGCAATATTGTTTGTGCTAGGACGGAATATAAACGGCTCTACATACAAGTGATTGATAACATAGCTTCTGAAATTGACGATCGTTATTCGGAAATTTTTAGAATACGATTTATCCATTTCCTTAACAACGAACTTTTCGACAAATACGAGACAAATTTTCCAACAGATGCATTAGATTCATTATCAAGTCTCATTGTCAAAGCTAAATATTTAACTTGGCTAGTTTTTAACTTTTTACTAGCAAACAAAATTTTTGAAAGAGTAAAATATGTTGACCTTACAGTAAAAAAGCAGTAACATAAAGATGATAAACTTATAATATGTCAAAACTAGCCAGGTCAAATATGGAGCTTCAATTTATCCTAAGTAATCTGCTTATTATAAATAATTCTACTGTTCTTTAAGAAGTTATATTTTTAAATAGCGAACATTGTTCTAGCAGAAAAAACAAGAAATTATGTTTTGAATTTATATTTTAAGAATGTTGTATGTTCTTTTAAATAAATTTCAGGATTATCTACAGAACTTGGCATCCATTTAGATCGCTATTCTTTTGTCGGCGAACTTTACAAATACCTATATTCTTCATATGAACTTGGTTCTAATTTTCACATTTATGTTTTTGATGGGATTTGATACTTACGCGAATCATTTCGATCGGCAAACTTTGAAAAACCAATTGATTTGCTTATATTCCTCTCCCGAGTTGAAGGAACTCAATATTTACGAATTAATAGACTTTATTAATGAAAATAGTCTCGAAGATTCCTTCTCTCAGCTGTTACAGCTAGCTTTTCTAGTCGTAACAATTCCGACTACTAGTTCTTCCGCCGAACGTGCGTTTTCCTCTTTAAAGCGAATTCATACATATTTGAGAAATACACAAGACAAGAGCGCCTTTCAGATCTATCAATAATCGCTATCGAAAAACGTTTGTTAATAAAACTAAAACGTTCAGCGACTAAAATGTCGGAATAAATTCCGAGGTAATAAAATAATTTTTGCAGAAGAGTCGTTTTGATTTGGAATATAAATATTTTGTTTTTAATATTACTTACAGTAGAATCCCGATTATCCGGATCAAATAAAACCAGGGGTATTCCATATAATCTAAAATCCGGATAATCGATTTCACAGCCAATCAAACAATGAATGAATGAATGAATGATTTAAATTTTAATAAATTTTTAATATGTAATGGGTTTTATATGCGTCGTTTAGATAATAAGATATATAAAAAACGAGCTATAACGATACATAATGCATTACATAATACCTATGTACCTAGTTAAAATTTTGGTTAGAAATAACTTGTTATTGATTTTTGATGTAATGAATCACATCTTTTGAGTGATAACGAATGGATTCGGATAATAACACTGGTCAACACTAGTCTTGCCACACGAACTCTGATAGCTAATATTGTTTTTACCATCTACCCTCATTAGTAAACAGGGATAGTTTTATTTCGATTGGCCTTAGATTTCTTGTGATGTGCTGATTCGTATAACTAGTACTACGGTGATAAACGCAAACAAAAGGTCGCGAATAAACAGTCGATAAATTAATTGTTTTCGTATTAATTTACATTTAATGATTTATAAGTAATTGCTGTCATTGTGTGAATATGCCCAGAAAGTGTAATAACGATCCTGGCTCTTTTTGTTATATTTGTGAAGAATTAACTTTCAAGAAAATAATGAAATTTCACTTAAGTTGTGATGAAGAGTTATCGTCAGGATTTTGGTTACCGTGTGGCTCATCAAGACAAATCTTGGGCTCCCCATATTTGTTGCATAACCTGCGTTAAGAATTTGAGTGATTGGAAGAAAGGGTCCCGTTGTATGCCGTTTGCTGGACCCATGATTTGGAGCGAATCGATTTTTGTTTTATAAAAGGTATTATAGGTATAAAAGGCACATTAATTCTAAAAAAATACTACCTTAATTTACAGTCAACTAAGAGACCAGTACTTCATAGTGGCAATTTGCCTATATCAGTTACATTTGCGTCCGTTACAATTAACGATTCACAGCCCTCCACTTCGAGCGAATCGCGGTCCGTAGATGACGACGATGAATCTGAGTTTGAAGAAATCTCAAACAAGCCACACTTGTCAATAACTCAAGAAGACCTATCCAACTTGGTTCGCGACTTAAATTTGTCAAAAAAGCAGTCAGAACTCTTAGGATCTTTTTTGAAAGAATGGAATTTGCTATATCATAAAACTAAAATAAGTCATTTTCGAAATCGTGACGAACTCTTCAGATCATACTATTCTCAAGATGAAGACTTGTTGAATTGCACACTCACTCAAGATTCATTTCTTAGACTCACGTCTGGATTTTTTTCCTGAGAATTTGGGACCTGTAAGCGATGAGCACGGGGAGAGGTTCCATCAGTCCATTTCACAGATGGAAAAGCACTATCAGGGTAAATGGAACTAAAGGATGTTGGCCGATTACTGCTGGACGTTGAAAAGGGACCATCCAGGAGCTAAATTTGCAAGAAAATCCTAAATCGTAAATTCATAATAGAACTTTTTTAATTTTTTTTGTTTCGAACAGTCATTATTTGTTGAAATATTTAAATTACATTAATCAGTAAAATTCTTGGCCAATAATTTTTTTTTAGTTACTTATTTTTACTAACAATCATCCATCAAAGTAAAAAATATGAGTGAAGTTTGTGTGGCACGACAAAGTTCAAATTTTGTTGCCCAGTGTAATCGGTGTTCGGAAAATAGGGATTCTACTGTAGTTTGTTTTGATACTTTTATAAAGCAGCACTTTTTTAGATATCGCGCAGTCATCTTACTCAAGAAGCAAACGGATTTTTTCAAAGCCACAGTAGGTATGCCATTGCTGACATGTCTTAATTCTGTCTAGTAGTAGTATGCCTTCTGTGTGCTTTGTTGAGCTCGCCAAGACAACATAAGTAAAAGAAGACGGAAGCGCCTGGCTTGCCTATCTTTGAACCACCCGGCCAATCATTATTGAGCACAAGGCTAAATAATGAGTGGACAGGGTGGTTCAAAGAAAAATCTAAAGGTGATTGGATCGGGTAGTTCATGTGTCTTCATTGTTCGGAAAAATATGACGCCACATAAGCATAATAACCGTGCAAAACCGGGGCGGGTCGCTAGTATCGGTTAAAATACGAACGAAAACGTACCGTATATATAACACATCTGAATAAAAATAGCTTAATTACTGAAACAATTGTTTCCCAGAATGCGAGGAATTTATTCGTTGAAATAAAAACGATTCACATTAAAAATGATTCACACAGCGGG
The DNA here is from genome assembly GCA_038048805.1 of Hipparchia sbordonii. NCBI lineage: Eukaryota > Metazoa > Arthropoda > Insecta > Lepidoptera > Nymphalidae > Hipparchia > Hipparchia sbordonii. Next base: position 10,310,099 of record JBBIWI010000010.1, read on the forward strand.
GAAGAGTGGGCGGGCAAGGTGAATGAGAGGTTTATGGAAATTTGAACTATGCCACCGCACCGGCTTGATTGACATGAGCTATTCTTAAGACGCTATTCTGGACGAATTTTAGGTATTTGAGGGGGTGCGACAGAGGAAAGCGCGGGGTATTAGTCCCGCCAACCGCGGGGAGCCCCGGACAATGCAGCGCGAGCGCTCAATATTAGCTTGATAGCGGCAAGAAACGACTCAGTCTGGCTGACAAAACTATATTAGGTCTGTACTGTAACTTATTTTCGTCGATCATATTGTAACTTATATGACTCGGTTAGTATGGCTACAGTTTATTTTCAGAGAGAGAGTACAGGTTCGATTCCTAGCCAACACCAGTAATGTAATATTGTTTTTTTAATTTCCTTATTCATTTTTAGCCTTTTTTTACCATAGTATGTATTTCAATATTACTTACATTTTTTTAAGTACATAATTTGAATAAATAGTGTTTTAAGTTAGGTGTTGTATTTTTTAATTTATTACCTAATTTTTTAATCTATATTCTATATATTGATATATTACTAGTTGATGCCCGTGGCTTCGCTCGCGTGGATTAGTTTTTAAAATGAATCCCTATTTCCCTTGTCGAAACATCACGCTTGAACGGCTGGACCGATTTTGATGGGACTTTCACTGGCAGATAGCTGATGGTAGGAGTAATATAGGCTACTTTTTTAACCGATTTTCAAAAAAGGAGTTATGTTTTTACTTATGTACCTACTATATCAATATCTCCGTGATTTCTAAACCGATTTTAACGGGACTTTCACTGGTAGATAGCTGATATCATCGGGCATAGTATAGGCTACTTTTTTAAGCGACTTTTGAAAAAGGAGAAGAAGGAGTTTTGTTTTTCTACTTCTGTATATCGATATCTCCGTGATTTCTTAACCGATTTGCGTGAATCTTTTTTTAATTGAAACAAAAACTTTGCAAGATTTAAAATTAATTAATTAATATCCTTTATTTTTTTTGACGACGTCCCTGGCGCAGTGGTGAGCGCTGTGGTCTTATAAGTGGGAGGTCTCGGGTTCGATTCCCGGCGGGGCAATATAGGAATTTATAATTTCTAAATTGTCTCTGGTCTGGTCTGGTGGGAGGCTTTGGCCGTGGCTAGTTACCACCCTACCGTCAAAAACGTGCCGCCAAGCGATTTAGCGTTCCGGCACGATGGCGTGTTGAAACCGATTAGGGGTATGGGTTGAATTGACACTGCTATACCCCTTCCGAGTTAGCCCGCTACCATCTTAGACTGCATCGTCACTTACCATCAGGTGAGATAGCAGTCAAGGGCTATCTTGTTATCGAATAAAAAATAAATAAAATGTTCTAATAAATATTTTTCTTACATGTTGTATTTTTTCGCTATTGAGGTAAAAAGTTGTATGTATCACACGATAGCAAAGTTTTTGCTTCTTGTGCCTTTAATCCCTCACTACTCTTATGATTCTAACTTAGAATCCTTCTCTCGCTCGGGATTCAAACTAGGCACTCGCAACAAAAAAACTTTGCTATCTTGTTGAACAAATAACTATTTCGGGCAAACTATCAATTTTAGAGAAAATTTTTATTTCGTCCCATAGTGCCGCCGCCGCACTATGGGACGAAATAATATAAACCGTCTCATAAATGGTTGGGACGAATGTTATGATTCCAAAGATTTTTCCATGGATTAATATTCTCAGATAATAGGACCTTTATGAATAATGTTGAAAAATAAAAATATTTTAGTTCTAGGTATATAAAATTACTAGTAGGGCGCGTGGGTCCGCGGCTCTCTAAAGCGAACCGCGTGTTTTCTGTTCCCCAAGTAGATCTTCGGATCTTGATCATCTTTTTCCAAAACCACTATTTCATCTTGTACATTCTCTAAGATAGACATCGACGAAATTTGTATGGCCACCATCTTGAATCCGCCATTTTGGTAGTTTTTTTCAGCTCATTGCCAATTGGATAAGGTGTCGAGTGATTTTTGTTTGGGCACCCTCAACCTATCTTCAATACCCTGACCGTGCTCCTCACCCGTCTGCGAAATCCTCAATCATCAGCTCCCTCTATATTTTTCATACAAATGAATTTTTATCTTCTATACGAAACCATCAGTTTGGAAAAGAAACCTTATCTTAGTCTTGCATATATTTTGTATGAAAAAAATAAATTCCGCCATTTTGAATTTTTTTCTATTCATTAAGTAGACTTTCGAGTACTGATCATCTATTTCTAAAAAACCACTTTTAGTTGTTAAATACAGCGCGCAGCGCAGGGGAAAGTTAAAAACAATCGGCATAGGCCCGTCGCGGACCGCGTAGGTGCATCGACTGCGTCACCTGATTTATCGGACGATGTCCACCGCAGGTAGTGAACCTTTTTAGACTCCGCCTCCTGCGCTGCTCGCTATAATAAAAATGGGTTTGGAAACGATGTCCGTATGTTGACATCTAAAATTATACAATAAAATAAAATGAACATAAAATAAACATTATATATAAAAATAAAATATTTTACACTAGACACTCTTCTACTTTTTATACTCTCCAAGATAGGCACCGACGAAATTTGTATGACCGCCATCTTGAATCCGCCATTTTGGATTTTTTTTCAGCTCCTTGCCAATTGGATGAGGTTTCGAGTGACTTTTGTTCGAGAACCCTCCACCTATCTTCGAAACCCTGGCCTTGCTCCTCACACGTCTCAGAAATCCTCAACCATCAGCTCTCTCCGTATTTTTCCTCCAAATGAATTTTTGTCCTCTCTACGAAACCATCAGAAATTTTGAAAAGGAGCCACATAAAGTCTTGCTAAGTCATATATTTTGTATGGAAAAAAATAGATTCCGCCATCTTGAATTTTTTTTCTATTCATCAAATAGACCTTTGGGTCCTGATCATCTTTTTCCAAGCAACCACTCTTCCACCATTTATAGTCTCCGAGATAGACACCGACGAAGTTTGTATGGTCGCCATCTTGAATCCGCCATTTTAGACTTTTTTTCGGCTCTTTGCCAATTGGATGAGGTTTTGAATGACTTTTTGGTTTTTTTTGTTTGGTTTATTTGGTTGAACACCCCCCCATATATATCTTCAATATCCTGGCCGTGCTCCTCACCCGTCTGCGAAATCCTCAATCATCAGCTATCTCCATATTTTTGTTCCGAATGAATTTTTGCCCTCTATACGAAACCATGAGTAAAAAAAAATTTTTCCATACAAAATTTTACAGGAGAGGTGATCAATGAGTCAATCAGTCAGTCAGTGAATCAGTGAATAAGCACCAGTAGCTATATATATAGTAACTAGTAGAGCGCGTGGGTGCGCGGCCCGCTGCAGTGGACCGCGGTTTTTCTGCTCTTAGACTTGATCATTTTCTACTAAAAAACCACTCTTCGATTTTTTATTCTTTGTCAAATAGGCACCGACGAAATTTGTATGGCCGCCATCTTGATTCCGCTATTTTGGTTTTTTTTTAGCTCCCTGCCAATTGGATGAGGTTTCGCGTGATTTTTGTTTGAGCAACCTCCACCTATCTTCAATACCCTGACCGTGCTCCTCACCCGTCTTCGAAATCCTGAATCATCAGCTTCTTCCATATTTTTTCTAAGACTGAATTTTTGTCCTCTATTTGAAATCATCGGTAATTCTGAAAAAGAACCCTAACAGTCTTGCATATATTTTGTATATGAAAAAAATTAATTCCGCCATCTTGAATTTTTTTTCTATTCAGCAAGTAGACCTTCAAGTACTGATCATCTTTTTCCAAGAAACCACTCTTCCATCTTTTATAGTCTCCGAGATAGGCACCGACGAAATTTGTATGGCCGCCATCTTGAATTTGCCTATTTGGAGGTTTTTTTTGGCTCTCTGCCAATTGGATGAGGTTTCGAGTGACTTTTGTTTGAACACCTCCCACTTATCTTCGATATCCTGCCCGTGCTCCTCACCCATCTCCGAAATCCTCAACCAGCAGCTCTCTCCATATTTTTCCTGCAATAAATTTTTGTCCTCTGTACGAAACCATTAGAAATTTTGAAAAGGAACCGTATAAAGTCGTGCATATATTTTGTATGGAAAAAACAAATTCCGCCATTTTGAATTTTTTTCTATTCATCAAGTGGACCTTCGGATCCTGATTATCTTTTGCAAAGAAACCACTCTTCCATCTCTTATACTCTCCGAGATAGACACAAACAAAATTTGTATGGCCGCCATCTTGAATTTGCCATTTTGGAGTTTTTGTTCGGCTCTCTGCCAATTGGATGAGGTTTCGAGTGACATTTGGTTGAACACCCCCTACCTATCTTCGATACCCTGGCCGGTGCTCCTCAACCGTCTCCGAAATCCTCAATCATCAGCTCTCTCCATATTTTTCCTCCGAATGAATTTTTGTCCTCTACACGAAACCATGGGTGAAAAAATTTTTTTATTATGTAAATAAGATCATTCTTATTATTTAACTAGTACTTATTTTTAATGAAATAACTAAAATGACAATAATTATTAATAATGAAATAATTTTTAAGTATTATAATTAAATTTTTAGTACTTATGGAAAATTAAATAATTTGATTTTTGACATGCTCTCACGAAATAAATATTATCTTTAAAATACTGGCGTTTCATTTTTCTAGTAGCTTATACATTCAATAATACGTGTACAAATTTTCAAATCAAAATGTCAAGAAACAAAAAAGTTATTGATTTTCGAGACGGTTTATATGATTTCGTCCCATAGTGCGCCGTCGCCGCACCACTGCCCGCAAGATTCGGAGCAGAGGCCTTACTCACTCTTGCAATGTTCTTGGTTCCTCAGAATTGAGCTTCAAACGTTTTTTTCGACTGAAAATTAAATATTACTTATTATAATTAATTAAAAAAAAAAAAATACTATTGTCCTAAAAAAATGCCCTTAGAAAATGCAAAACAAACACGGTAGAAGAACCGAACCGGTAACTTCTAGCTATCAACTGTCTCCTACACTGACTAAGCCAAACGTCTAATACAATGAACGACGAAAATAAGGTCTATTATAGTAAAGTACCTAACTAGCTAACTACAGTTTGATAAGCCGAATTGTACGACGAACTGGGGTATTGTACACCATTATTATTAGATACTTACCTTCTTCTTCGTCAATCCTTAGACGTCTACTGCTGAACAAAGGTCTCTTACGTGGACTTCCACAGATCTCGTTCTTGCGCCGCCTGAATCCAGCGGCTCCATGCGACTCGTTTGATGTCGTCGGTCCACCTAGTGGGGGATCTGCCAACATTGAGCTTCCCTGTGTGAGGTCGCTAGTCCAGCACCTTGGAACCCCAACGACCTTCAGCTCTTCGAACTATGTGCCCCGCCCATTTCCACTTTAGTTTCGCGACTCGCAGAGCTATGTCGGTAACTTGGTTCTCCTACGGATCTCCTCATTTCTGATTTGATCTCGCAGGTAATTTGAAAAATACGTAATAATTGTGAAGAAATTACGTAAGTTACCAAGTAATTGAAAATTGATGATGAAATTGATATTTCATGATCCCTTACATAATGCAAAACCTTTACAAAATATTGAGAAAATTAAAAATAGGTAGATACTTACTTTACAATTTCCATCATCTGCTTTTGATATTTTTTATATAGTGAATTCTTGGATTTTGCTTTTTTTTAGGACCCATTTTCAAAATTAGCCTACTCTACTACTTACCTTATTTAAAACTTCATTTTATGGATTATTTATTTACAATTGACTATAAACAAACTTATAACTAGGTAAACTCTATTTAACTTCACTAAAATATACAAAATAGTCTTCAACATAAAACAAAAACAATTTTACTTATTATAATTAATTTTGAAAAAAAAAAACACTTTTCCTAAAAAAAAAACATAAAACCTTTTTTTAGAAAATGCAAAATGAACGTAGTTGAGATTCGAACCTGCAATTTCAAATTATCAAATCGCGACCAAACTAACTGAGTCAAATTTCTATTAGAAAGAATGACGAAAATAAGGTACATTATAGTAAAGTATCACACTACAGTTTGATTAGCCGATTTACGTCACATTGACGTACTGTACGATAAAATTAAAAATAGGTAGGTAGACACTCTTATAACTATCACCATCTGCTTTTGTTGTTTTTATTTTGTTCATTTTCTTTTTCGGACCCATTTTCAAAATTTCTTACTTATTTATTTACAACTATATTATGGTTTATTTATTAACAATATATTGTATACAAACTTATAACTAGGTACACTCTATTTGACTTCACTAAAATATACAAAATACTCTTCAACATAAAACAAAAACAATTTTCAATTATTATATTTCGCGATGTTATTTGATAGCCGAGCGAGAGCAGCGCCGCGCAGGTCCACCTAGCAGCACGCCTTAGCGATCACTGTCTAATTGAGTACGAGTGACAAAGAAGCCGCTACTGGAAATAAAACGGCCAAGACACAAATTGTGATAAAAAAAGATTAAATTATAATAGTCGCTGTAAAAAAAATCTAAAACTGCCATTTTTTGTAGTAAAATATGACAAACAAATTGTACTTAAATTTTTCAAAAATTAATGTATGGTAACTGAGAAAAATTGGAATTCATGTATTTGCAGAGGCAACTTTGCAATTTTTTTCTATTGAAAAAAGTTTACGTCATTGTGTTTTGGAAACAGGCATCAGGCCAGAAATATGATCAATTGTAACTCCCTTTTTTTTCATAGTATTATGACCAATAGATTTTGAATAAAACGATCTTCTTTCGGCTCCATTTAGCTGATCACCGAACCTTAAGTCTCATCATCGTATCGATCTCTTTACTGTATTCAAGCTATTAAATAGTTTATTTGGGCGAGTCGGTTTTATTACTTACTAGCGGACCCGACAGACGTTGTCCTGTCTTAAGTTTTTTTACATCCTCTTTGACGAAATTGGCAGCACGCATTCTGTCAATGTTATGTCAAACGCCATAAGGTTACATCAAAAAAGTTTGAATTGTAAAAGCGGTTACATTAGAAATAATTTAATATGGTGGTTAATATTTCTTAAATTTTCTAATTTTCCGCGCAATTTTCTTAATTTTTTCTTTCATAAGAACCTTCTCCTAACAATAACAAACACAATAAAAAAAGAATTAGCGAAATCGGTCCAGCCGTTCACGCGTGATGCGCTTACCAACACATTAAGCGATTCATTTTTATATATTAGATAACATTCGATATATTTTTGAAAGAAATGTATTTTGTGGTTTTTAAGTCACTAAGTATAACTACGGTCGACGGATTTAATATCTATGCGATAGTTGAAAGCTGTCTAAAAACTTTAAATCGATCAGGTTACATTGCTATAATCCGCTAAACTAGATAATTTTAGCCGGAAGAGTGTGCGACATGGTCGCTGCTTGCCGTCAGGAACTGTCGGATGTCTTCGTAGTTAAGTTAGTATTAAGTAGGATAAGTTTATTGTTAATTAGGTTAAGTATCTTCTGTATGTTTCGATGGGGTTGGCGTGCCAGCTGGTAAAAAACCCCCAAAAAAAAAAATTGATAAAAAAAAAATGTTTATGGTATGACGTTTAACGTACAATATGCACCGCCTGCCTTCCCTCTGTTATACATACAGTCAAACCTGGATAAGTGAGAGCTCAAGGGACCGCAATCTCTTTTTCTCTTATAGAGGTTTCTCACTAACCCGAGTTTCTAGCTTACAGAGTTACAGTAGGGGTCTATCTTACTTATAGAGGTCTAGCCTAACAAAAAGGCTTTTTGAATAGAATATGAGTTCCTCGAACTTATAATAAAACAATAACAAATGCACATTTGGTCGTTCGAATACAATGTAAGTTCCTAAAACTATAGAAAACAATAAAAGACGCACATTTCATAATTCAAATAGAATAAGAGTTCCTCGAAATTTAAGAATGAGTCTTGAATAGCAAATGTTAAATTGGTTTAACTGTCGCTTATAGAGGTATAGGCAGGTAGAAATCTCACTTAAAGACGCGCGTGAAAAATTAGTGTCACTTATACAGGTTTTTGTTTCTCACTTATAGAGGTTTTAGGAGGGCAAAATGACGGGACCTGGCAAATACTCTCATTAATAGAGTTTTCTCGCTTACCCAGTTCTCACTTACTCAGGTTTGACTGTATATATTTTTTTATTTAAGTGTTAACCTACACTTAAAGGAAATATCCGAATAAATTTTTGACATGTAACTAAATAAAAAAAAATATGCAGGATGCAGGAAAAGCTAATAAACATGCAAGGAATACGCACCACCACCACGCAGAACCCTCCTTCTCCTACACACTACGTACGTCTCATTCCAGCACTGAAAGTTCCACAGATGTCTTAACTCTACAACGCACGATTGCAAAGACCTTATATAAGGCAAGGGTTTCCCCATAGAGTTAGATTTTTCCACGGGAACTTTTTGTTTTTCCGGGACAGAAAGTAGCCTATGTCACTTTCCAGATCCTCAACTATATCATGCAATTCACTTCATTCCGTTGCTGCGTGAAAAGGACAAATCACAAACCAACGGACAAATACACTTTTGCATTTATAATATTAGTAAAGATTCAGAATTACCTAACCCTTTAACAGTTAAGTACTATATTATATGCAACAGCATTTTTTTTTTATTCGATGACAAGATAGTCCTTGACTGCGATCTCACCTGATGCTAAGTGACGATGCAGTCTAAAATGGTAGCGGGCTAACTTGGAAAGGATATGGCAGTGCAGATTCAACCCATACCCCTAATCGGTTTCTACACGCCATCGTGCCGGAACTTCGTCTTTGACGTTTGACGGTAGAGTGGTAATTAGCCACGGCCAAAGCCTGTGGGAGCATACACATTTCACAATTGAAAGTGTATGCTCTAAATGTGTTCTATTGTTTCAGTGGGCGTGGTCGGCGGCGGCATACCGGAGGCCGCCGGTGGCGAGAGGCGCCATGTTCCTCTGTATGGCAGGCTGGTGGCGGAGGAGCAGCTGGCCTCCATGAGTGCGCCCTCGGACATTCAGGTGAGCGCCCCCGCGCGCAACCCAAGAGCTTTCTGCCGCTACCCTAGCCGCGCACAGGTAAATGATGCACGAGGCAGTTTGGGGTTACCCCTAACCCTAACCCGGTTGTACGATAACTACCTACTGTTTGCGGTTAGGGATGCTAACTGGGGCGGTGGCGATGCTCCCATTTTATAAATACCAAAAGACTCTCCCCTGCGTAGTGCCGTTTGACTTGGGTACATGTCTAATAAAATTGAATTAACCCTATATTTTTTATAGAAGCATTCGTTACATTACTACATCGACGTTTAAGTTTCGCATGTGAAAACGTCGGTTTAGTTTTTTTGCCTTATTAATTTTGTATTATCCTATACTTGATATTTCGTATGTATGATATAGATTCAGAAACGGCAGTTAATAATGCATGTATGATGGATTCTTGCTTTTATTGTTTAATAGAAAAAAATGATAAAGCATGTTTTTTTTCGGTTGATTCACAGAAACCAACGCTTTATCAAGGTTTTCAAACAGTATGTATAAAGGGATAAGGACGCGAAGTAGAATTTCCCTGGTTAACTAACCACCTTGTGAATGTCCTTGCGTGGAGTAGACAAAGTTAGCGTTACTTATATTTTTTATTTGTTGTTAAACTCCTGAAAATGAGACTGCTTCTAAAATAATTTTACTTAACTTAAAGTTATCCCCCTTCAAACCTTAAAAATAAAATACGCACAGCAAGAATGTCCTCATTGTTTTATTAAAAGCACCATTAACAACGCCGTCGGGGCAGACATTACGGGAGGCAAATAAATTATCCTTCAAACAAAGTGCCACTAATTATCTATAAGTTCTCTTTTAGCGGAGGATCTATGGTAGTTATTTGAGGGTTAAGTAGGGATACCACTCGTCGAATCTTAGCCAAACTTCTACTAACTATGCCTGCGTCTTTTTAAACGGGAGTCTACCGCTGTAATTTGATTACTTGTGTGACAAACGCAATCACCTCTCATTGGCTGACTTTGCGGTATTTTTGTTGCAAGTGTGCATTAGAGCGAGTAAAGAAAGCATCCAATCACGAGTGACAACGATCGTAATACAGTATAGTTCTTTCAATTCACGAGGGCGCCTGGCTCATGGTTGTGTGCCGTATCTGTATAAGTGTGAGCGAGAGCTTGCTCGCGCCTGACCGCTCCAACCTAGGCTCCTAACAGACACGCGCACTTACGCAAAGTGCATGTACACGACGTAACTACAAGTAGAGCTCACGCGCCCTCGTGAAATGCAAGAACTATAGCAACTAGAGCAATCGATTGACGGTTTTAGGTCTACACATACTGCGACATTCATAATATCACAGTTCAAAATTTCTTCGCTCAGTGGATCTATAAGCTTTAAATCTAACAATATTATTTATTGAATTTTATCAAAATCTGTTCAACATAAAATTATTAAGTACAGTCTAATGATAGTCAGTAACTACAGAAGAACAAAATATAATATTACTGAATTTAATGCTTATAAAAACTATCATTAAATAGAGACCACTACAGTTATTTAGTTATTATACAATTTTTGTTACAGTAAATTGTCTATGGTTTAATATTTTCAGCCTAACAATCTTTTTCAGAGTAACGTATTGTAAAAATTGTGAGTTTTAATAATTAATTGGTAGAGCAAAAATAAAAATAAAACATTAAACAAACTGTCTCGTGTTGGAACGCTTTTTTAGGAACACTCGAAAGAATGCAATTTACTATAGTTGTATTATAGAAAATTCAAAATTACTTAATGAAGTTATTTTTTTTTTTAATTTTCAATAAGTATATTATTTTTTCTTGCTTTTCTCTAAATATTATAATGTTTATCAATTGAGATAAATATGCCTATTTTATATGACGCATTAACTACTAATTTACTTACTATTATAATATTTCGTATAAATTAATAGTTTTTTTTTCTGCGCGCTTCAGTGCGCTTATTTTGTAGAACATAAGAAGTAAAACATTCTTACAGTAATTGACAGATTATTCTTTGCGGTAGAGTCAATTTGTTTAGTTAAGTTTTATTTAAAAAAAAATCAGTCTCAAACATGTGTCAAATAAGTAAAAATGTTTAACTTAGTCCTATTTAAGGTTCACACTCTGTAACATTTAGAAAATTCTGTAATTGACTGTAAATAAAACCTAAATAACAATTAACGGCCTAAACCTTTATTCAGGTTACCTTTGTCATGATAACACTATTGAAATTTTATATCGATTCATGTTAAATAATAAAAGTATAGCTAAATAATAGAGCAGTTTAGTTACGGTCAATTATCGAATTATGGTTACGAGTATTTTGGCACCTAGCACAGTCGTTTAATGAATTCAAAGCACCGATTCGATTTTTATAATTTTTAAGCTATTGCATAGCTTCTTTCGTGGGCCAGCGTGGAGACCGAATCCAGAAATTCCGTAACGAAAATAACCTGACACGGAACTCCTCTACGGTGAGCCGCTAGATGGCGCATTTTTTATCAACGCCATCTAGCGGCTCACCGCTAGATGGCGTTGATAAAAAATGCTATGCAATAGCTTTACCGCGGCAGTCCCCGAGTGCCACACGTCTTTTTTTTATTTTCGAATATATTATTTTATCGTTTTGAGAGTATTTCGCACTTTGCATGTAAACATTTTATCAAATCAATATAGTTAATAGTTGGACGAATTAATTGCCTCGGGCTTCGACTGTCAGCTTTTTGTTTGTCCGCTGAAATTGATATAATTATATAGTGTAACATTACTGATAATAACTTATAAGTGGTTTTTGCTTGTCCAGGCTATGCAAGCTCGAATACCACACCATTTTCGGGACCCTTCAACAGCGCCTTTAAGGAAACTCAGTGTGGATCTCATCAAAACCTACAAACACATAAACGAGGTGAGTGATTTAGTTTGGAGTAACATAGACACTAAAATGATTGATATAAAAATATTTCTTTCCGACTATTATACAACGTGTAACAAAAGTGTGAAATAAGCCTTCCATACAAAATGGACGATCAGCTGATCGATTTACTATGGGAGGTAAAAGCCTTACAAAATGACATGTCTCACAAATCTTCCATTAGTAACAATAACTATTTTCAAAATTATCAATGAAACTAATAAAAGGACGTCAAATGTTTCTATTACGTTGACTATTTTATACAAGCTACCATATATTTTTTTTATAAAAAGAATATCAACCAAGCTGAACTAGATTAATATTCTCCTCTCCCCTCCAAATAAGTGAAAACGCACAGCCTAAAGTGGGAAATGTAAGACTTTGACATGAGTAAATTTTATTCTTTGGACACCCAGCAAGGATAAAATGTTTATCCCCTCGCTTAGTTTTATCCACCCGTTGAACATGAGGAAAACGTTCGAAATAGTATCCACAGTGTACAAACTTATAGGAATATACTTCTCCTTTCTCCTGTCCCCATGCTTTAGCACAGGGAGAAGATAATTTTATCTCTTGTCAGTGGATAAAGTCGGGGATAAAATTTTTGTCTCCTGCCCATGTTGGAAGTAGAGTTTTTGAAATTACATTTTTGGTCTATTTACACGCGCGAAATGAAATAAACATTCAAGTCCGTCCGATGGCTGCAAGCTCAGCTAGTCCGTGCGGTTCCGCATTGTGAACGCCAAACAGTTATTTTTTTAACAACTTCTAGGACTTCTTTTACAACAATTTTCTCATTCTCTTTGGCTGCCGTCACGTGTTGTGCGTGATCATGATCAATTTATCGACAAGTGTATATTTAAAATTTAAAACACCCCCGATGTGTTACAACATCCTAATCGCTACTCAGTAATGGTTAAAATAAAAATGTGTAATCCGCCATTTTGTGGCGGCGGCCATCTTGAACCGATTTTAACCAACCGTAGCTAAGAACACTCCCGACTAATTCCCTTTCAAACAAAAAAAAAAATTGTCACTTGACAGTGGTGTAATTATGTTGTCCACAAGCTCTGAACTAAACTAAATCAAATGAACGCTATTGTGTGTTCAATCGAATTAGTACCAACGTCATCGAATATGAACGCATTTCCTACATGACGACGCAACGCATACGTCGTCATCTAGGAAACATATAGGTTTGTCATAACAAACACATTATTTTACTAAACAGTACTATTATCTTAGTAGGTAGGTGCGTAATTTTCCAGCACGTGCACATTAATTTTATAAATAGGTTGTTTTGAATATACGTTTCTCTTTGCCGTTCTAATGAAAAACACGTTCCGATTATGGCATTTCACTAATTAATGGTCTATAATTACTTCGTACATTCATTGTTTATAGTTCAAAAGCCATAGTTTATCTCGGCCATTGTTTTGGATTATCAGTGTTTGATTAGATTTGTTATTTTGATTACGATTTCATTATTTATCTTTGAAACACGTGCCTCGACCGACCTTCTTTCATAAAATATATATTTTTCTAACTAAAACGAACAATAATAATAAATAACTTCCTCCCGACTGAATTTGGTCACAGTGGACAACCTATTCAGATATAAGCCACTTACGTAGAAGATATTATAGTGCACAATTGTGTGCATAAACAGGTGCACTCTCTATTCCCTCTCTCTCACAGTCCGATGAGACGGAAATCCGACACGACCGGAGACAGATCAGACGCAGGATCGACGACTTTACGTGCTCTCCAAGGCAAGGGGTGACTAATCGCCAACTTCCTAACTCTGAGCTAGTATTGAGAATTTCTTGACAGAAAAGTCCAATACATTTACTTATTTGCCCGATCTGGAAACCAAACTTGGGACTTCGTCATCCTTACTTACGAGGCAGTTACCAAATTAAATAAGTTTTACCGTCTTGTTTGTCTGTCTGTGTGTCTGTTGCTTTGTAACACTCTAGTGAATGAAACGATTTGAATGAAGTTTTTTTCATTCAAAGGCTGGTTTATTCGGATCGTTTTGTATATCGTCACTTCTACGGCAAACTTACCAATATGCGAAAGATCCATTTTACAGGGACCCATTCTTGAAAGCATAAAAAGATCAAGTTAGTTACAGTAAAGGTTCAATTACTAGTTCCAGCTTCCTTATTACGCATAAAAGCGGACAAAGAACTTCACACGTAACCTTCGCTCGCCATTAGGTAATAATAGATATATCTATATGAATCGTTTCAAATACGTACAGATGTAATCGCAAATCTATCATAGCGATCTAGAATAGCAACTCATTAGTCCATTAATCTGGAACCAACTGGTTCTGGCTCTCGATGATTATTATTATATCATATAACACCGGCCCATTGATAGTATTTATCTAATTGTATTGTCAGACATATTAAATGTTAGGACGAATCCAAATTGACGGGTAACTAAGTGAGCTAGAGCTTTGTATGCATTAGTTTTAGCATTAACTGTTCGGTGACTTAAGTAAGTATTACCTATTACGTCATACATTTGCTGTAACTCGCTGGCTAATCACATGTAAAAATAATCCTTTTATTTGATTAGAAAGGTTATTTTTTCGCTAGCAAGGCAGTTTCGGAGTCACCAATCACTGGAATTGTATTTTCAAAAATTGTGCATGAAAAATACATTTTCACCCACGATCGCAAACATATCTAGTACATTCTCGAAAAAATAAAATCACATAGATATCGATATGTAGAAAAACACAACTCCTTCTCCTCCTTTTTCGAAAGTCGGTTAAAATAGGTAGCCTACATTACGCCCGATAATATCAGCTATCTACCAGTGCAAGTCCCGTCAAAATCGGTCCAGCCGTTCCCGAAATTAGCGGCAACAAACAAACAGACAAAAATTTTAAAAATTGCTTTCTCTTTATAAGTACCCTATTTACTTTCGTATGCAGTTAGTAAAAGCTGTTCTTTTGATACTTTGACTCTTAATTTTTATTTATTTGTATAGATTTGTGCGGTAAAACGTTGCATTCGTTGAATTTTCAGCATCAATTCGTCAATATGAATTTCACAAGGAGTTTGTATACGTATAGCTGTCGGGTGTTTACGGCGTTTCGGCACGTGTCGGTTTGACCTTTGGATCACGTGGGCGCGAGTTTCACTGCAACGTAGGACGCTTCAAATTGGCTGCGTCACAGAGTTTTCCACGAGAGCCACGAGAAATGCTCCTGAAAGTTAAATTAACTTATGAATAAAATAAATAAATAAAAATAAATAAACAGTAGGTAACAGTAATTGACATTCCTGTCATACCTTAATTTAACTTGAAACTGTGTGTGTTAATTTGTGGCGTCTCATTTTGACTAAAATAAAAATAACTGGCCAGTTGCGTATCAGAATAATATATGTTGTATACGGCAAGGCTTTTCGATTTTCTAGACAGTTTAGCTGTAACTAGCGGATAACCTCTAGACTGCGATTACTGATGTTCGCAGGACAATTTTTTTTTTGTTCTATAACAAGATTGTCTTGACTGCGATCTCACCTGATGGTAGGTGACGATGCAGTCTAAGACGGTAGCGGGCTAATTTGAAAGGAGTATGGCAGTGTACATTCAATCCGTACCCCTAATCTGTTTCTACACGCCATCGTGCCGGAAATCTTAATCGCTTGGTGGAACATTTTTTACGGTAGGGTGGTATCTAGCCACGGCCAAAGCCTCCCACCAGACCAGAGATAATTCAGAAATTATAAATAACCGAATTGCCCCTGCCGGCAATCAAACCCAAGACCTCCCAGTTATAAGACCGCAGCGTTCACCACTGCACCAGGGAGGTCGTCAAAATATCTGGCTAGTTCTTTGCTCTACCATTGATTTAATTTGGCTGATTTTAAAGTTTAAGAGTGACTTTTGTTTGAACACCCCTCACCTATTTTCAATTCCCTGGTCGTGCTCCTCAACCATCTCCGAAAGCCGGTCAAAAGGACAAAGATCGTGATATCCCTTTCAGAATAGGTTCACGAAGCACGGACACGTGTTTCAGTGACCTTTAGGCGTTCACGTGGGTGTTTCATTGCAGCGTAGGACGCAACTGGCGGCCCCGCTGCGTCACAGTTTTCCCGCTACAACCTAATATAAAAGTTTGCATTACCACTTAATCTCGTACTGTGTTCAGCAAGTACTTCGTAAATGATTACACTTAATCGGATTAGCGACGATTCACTTATCGATATCGATAGTTTCTGTAGCTTTTAGTTGATTGACTTAATAATTCAAAAAGCTTAAAATTCAAGATTCAATGTAATGTAGGTTTTGTCTAATTGTGTATACTTACTAGGGTTGGGTGATAAAACTGCGACACAATGTTAAACTAATGCAGTTTTATCGACACTTGTTTATGTATTGATGTATCTTTTTGTATTAAATAAATCTAAATCTTAAATGTAACACGGATTAGGATGGATGACAAATAATAATCCTTACTTACTAACATTATAAATGCGAAAGTTTAGATGTATAGATGGATGAATGTTTGTTACTCAATCACGCCGCAACGACTGAATCGATTTAGCTGGAATTTGGCACAGATATAGAATAGGAATAACACATAGGCTACTTTTTACCCCGCACAATAAAAGAGTTCCCGCGGTAATTAAAAAATTAGGAAGTAGGATTTATTAATCACTAGCTACTACTACCTACTATTAATTTTAAAAATCCCGCGGGAACTCGTTAATATTCGGGGATAAAAAGTAGCCTATGTCACTGTCCAGATCTCCAACTATACTCATGCAAAAAATTATGTCGTAGCTCTATTGCAGCGTGATTGAAAGACAAACAAACACACTTGCATTTATTATATTAGTAAGGCTAGTAGGATTATTAAGAATTTCTTATTTTAGTATTTACCTGCGTTACACAGTCCGGTATAAACTTGAAGTTGATTTTATCAGAATCGTTTTGCTTTATTTACAGTTCGTGGCAAACTTAAGTCTATTATTTATTTTTAGAAATCGGAGCTAAGGGTTGAATAGTTCGCAATTTGTAAGTGCTCATAATTCTGAATAAGCTAGGTGGGAGTTTCATAAAGCGTGGGACGACCTAAGAGGTAACTATTGTTAGCGATATATTGAAATAGTAAAGATTAATGTAGGTATTGAAGGTGGTTTGATAAAATTAGTAGTAGGTAGTTTGACTTTGTTGACGACGTAGGCGCCGGTCTGGTGCCGCGCCGTTAGTATAAATACAGCGCTTTAGACGTTTTTAATTCAGTCTCTTCCAGAGACTCATACGGCTATTGGATGCTCCCGCGTCTAGGTCGTGGTATTTGATTGACGGGTGGTGATAGCAATCACGCCCTAATCGAATATATATTACCCGTAGGTTTAGATGAGTGTAATTAATTAAATAATACTTAGATATATTTGATAGTTACCCTCACGTACAGATGGTGGTTTGTCTGACGTGTTGTGGTTAAATAGGTTTAGATGTGAGGACAGGGGCCGTTATAGGGGCGGTTGGAGACGGCTTTAGGTAGGGTTTAAGCGTTTTTTTCTTTGTAGTTGATATCAGAAGTGGGATGCCCGCGTTCACAGTTCAATTATTATTGTCCAAATAAAGTTTTTGTCAGTTTAAAATCAGTCAAATTAAAACGTGAGAAATTGCTTATTTGGATCATTAGATAAAGTCAGGTTAGACCGAGCAGTGATAAAAAAAAAAGAAAAGGGTTGATGAGGAATATTGCATCATGGACATTGACTTTTGTGTTGCACAGTTTAAGTAATGAATAAATGAATTTGAATGAAGAACGTCACATTGGATTGCGAGCGCCCGAGCTTGAGAACGAACACTTAAGTGAGCTAAATGTTCTTTAAGTGCAAGTGGTTTTCAATATGACACATCTGTCTCCTAAGTTTGGCAAGTTCCCTTAGGTGGGATGGTCATGTTGAATGAGTTCCGGGGTCGCATGATGGACAGTTTTCACCAACTTTCAACGATGACACATCTGTCTCCTAAGTTTGGCTAGTTCCCTTAGGTGGGATGGTCATGTTGATTGAATTCTGGGGTCGCATGATGAAATATTCCGATGAGTGTAGAATGATTGATGAGACTCGTGGTGTGCCCGGGGCGGTCACCATGTAGGATGGCCGTGTTAGCGATATATTGAAATAGTAAAGATTAATGTAGGTATTGAAGGTGGTTTGATAAAATTAGTAGTAGGTAGTTTGACTTTGTTGACGACGTAGGCGCCGGTCTGGTGCCGCGCCGTTAGTATAAATACAGCGCTTTAGACGTTATTAATTCAGTCTCTTCCAGAGACTCATACGGCTATTGGATGCTCCCGCGTCTAGGTCGTGGTATTTGATTGACGGGTGGTGATAGCAATCACGCCCTAATCGAATATATATTACCCGTAGGTTTAGATGAGTGTAATTAATTAAATAATACTTAGATATATTTGATAGTTACCCTCACGTACAGATGGTGGTTTGTCTGACGTGTTGTGGTTAAATAGGTTTAGATGTGAGGACAGGGGCCGTTATAGGGGCGGTTGGAGACGGCTTTAGGTAGGGTTTAAGCGTTTTTTTCTTTGTAGTTGATACTATCGTATATCATTAAGGGTAGCTATTGCTTCTAAATGTTGAGGCTTTTTTTAGAATCATACCAAATCTGAATACGCGTGGAAAATTACGTAAATATAAAATACGTGATAAAAATTGATGTCTAGTTATATAGATTTAATTAGGGGTTGTATATTTTATATATTATTAAGCTATTGCATAGCTTCTATCGCGGGCCTTTAGCGTGGAGACCGTACCCAGAAATTCCGTAACGAAAATAACCTGACACGGGACTCCTCTCACCGCTAGATGGCGTTGATAAAAAATGCTATGCAATAGCTTTACCGCAGCAGTCCCCGAGTGCCACACGTCTTTTTTTTGTAACTAGCTTCTGCCCGCGACTTCGTCCGCGTGAGGGGAGATTGTTAAAACTCCTGCGGAAACCCTCTACTTTACATCTCATGCTGACCCAATGCTTTGCTGTGTGATGGAAGGTCCAACCAATAAACTAACGAACCAACAAACAAACTTCACAGTTTTAGCGGCTGTTCAAGGGCTGATGTTCTCGGAAACAGTGTTGTAAATACCCGTTATTGTTTCTTGTTTATGTTGGCTGTCAGATTTCACTGACGAAATGTCAAACTCATGAAGTTAAAATAATTGTTAAGTTTTCTTAGATTTTCTAATTTTTTTCTTTCATAAGAACCTTCACCTGATAATAACAAACACGACAAAAAAAGAATTAGCGAAATCGGTCCAGCCGTTCACGCGTGATGCCGTGACCAAGGGAAATAGGGATATCATTTTTATATATATAGATTTGCGTGTACTGATGGGGCTAATATATATACGTCATACGAGTAGGTCACCTCGAAAAATCTTATCATTATAGGAATTAAAAGAAATTGTGTCTGTGTGTTTGCCTTCCATATTATAGTACCTAAGTGTTCCCGCATAGTTTGGCCGACTGAATTGAAGCTTTGTTCACGTTTTGTTGGATATATTCCGGAGTTTACTTATTATGTATATTCTTCTTCTTCCTCTTAGCGTTTGTCCCGACTTACGCCAGGGTCCGCTTAAGTTTGCTTATTATGTTAAACCTATATTACTATTTGAAAGGAGACCAGTTGAGGCGAAAAATTCTTAGGACGTATTGAGCTATTTCTGGTAGGAGAAAATCTTACGGGTTCCCATCATCGATTCGTCGATATGCTTACTTCTGTCAGCAGTCCCCATGACTGCTTGTTCATGTGAAGCACGGTGCTTAGTACCACTTTCATCTAAATAGCGTCCTAAGAAGTCATTCGTTCTTAAATTCGTTATAGAACTACATTACGTAGCTAATCGAAAATACATCAATGGATGTTCACGATATCACGATATTAGGTTGAGATACTTGCCTTTGGTAATGTCTCGGCCGTCCAAAAGTTCCCGATTAATATGCTTCATTTATGCTAGACGACTGTTTGGCCCTTTTTTATTTGACTTTTTTTTTGTAAATAAAACCGACAGTCTGCGGTTAGTTAGACGGGATTTGACCCTGTCTGCCATTGTGCGACCGTCTTAGAGGTTATTCCACCTTAATCTTAGCCAATCGGGCGTCTGCAATTCAAATTCAGGTGTAGTTACTAGTTACTACTAAACAAGCATTTTTAATCGAAGCATTTTTACGATTACGAGCAATGTATAATGTAGAAATAGGTTCTTGTACAGTTCTTTTCTATTCGATTAAGTTTAGTATTTTAAATATCATAAGTAGTATAAACGATGAATCGCAGGGAGCCGCTGGATACATGCGGCACAAAACGAGGCATTTGGAAGGGATTGTATTTAGGGACTACCTACGTAAAGAGATTCCTACTTAGGGGATGATTTAGGTATAGTTGGTGAAAACGGGCATAAGTCATTCCGTATATCAACAACGTTAGCCTATACAAAATCTTGGCTCTGACACTTCTTGCTGGGCTTGTTTCCACACTTACACTATCATGGTCTGTTGTGTGTGATGCACCACTCATTCCGATGTTGTTTCTAAACAGCAGTACTAGCGCCCTAGCCTAAGACAGAGGTTGGGCTGGGGCGCTGTTACAGCAGCCGATACGGGCGAGAATGTCCCATCTCTCACATTATTCCTATACAACAGTCGGGCAATTAATCTCAGCGATCGAGACACGTGGAGGCTCCCCTCCGAAAGCGCGGCGCTTATTTTTACACATTGTATTAATAGTCAATATTCTATTTGTATTTATATTTGAAACGTGGTCGTTGCCCTATTTGGATGTGTTTACACGACGACGCCACGCCAGTTTCGTACCTACCTCACAAATGTATCGGCATTGCGAGTGGGGAATGTTTTTTGTTTTGATTTGTATTCAAATAGCTGTTGATCATGATTCTATACTCTATGTAATTCATGAGTTGAGTGATGGCTGGATGAGTTAATCGTCTGACTTAGGGCCGACTTCACCAACGTAGAATAAATCTAATCATTAATGTAAAATAAATGAGTTATTATAAAAAACAAATATACATATATGAATTATGTTATGAGTTTATGAATGTCAGCAATCAACGCTTTAATTACATATTTTTTGGTGAAAAAAATATCTATGATTAATAATAATTTTATTAATATCTACTACACGAATTTCCAATACGTATTTTCGAAAATTTCCGATCCACAGTTGAAAGAAGACTTTTGTTTTGTCAATCTGAATCTGAAATCTGATGAAAACAAATTGTCGAAGACTAGTATTGAAGACTTTGCCTAATAAATAGCTATATGGACAAGCCGTCTTTTATTTATGTTTCAAGTCTTTGACTTGTCGTTCTATAATTAAGTTCAACAAATAGCTTCTAATTTTAGCTGTCAGAAATATTTTTGCTGGCGTTTCTTATTAGCCTATTCGAAATCGAGTTCTGTAAATTTTTTGCTGTCCAATAAGTGCTTGTTCAGAAAAAGCTAATTTTTTTACTTGTAGCGAATAATAATGCTTTGTATTAACGGTGGTTTTTAATAATTGTTTGTTGAGACTTGAGAGTTGCTCAAACAAAATAAATCTTTTATTTGGTCTCCCTAATTTATTAAGTAGGTATGTCCTTTATAGGAAGATTCAACTTATCTAAATGTAACTGTCTGAATAAAGAAAGAGTTGTATTTGATATTATTGTACCAGCCGTAATTTTATTTTAGGTGACAAATCGCTCATTTGCTGCATCAGTGTGTTATGTCCAAAAAGTCACAATGACTTTAACTAGTTATGTAGAAAAAATCGCCATTTCATGCTCTATTAAAACTAAATGAGTTGAAAATTAAACTCACAATTCACAGAAAGCTATACTATAAAATACAAAAATTAAGATTATGAAAGTTCTTCTGATCTTAAGAAGCAGAATAAAATTAGGCAAAAAGGACATCAGTTTCCCTAAAACACAAATGTAAGCAGTTAAGATAATGTAAAGAAGTCGAACGCCAGCAACATAATCGAGATTTTCATTGAATACAGCGTCTAATAATAACCGCTCTGTAAAGTAAATCCTCGTCTAGGACATAGGTAGGCATATGCTTTGAGTTATTCGCCCCAACTGCCCTCTAGAGTTTGAAATTCCCATTAAACTGTTGTGTGGGTTGAGTATTATTGTCTGGCCTCGGTAATATTACCTCCGTGTAGGAGGAACAATTCGTTTTCAATCCATTCGACTTGAGAGATATTATATTCCCGATTGTGATTCTTAATCACTACGCAGAAATATTCTTAGGTTGTCTTTTGTTGAACAACTAGTCTGATTGCTTGTATGTTGATTCAGCTGTACCTATGTGAACAACTCGTTCCTCTAACAGCCGAAATAAGTAACCTTTACATAATCTAAAAACCACAGATTGAAGGTCAATAATGTTTGTGGAAAAGTGTACAGTACTAATTGGTAAAACAGATTGAAACACAATAAGTGGATTGATTTATTGACACGCTTTACTACATTTATCTGGAATAATCTTTCCACACTCAACATCTGTAGATTTTTAGATTAGATAGATTATTAATTTTGGTTTTGTCTAAACAGGTATTTTAATTAAAAAACTCCTTATGACCATTAAATTTCTTTTTATTCAATTTCATAGACGCAGATTTTGTTTTAATTTAAAATCTAGGTATATTAATCAATCCCTGGTAATTTTATATTGTAGTTTTATAAATGTTTCCTCCATTCTTTCCTCATCGGTCACATTCCCAATAAAACATTGGGAAAAACCTTGTTTTACAAACATGACCCCGTTGTTTACTTATTTTGCCCACTCACTTTTATGTAAATAACACACGTAGACAGCTTTTTTTTATTATTTCATATCAGAATCACATAACGATCTCCGTTTTGATCCGCAAACCCGAGCCTTAGTGTTTTACGTCCATCCCTCATTAGATGGAGCGCGCGGCCTTTGTCCGGCGGGCAGGTCAACAACCTCCCGACTTTCCCATTTTCTCCTTTTCAATACTAAGGCTTTTATTACGTTGCCTCTGCTCCCTTTCTATCTGCGGATAGGTAATCCTCTATTAATACTACGCTGCGGTTTCGCCGACCAAGTTGTTGGTTTCAAATGACCCCAATTGCGTCACATAGGACATTCCGCTGACGGACAATGGATATGCAACAGTGAAACGCAATTCCCAATGTTGACATTTATTATTGTTGGTTTATTATTTATTGCAGTGAATTATAGTTATTTATATCACGGCACGGCACGGCATTTGTCGTGTTGTTTAGTATAATCTGTTAAGTTCTTTCATATTTCGCATTAGTATTTTCAATAGCTCTTAGGTCCTCTGCATACCTAGAAACTGAACCTCTCAGAGAAGTTAAGAATAGAACGGGAAGACATTT
Source organism: Hipparchia sbordonii (assembly GCA_038048805.1). NCBI lineage: Eukaryota > Metazoa > Arthropoda > Insecta > Lepidoptera > Nymphalidae > Hipparchia > Hipparchia sbordonii. The sequence continues at coordinate 10,333,494 of JBBIWI010000010.1, forward strand.
CCCAATGTCGTTATGTTTTTCACTTGGGTATAAATAATTTAATTTATGGCTTACATAAATAGCTTTACGTAAATCTAGCGTTTTAATGACTTCACATGACGACATTTTATTTTTAATTTTTAGGAAAATAAAATATTTTTTAGTGTCATGTCGGTGTGAATGGTCACCAAAATAGAATCATTTTATTGAAGGAAAAAACTTGAATGATTTTATTACTACTCTTTTAAATACCTCGAAGCCGAACATGAGTCAAGAGAGCTTTAACTTGTATTTTAGCGTGGCCAAAAATTAACAAACAGTGAAAAATTTTGTTTTAAATGTTTAATCCCATAACAAATTCTGGTTTCAACTTCTCACTCCTGCTGATACTAATGGTGCAAGGTACTGCACTCCTAAACCGTGGGGGATATTTAATTGATATAAGTTATAGACATCGTCACTGATTTTCAGATCCCACTTTCACTCCACAAAGCTTTTAGCTTAGAATAAGAAATAGAAACGACGAAACCGATGCGACGCTTGCTCGATTCTTCAACATACGTGCATAAATACTTTTTGCTAGCATTTGAACCTCCATCCCACACGTCTTTGGCGAAGTTAACCGCACCCTCTGGCTGCAACTACAGGCCATAATTATAAATTGAATTTTAATTTGAAAACAGTAATATGAAGAAGTTCCTACGGAATTTGTAAAAAACAGTAAACCATGCGGACAAAGTCGCAGGCATCGTCTAGCAAATTATATTTATACAAATATCACGTTTGACGTAGCTTTAAACAATCGTATTATCATGTTTCCTTATAGCTTATTGTTTGTTACTACGGAAACAACTTTCGCCGTTAACCGATTAAACTGTAGCTATCGAGAGCAAATAAACTATAAAGACTACATATTGAGTGCACTGGGAGGTGACTGGGAGGCATGAAGCAAGCCGGGCTGAATGCAATAGACGACAATGACTAACGCCACTGGCGAATTTCGCAAGCGGCCGGTTATTGCGATTCCGAGTCAAGGAGAGACACAGATCAATATTTATAGATCGGTTACTGACTCGTGATTGACTGACCCCGTTCTACGGATATCGAAGAAGATTTATCTCGTGTGTTGGACAAGTTATTTCATTATTTACAGGGCTATGTGGACTGGCGGTATTGTAGCCTGCCCGATTGGGTTTGGCTGTTGGAATTTATCGTCCCAATAATTGACGAATTCGTTACATTTTTACTACGCGAACGTCTTCGTAGAGTTATTTTGTAATTTAGATTATTGAGGTCTTTATTGTGTCTATTTTTGCCAAGTAGGTACAACAACGTCTAAATTCTTTTAACAGTTGAACAAATGGGAATGACCCTATTTTTTAAAATTGTAGAAAAAAAGTATTTACAAATTGAGTTCAGATGTTGAAAAGTATTAAAAACTAACATAAAGAATTTTCAAAAAATAAGATTTTGAAACCCTTAAAACACATTTTTGGAAAATTGGGAGTTTCGAGATAAAACATTGTTGCAGTCAACGAGCGAACTGTTTCAAGACTCCGTCGCGCGAATTCTCACTGCCACTTTTTATTGGAAGTGTGTAAAAATCCGCGATATGAATGGGTCTCCCACAAACAGGCGTTCCCACAAAACAGTAAAGTTATCAGATGTTAGGTAACAGAATTTCCCAGCGATGCGCTAGACGGTACACGCTGCATTGTTATTACGCTTTCGCCGCATCTATGTCGTGCGATGCGAGCATCAGCTGTTCGTTTGTCTGTGAAAAGTAATTGCCGCATCTCGAGACACGATTGGAAAAGAAAACATAGTTGGCTTAGAGCTCTTGCCGGCTCGGAACATTGTGAAATCGACGAATGTACTGGATATAAGATATTATCGAAGCAGCGACTCTTGTTAGATGTATGGCGTGTGTTAATAATGAAATATGAATTATAAATTCTGCGGTAGGTATGTAGAGAGTAGACTAGAGTGTCTATTACTACAGGATGGGAAGTCCCGTAAAGTAGCTTCAACTTCATTGATGTAAGAGGAGACCGGCCGGCTGATGTTCTCTTAGTACTAATAATAATTAATTTGTAGTAGTTTAGAAAAGTAACGATTTCATATTCATACTAGCTTTTGCCTTAGCTTTTTAATATATTTGACAAACAGAAAAATCCATTTGAAAAATTATGTAGAGGGATGCACAAATTTTACTTAGAAAATCTCTATACCTACTGATAGTTATAGTTCAACTTTGTATTCTTACCTTGATAGCGTAGCTTGTTAATTTTCATTTAAGGTATAACATTATGTTGGTACTTACGTATGTACTTATACAGTGACAAGCGCGTCTTAATAAATCCGAAAACGGCATGAGTTACGACTATCCTACATATTATGCTTTATCGATACGACCTTAATGTTTATACTGAGCGAGGTATTTACAAAAACTCGTCTATTCATAAATGTAAGTCATGGATATGCTATATCGGCACACGTGGGCTCGTTGCGTAATACTTGCATACGAAAACAGCTTACCTTTCCATTGGGGTGATGTGCATAGGTGGTTTATTGTAATTTGTTGTTAATATTCCAATTATTTATATTGCAGCGTGAGTAACTAACAAACAAACACACTTTCGCATTTGTAACATTAGTAAGGCTAGTTAGGATTAGGACTGCGGCAAAGCCAAACGGAAGAGCTATGATTTTAGCAGCACAATGTATGCAGTGGCGTGCATACAGGATAGGCATTAAGCGGGCAGATATAAAATGGAGAAAATCTCCAGTACCAGTTATAAAAACTTAAGGGTAGGCTTTTTATAACTTGTACAGTGCCTATTATACCAATGTACCAATATTCTACAGTTTATATAATTCGACGCGCACACACACACACACACACACACACACACACACACACACACACACACACACACACACACACACACACACACACACACACACACACACAAAACAAACTTTCGCCTTTATAGTAATAGTATGATAACTATATAATTATGTGTGTTGTATTTCATGCAATGACAAACGAATATGCATTTGGCAACAACGCAACGGCCAGCTCTCGCATAGCTAGTTGCGAGATAAAAATGTCCGACACATGCATGCGGTGTGTACCTGAATTTTTTTCTTAAGACTAATCACCAGTGCACGGCGCACTCGTACCTACTAACAGGCGAGCGAACTAAACTGAGTCAAGGTGAAACGACGTCACGATTCTACTGTTGCCACCCGGATTATGTACACGGACTGCCACTGTGTGTGCTAGTCTAATAATTGTTTACCGACTATGGAAATGCGAGGATAGGGCCTATTTTTTTGACAGCCTATAGAAGATTCAAATTGCACACGTTTTATTTAGAAGTGTTTTGTTATCCCTTATGCTGCGGCTACATTTGTCTTGCGAAAGTTATCGTGTCGGTGGACATACATAGAAAAAAAGGTAACGGCCGAATTGAGAACCTCCTCCTTTTTGGAAGTTTATTAAAAACCTAACCCCACGCGGATGAGGTCGTGTAGACAAACTAGTGAAGTATAAGGAAAAAGTTGTCACTACTCTGTCCAAATTAAATTATCCATGTAAATGAATTAAAGTACATATATAATGTGCTTATATGAAAAGTTCGAATATTTTCCTGTCTACCCGCCCGGCGTTCCGTTAATAAGGATCTAACATCTCGTTGCTAGGCTAGACTTCGTCAGACCGGCGCCGGTATTTACCTACATTGAGGGCATAGACTGGGCCTACAAGGCTACATGCCCTTACAGCGTTGACAATAAAGGTTATTTACCAACAAGATTGTTCTAAAAGTTAAATTCGACGCATCTCCTTTTTATTTCGCAAGGACGTACACACGTAGGGAATATGTCACAGTTCACCAATTTAGTTTTGTAATCCCGAATCAAAAAAATCAGGAAAATGGTTGTTAATTAATTTTACAGCTAGATTTCTATGCGTGACGAGGTCGCGGGGTAAAGCCAGAATAATATACGTACATGTTATTTACTTTATTATAATGTTATATTTACTAGTTTCTGCCTGCTAATTATAATATGATAATTTTATTTATTGATAAAAGGAAGCCGTTTTACTAATTATTATATCATATCACAGGTCGAAGGAATATCTACTCTATTAATAACAGAAGTCTTGATGAAGGCTTTTTAAGATTTTGTTATTAAAGCTTGTTATTCTTGTTAGAAATCAATTTTGTTTTTTTTTATTGCAAGATGTTTTTCAGTTTTATTTTCCTATAACAATCTCAATGTTTGTTTTGATAAAAAGAAATTAAAAAGCCTTCGTAATTGAAAGAATCATAGCAGAAATAAAGTTACGGTTTAGTTACGTCTCGTAACTGACAGATTGCGTGCAGACAATGATCGACTTTCTTGCAAAATAGCAACTATGTAGATATGCCAACTTCGAAAATCAACCTTGGTCGGCAGCTAATATTTTTGTCGGTTCAGTTGGCAAGTCGAAGATAATCTCCGACTTTTAGGGTATGAACTAGAACTGTATCGGCAGCCCAGTTCTAAGACTTAGGGAAAAACATGCCAAAGATGCCTCACTATACCTCACTGCGGTACAGTGAGGCATCTTCGGCATGTTTGCGCTCGTATGTTTGCATACATTTGTTTTAAATGGAGGTGACATCGAGGTAGCGAGCTAAACCGCGACCGCGAGATATCGCAGTGAGGCATCTTAGGCATGTTTTAACCCTTACATCTGCAAGCTAAATCAATCTAACTTGAGCTTGATTCAGCCCGCAATTAAGTTTTTAATAACGTCAATAAGTTACAGGCAGCAGTTGAATTGGCACATCTGTTAATGCTACACGGAGTATTTACCTACCCAAAAATGCGTTTAAGCGTTCAACAATAAAACATATTTATGGTTTCCCTCGAGAATATAGGGTTTCAGCTGTTACGCAATGTGGACATCGACCGTGTTAATACCGATTAATTCTCGCTTAATATAAATTTTACAGAGCCTGGAGGCCAGTCCCTGAACCGGCTAGGCTATTGATGCCAAGGTATCTGCTGCTAGTTATTGCGTGGTAAATTTTACTTGACATCGCTTAACCTTCACTCACAAACTGACTTACTGAGAACTCTGTATCGCTACCGTTATGTAGCGCACGTTACAAACATCCGTGGCTCGGTAAATAATGGTTTTTAAATATATAAACCACGCGACGATTTTCAGGTGGTCCTCACTCTTCTGCAACCTTGTCACAGTTAACCCCAATGGCGAAGTATTGAAAGTTCCGCGGGAATGGGGACACCGGCTGTCGTTTGTTGTTCTTTGTTTAATTAATGAATCGGCCCTGTTTTTCGAGTTTTCGATAATGACCGTACCCAATCGGCTCGCAACGGATTTTAGCCTCCAGAGGAATATAAAGCGGGCAACTTAGGTTCAAGAGCTGTATTGGTCTTGAGGGAAACGTTTGCATGAAACATTTCGTATATACTATCAATTAAGCACATATTGTTTATTATGAATAACGTCGACTTTGGTTTTAACAGGTAATTAACAGTTTGAAATAACAATTGCTTAATAGGTACTATTAATAAATAGAAAATAAATTTTATTTTCAATGATTGCTTTTTGATGAGCACATTAGATATAGAATAGTTTATTATTTGATGAATGGATTATATTAAAAACTTTTTAATATAATTTCTTAGTAACGCAATTACTTCAAGTAGTTATAAAAAGGTAAATATTCACATAGGGTATCGGTTACGCAGAACATGTTGCTTATAGAAGAAAACCCATACGTGAATCATGTATGGCTTCAGTTTCACCTTGCGCTATTTTTATACAAGCGGCGCTAGGTTTGATGTTCTTTAGACTAAGGTCACACTGGCGCTAAAATTTTCCTAGACAATAGTACCTACCTATATGGCTTATTTTATATGGAAAAAATCTAAGCTCTTCTGTTTTCTGCTGTCTGAGAGCTAGTCGAATGGAGATAGCTGCGAGTTTGAGACCGAAAGTGAAAAAAATAATTCGTGATCATGTACAGAACGTGATTTTTTTTCGTATTTTATGGCACAGTGTTAATCGGTGACAAAACAGTCTAGTGTGTGGTTGTTTATAAGTCTTCTGTCAATTTTTTTTGTATGGGACCATATGGTTACGGTTATAGATTTGGAACTATATTTTGATGGACAAAAAGCATGAAAGGCTCTACCTTTAGCACTCTTCGACTTGGTAACACGGATTCAGTACATACGCACTGAAAGCACGTGGGCGTGAGGAATTTCGCAATGTAAACTGAATTGTTACGTGTTTCGGCTCTCGAGTCTCGACCGATTGTGTTAACGTGACGTAGCTATTCGTATCTTTGATAAGTCCACGATACAGATCATTGATGCATTATTTTGATCATTTAATATAGTAGTAACCATTTAATGTTATTATCTTATTTATTTTATTAGTAAACAAACTTTTCCTGCGTGGAGTGGGATTTTTAAAAATTCCGCGGAAAACTCTACTTTTCCGGCATAAAAGGTAGCCTATGTCACTCTCCAAGTCCTCAACTATTGTTATGCAAAAAATCACGTCGATCCGTTGCTCGATTGCTGCGTGATCGAAGGACAAACCAAAACAAATATGTGCATTTATGAGGTTAGTAAGGATACTACAAGATATTTTTATAAGAACGGTTATATCTATACATCTATACAAATAAATAAAATTGAAGTGTCTGTTTGTAATATCAAAATAACATATTTTTACTGAATGCATATGTAAGTAAATACAATCAATCAATCTTGATGCTATAGGGGTTCTGCCCATCTAAACTATGAGAATTTAGGAACTGTCGATTGTGAAATGAAGAAGCGAACGAAATCGCGGGCGTCCGCTAGTATTATAATAAGTACATAGCGTTACAAGGATGGGAAGTAGGTAAGATTTTTATTAATCCCAGTTGAGTCGCAGGCGAGGGTGACGTTTTTCAGATCACTTTTGAGAAAACATTTTATTAAATAAGCGTTAAATATTTACAAAAATCGCTTTGTTCTATCTACCTTTTGGTGGCCCAAGACGTCTGTACGATTTGCGGTTCATTCATAATTTTAGCGGGAGTTAACTCAATTTAATTTTCCACTTCGCTTTCTAAAAACACAATTCGAAATTAATGTTTCTTGCGACATGTCAATATTTGCCAATACATATTTTATTCAACAATTCGCAATCAATACAATGCCAACAAGCACGCGATTTCACATTATTATAATTTAATATGTCGAACATTATTTTTTACCGAGTTTATTCAATATGGTATTGGTACGTTAATGTTTCAAGAGCTAGCAAGAAATTCTGCACACTTTGATGAAAGCTAAAAGTTAGTTATAATATTATACAAATAGTAAATCTACAGTCCAGAATCTCCTAGTTATTTTGTTGTGATGCGGCTTAAGTGCTTAAGATTACATCGACATTTGCCGATCTGTAGCCTTAGCACGAACATTTTAATTTTCGTATAGTAAAGGTGAAGTTAACGCCAGCAAGAATATATGAAAATGCCAAGAGCGTTCCTATCATTTTCATACAAAACTTGCTGACGTTAACTTCACCTTTACTATTCAAAAGTTAAAATCTTCGTGCTTAGGCTACTGTACTATGAACGCTGGCCTATGCAGTATTTACAATTTTAACGTATTTTAGATTAAGCCGTGTGTCGGATAATCAATTTCCCGTTCATAGTGATGAATAATTTTATCTTTTTCATGCACAATTCTTATGTTGCTAACAATCAGCTTTTAAAACTTCTTGGACCTTCCAAATACACCGTGCGTTAGGAAGTTTTGTGACTCTGATCTCTATAAAATTTTTGCCGTGAGCTCTCTGGCTATAACTTGCAGTGGCTGTGTCGCTATGAGAAAGGTTACTTAATCATCTCCTTGGAACACTTTGTTATCAGACGGGTTATGGACGTGACATACATTGGCGTTGGTAAACACCATTGACTGATACGAGTTTTTATAACGCACCCAATGCACATTCTAACTGCAAGCCGTTATACAGCCATGTTGTGATTATCAGTATTTTTTTTTTTACTGAAATCATCTTGTCGTTACACTATACAATATATTTAGTTGGTCATTTTTGTCAAAATACCATACCATAGGCATAAATCGGTAATTAAATTCCTTACCTGTCGATTTGTAACGCATGGTGTTAAATTAAGTTTGCTTCTGTAAGCTTCTACTCTACCGGAAAAGTAGTAAGTAATTCTGCATCTAGTACTTATATTGTTAAAGTGAAAGTAGGTTTGTTTGTCCTCCAATCATGCAGCAATGGAACATTGAAGTGACGTAATTAATGCTGGGGTACAGTTGAGGACCTATTTTATATCCCCGAAAAGCAAAGGGTTCCCGAGGCATTTTAAAAATATGACTCCACGCAGCTGAATGGTGAACAGAAACTAATTGATGAAATCTATAATTATTATGTCATTCCCTGGACAACAGGACGCCTCGAATGCCTATGTGGACTATACGCCTCAGCCGCACGTCATATGTAGCTTAGTATAAATATAGTCTTTCGGCGTTGGTCTCGCTTTTGCTGTTCAAAAGCGCTAGAGTGAAGTATTGGAGAACAGCAATGTACTAAATAGTGAAAGCATAATTCACCTCTTTATTATTATTAAATTTTAACATCTCGTTCCCAGAATTAACATATCCGAAACACAGCCCCACCGAAATGTTGTCCCAGAGTATAAACGGCTCCATTCAATTTGCGAAATATAATTTGCCGCGGCTTTAATTAATTTCTAAGTTTTGCCAGGCATTATTTTGTCACCGAGTGGCGGCTAATTTGTTTCTAATAATGAGAACTCCTATTTGCATATTTCCTCTGAAAGAGACCCCGATCGCAATGCTCGCCTTTTGAGGCTTATTTATATTGTTCCTTTTGTTTTCAGACACACAATTTTCAATGGCAATATCCTAGTAAACTGGGATACATTTTTTTGTAGGATTCTTGTTACCGACAGCGAAATTATCTTAAAAAGATTAATTAATTATAGTTCTTGCAATTCACGAGAGCGGCTGAGTTTTACTTTTGATTACGTCGCGTACATGCACATTGCGTAAGTGTGCGTGCCTGTCAGGAGCCTAGGTGGGAGCAGTCAGGCGCGAGCAAGCTCTCGCTCACACTTATACAGATACGACACACACACAACAATAAGCCACGCGCTGTGGTGAATTGAAATAACTATAATAATATAAACATAAAACATGAAGATGATTACGTTGGCAACCGGTAATAAATATGTTTCAAAATTTAACCTCTAAGGGGAATAAATAAGGTGTTGAAAAATCGAATTTAACGTGAGCGAAAGCGCGGGCAAAGGCTAGTCCAACATATAAAGTTTAAACGGTGTTTATACCTAAAAATCAAGCATTCTGTAACTATTATAATTGGATTGCGTCAACCCCAATGACGCATCCCGTATGTTGGTGCAGCCCATTCTGTTACCGTAACACGCTTGGCCCGACCACTCCGTACCGTAATCTCGTTTGTGTCAGTTTCCGAGCAATTAGACGGCGGTGGGCTCATGGCTAGAAACTGTCTCCCTCTATTTTCCTAGTATAAAAATCCCCCTTCTCTCTCATCCGAGAGGAGACCTGTACCTAGTAGCAGGCCGGCAATGAGTTGAGATGAATGAATGAATGAATGATTTAAGAATCCATTTCGTTTTCCTTCAATTTTTTACTTATTAATTAAGTAGGTACCTGCTTGTCATACATACCTCTGATGTAGGTAGGTATGCCACCGGTTAGGTTGAAGCACCTAGTCCTTATAGATCTGGGTCTTTTAGAGACTGTGGTATTTAGTATTTATGTCCCTCGGCTATTGTTGTAATAGGTAGGGTATTAATTTACCATTTACCGTTTTAATAACGGTAATTACCAAGTAATGACAGGTATACCGTGGATGTGAATATTCTGACGAAATGATTTTATGTCATAACAAAGCTAACAATATTGCCAGCGTAGCTTTACTCTGAGATTAATATTTATGTAGCTTCCGAGATTATTAAACATACCATGAAGTTACGTGTGTCTATGAACTGGCTGGAGGCAGTTTTCTCGAGGGTCTCGTTGCGGTTGTAACATGAACAGGGGCGATATTCTTACGACCGGCAATCTAACACTTACAAAACTGTTTTGACTCTCCCTTTACCCTCGGTTATATATTGTCACAAGTATGTGCCTTTCTGATTTATATTATCACTAGCTTTTGCCCGCGAGTTTCGTCTGCGTAGAGTTAGGATATTAAAAAATTAAAGGTTCGTTTATTTTTTCGGGATAAAAAGTAGCCTTTATTACTCTCTTGGTCAACTATGACCATTGAAACAAACACGTCGATCGTTGCTCCGTTGCCGCGTAATTGACAAACCAACAAACGCATTTTCACATTTATATTATCAAAAGTAGTGTTTTTTTTTTTTTTTTTTTTTTTTTTTTTTTTGTTTTTTTTTTTTTTAGCGAGCAAACGAGCAGGCGGGTCACCTGATGTTAAGTGATTACCGCCGCCCATGAACACTTGTAGCACGAGAGGCACCACCAATGCGTTGCCGGCCTTTCAGGAATTTGTTGGTCCGCCCCTTGAATAACCCCATGTTGTAATTCAGTGGAAACACCGTCGCAGGAAGTTGGTTCCACAGTTTCAAAGTACGTGGAAAAAAGGATCTGGAACATCGGATGGTCGAAGTGCTCCAGGCACCCAGGTGGTGAGGGTGAAATTGTTTTCGGTGGCGAGCGGTGCGGTTGTAGAAGAGAGACGGTGGAATAAGGTCAAATAGTTCTTCAGAACACTCCCCATTATATAGCCGATAGAATACGCAGAGAGAGCTAACATCTCTGCGGTGCTCCAGGCTTTCCAGCGGGTTGGTTAATTTGGGATTGTCCACAAGCCCAACTGCCCGCTTTTGAATCCGGTCAAATGGAAGGAGTTGGTATTGGGGTGCTCCAGCCCAAAGGTGAGAGCAGTACTCCATATGCGGGCGGACTTGCGCTTTGTAGAGTAGGAGCCTATGCTCGGGCGCAAAGTACCGCTTTGCTCTGTTGAGCACCCCAAGCTTTTTCGAAGCTAATTTAGCTTTTCCTTCCAAGTGATCCCGGAACTGGACGTCGTTCGAAATGCAGACACCAAGAATCCCAATGCTGTTGGAAGGGGCTAGGGGGGTGTTTTGGAAAAGAAGAGGTTGTGTGGTTGTGTGGGGTTGGGTGGATATATTCAAAATTAAAGTGGTATCTGGTAAGATGAAAGGATATATTTAGAAACGCTTTTTTTATTAGCTTTCAACGGACGTAACTACAGTATCTTATTCAACAGTCCTTATTTACGATACAACAATTTCTTATCCAAATGGACACGATAATTTCGATTGACGTATATTCTAAGAATTTCCCATAAAACGCCATTGATCTAATTAAGTTAATAGCTCGCTCATAGAACTTGTCGCCGTAATTAGCGGCAGATATTTAATAGCGTCTATTTTATGATGATTACATAGTTGGCGGAAATAAGTGTTATCTCGGCGTTCCTCCTTAATAAAAAAAATCTATTAGTGGTGTTGTAAAAGAAATGAAAGCGGGGTGGTAAACAGAGGCATGCGCGTTCAATGTCTTGCACTAGGTTTACCATGCTGTTGCAGTTATTACCTGGCATTTGCCTATTAATTGAGATGTTGTATTTCCTACTGATTATTACACAAATGGTCTTCCGAAATACACGTCCGTTGATAGTTTTAAAATTTATAATCATTTTAAGTTAACAATTTAAGTACAAAAAGTGAGTCAAATTTTATGACGTCACAGTTTATTATTTCATACAAGCTGCCATACTATGCGCGCGTTTTGACGTTCGATAAAGTGTTATTGGTTTGATTAGTTGACTATGACCCTATTATAGCTCTATGTGTCTCATTTTTTGGGCAAGGGGGCCCTTGCCTCTCGTTTCCCGATCTATTGCTATTTGGATTCTTCAAATTAATTGAATTTAGTTACAGCATCGACGTCTTTTTGGTGCGTTATTAATTATTGCCTATGTAGATAAATAATCAAAATTATGAAAATAAATAAAACTATAAAATGTTTTTAATATGCACCGACTGTGAATACATTCTGAGAAGATAAGATTTTTCTGAACGCGCTTCCGAGACCTCCTATTCCTTATTATTTACATCGAGTCAGTTATCTATAAAATATGCATAGGGATACTATTCTTGATATAATATTATACTTAATCCGGAGGATTAATTATTTAATTTAGCAAAAGCGATCGGTCTCGTTTAAAATGAAGTGACGGGTCACCCTATTCGTGCAGTGAGCGGTAATCTCGTTTTTCGCAATTAGTTGTCGGCCGCCTCTATCGCCCGCCACGGTGGCTGTAAATACGCTTCATCGTTTCACTTTTTATATTGTTTTTTTTTTTGGCATTTCTCGCATTTTTCCCCGTTGCTCACGCTTTTCACGTTCGATTGTTTCACAACACCGGTATTGTGAAATTCTTTTGATATACGAGCAGGTACCTTTTATAAAACAAAAGGTAACGATGAACTTGTGTACTAGTCGGAATATAATTATTATTATTACGACGAGGACGTCAAGCAAGCTGGGCTTAAAAGTTGTACTTATTGCGTTTAGATGCGTGCGGGTTATAATGTAACGTATGGCTTCATACAAATGCAATCTATTAGCGAATTTCTTGAATGACTTACAAGGAATTATTTATTGATACAGTTACATACGCCCCGGATTCAACTGATTAAACTATTTTACTTTTTTCTAATATTTTTTCGAAATTCGTGACAGGATAAAAGAAATAATGCAATTTCTAATTGCACACAAGCGATACCGCGGAGGTTTGCTAGTCAAATATAGACTTTAAAGAGCGAAAGATTGACCTAGGAACCGCGCGGAACCTAGGAAAGAATGAGGGTATATGTCTCATTTCATATCACCAAATAGCTCGATAAATCACCCACTGCGCTGGTAAAAGTGATTATAAATCTTTCACCTGGGGCCTGTTGTACAAATATTACAATATTATAATGTGTTAATAATAACAAAGTTGATGAATGAAACTCGATGTTATGAGCATGCGATAAAAATGTCGTTGATCAAGTTTCGGAAGCAAGGTGACTCCCGTGACCCGAAGGTGACCCGCGTAGTGTTCGGTTCGACGAACCCAGCACACTGTATCATTACCCTAATCTTCGGTATGGCGTTTATTAATATTCATACCAAATGGCGCGAAGGTGTGTTTGTGAGGCTACTAGAATAAAACTAGGTTAGCTACCATGTACGAGAACTTACTGATGTCACCAATATCACCAATAACTATTTTAATTGTTATGCTATTTACCTATATTAATAGCGCCGAGAAGACCCTTTTTAAACCTTTGAAGAAATACATACATATAAGTAGATATATTATTAAATTATGTCGCAGTATTGCACTCAGATTTTTATGTCTAAAGCTCCCGAATCTGAGAAGCAAACTCTAATACTCATGTTTTTTACTAAAAAGCCATGTTTTGTATGGTTTATGTTTATAATATAAAAAAGGTATGCGCCCACTTTAGAGAATCACGTCAAGACCATAAAGGTACCGAGTGTGGGTTTGTTTATGTGCGAAAATGTGATCGCCCCCTAGGCGACCTTCATAATGGTCAAATTCTTTATGTTGATTTTGTTTGTTGGGGAACTGAAAGCTGTGGCTTTTATTTTCCGTCCACTCCGTCTTTGGGTATTTACCTTGACCTGATTCCTCTTAAATACTGATTGCAATCTACGTATTTCGAAACATTTTTTTTACGTAAACATTGTGTGGTAATTTAATACAAAATAGCACTTTTATATGGACAAAATGTGAATCGATGCGCACAGATATGATTACAGTTACAGTGTTCTGTCAGATGATCAGACTAGGTAATAAAATGACAGCCAACAAAGTGAGAGTGAGAAAACACTGTTAAAGACACAATGATTTCCATGGAATGCTTTGAATAATTTCGTTTTCTAGGCTAAAAAAGAAGCTGTACAATCGACAAAACATTCGACTTAATAGTGGACGATTACCTTAAACAGTTCAAGCGCGGAATGGGTTTAACCAAGCGGAAAAACAGTTTACAAAACAACTATACCTTAATCATAATAAAAAGAAACAACGTACGATATTTCCGGCGATCGAGGAAATAATAATTATTGTATATCGTATTTGGTGCGGCTAAATGAAGTGGGAATATACTACTATACCAATAAGTACTAACGGTCACTTGTTTACCTTATTTTGGGTCTTAAGCTACGCCTGTGGGTCATTATTAAGCTGCTAAAGTTCTTCTGAATAGGTCAGTCTTTACAGAGACGGCTGTGGTTGCTGGGTTGATGTGACGTCATCGGTCTTCTTGTTTTTCGGTCAAGATCTTCCACTTAAGACGGTTGGTAGCACTTCGGGAGCACTGTAACACAGTTTTCTGGGCCATAGTCACCGAGGAGGTTTTCCTAAGTCAAGAGTTTAACTTTGTCCAAAAATACATGTTTAAATTTCCAAAAACAGGGGTAATTTGGCTTCTCGCTCAAACAGGAAACCCAGCTATAACGCTAGAAAAGTAAAAACACCTTGTACCTTGAAGTACCTATGTACGATACATGACTAAATAGTCAGTTAGTAGATAAGGCATATTAAACCAATTACGCAAATGTGCACTAAAGTATATTTTCACTGCCAGAGGCAAGTATGATGTCGCTTCCTCAATCCACTTGTGTATTTGTTGTACTCAATAGTTCGTAATGTCTGTTATTATGAAAACAGCTGAGCCGAATTAAGGACACGATGAGAACAATAGGTTTCCCATTCCCATTCTCCAATGCCGGTTAGGCTGCGCGGCAGTGACTCATCCGCTGTGGCAATGACGGCTGACTCACGGCTGATCTCATAGATGTGCGAAACAAGGATACGGGCAGTAGGTGACATGGGCGGTGATGTGCTAATAAAAACAATAAAACATTTTTCTATTTATCATTAGAATGATACCTACCGAATGCGGAGGTGTCGCGTGTCAGACTCTATTTTTGTTAGCACAAGTACTATTTTTTGCCAGTGTCTTCGTTCGCGTGGAGTAAGGGTCTTTAAAATATTCGGGAAGTTTTTGTTTTTGGGGGATAAAAGCAGCCTATTTATCTCTTCAAGTCCTCACATCAACTTAAAAAAACTGTTGTTTCATTGTTGCGTATTGAAGGAATCACATATGATCAAATCAAAAAATAAACAAAATGATCATAAACAATTTGCAGTCTTATGAATAAGGAGACTTAACTTTTAGAAAAAAAAATATTTAGCTTGTCAACTTACATTTCTTCATAACATTAATTAACGCAAAGAACATTGAATAATATTATGGTAGTCGTCAAGACAAATATAATATCTGCTAAGCGATGCATTGCCGCGAAAATTAATTAATTTTACCCCTTCGTCAACCGTCTCTACCGTCTGCATCATCACTTATCACCAGGCGACATTGCATTCTCGGGCTAATAAAAGAAAAACCATATCGCTAATCTGTTGGTTTCGTCGCTCATTGGAGCTTGATGCGGATTTTCGCTAGCAACGCGGGTGTATGAACTATCGTACCACGAGGCGGCCGGCTGACCTCGCGTCGAGACCTACATGATACGCGAAGGGAAGATCGCTCTCATAATAATCATTTGTTACTACACATGATATTTTTTTTATGTGTATGCTAACACAATGTAATAGTAGATTGTTACACAAGGGACGTAAGTAAGCTATTACAGAACAAGATCCAATTTGGCGCCAGTGCGAGCGCAGCTCGCATAGGGCGCTAATGGATCGCGTGCACCCGAGATATTTAGTCACACGAGCGAGCGCAGCGAGCGAGGGTGAATATAGTTCGAGGGTGTAATAGCTACTTGCAACCGAGGTAAGCATTCTACTTTATATCATTCTTGCGAGGTAAATAAAACATTGGTAATGCAAAATGAAATTTTAATTAGAATAATTAGCAAAGAGAAAAAATAGAAAAATAACTTAAATCCCTTTACGAACAAACTTCACAAACTTTCAGATCAAATGAAATGCCGCCATTTCCATTTTTTTTTCGTAAATAGTTTTCCATTTTTTTTTTTACGGCTCTGAGTTCCAATGAGTTTTGCATAGTTTGAAATGTATGGAAATTAAATGCCGCCATGTTCAGTGTTTTTTTTTCAGTAAAAAGTTTTCTTACCATTTTATAAGAAAAGAGATTGTTTACCAAGGAGTTTTGCATAGCTTGAACTGTAATGTGAACATTACAATTCAAGCATAGTGCGACGTAATGTTGCCTTGAATTGCAAATACCAACTTACAAGGAGACTTTCCACCATAGTAATCCCTAGTTACTGAGCAAGTATGATATAAAAGCCTTTAAACCTAACCTTAAAACGCTTTTTACATAGTAATAGACTGAGAAAATTGCACGCTTGTCAGGGTCTTGATAAAGAGTAACAAGTTAGCCTATATGAGATAAATAATTTGGAATGTGTTGGTAAAATAGTAGTCCACGAGTATTCATCCATGTATTTGTACCGTCACAAACATTTTTCGACATTTATTAGATAACTAGATGATGCCCGCTACTTCGTTCGCGTGGATTAAGGTTTGATTCCCGCGGGAACTCTTTGATTTCCCGGGATAAAATGTAGCCTATGTTTTAATCCAGGCTATGAACTATCTCCATTCCAAATTTCAGCCAAATCCGTCCGTCGTGAAAGAGTAACAAACACACACACATACACACACACACACACACACACACACACACACACACACACACACACACACACACACACACACACACACACAAACTTTCGCCTTTATAATATTAGTAGGATAATTACGTATGATGTATGTCAATGTATCGTTTATGTAACATTACCTTCATGAATGGAATTACCACTGACGTGAACTGTTGCTTTCAGTGGGTTGGTATGACGTAGACACGCATTAGGTACCTACTCTAGTGCCGCCCACCACAGTCCTATATACATTGATAAGCTTCAAATATCGAGTATTCGCTAAAATGCTATTTTCAGTAGAGCTCTTTGATATGAGACATAAAAGAAGCTAAACGAACATAATATCATAATAATCGAGTGCGTCATGAATGTTATTTTTATCAGAAACATAATAGAGATAGGTACAAAATAGTTATCCTCAATAGCCCAACGGTTAAAGGTGTGGACTAAAAACTGAAAGGTCGACGATTCGATACCCACCTGGTGCACTATTGTTTTAAGCACTCCTAATACAAGCTATCGGCATATTTGGAGGGGAGAGAAAAATATGTAGGTACCTATTAGTCAAGTTAAGTTTGGTTAATATTCTTATTTGATTGTTACACATTATGGTGTTATTACATAATTTCAATATAAATAATATGTAAGTAAAATAAAAAAGTCTTTATTACGAGTATTTTTTTTTTGTTTGTTTGTTGAGAGACCTTGACCTGAGTTAAAGGAAAGATTTTGTGTCGAAAACCCATTTGCGACACCCAAACCAACCCCATGCCTTTTGAGTCAAAAAAAATCTTACTTATTTACAGTACGTAAGTATGTACAGATTTCAGAAACACACAAAATACCTACACCCGAAGTTAGGGTGTTTTGTAAGTTTTAAAAGCAATTTGAGTGGGTAGATATACAGTATGTACATTACTTCATTTCTTTATCAAACAATCGGTAGGTCTAATTTTGCTTATTTATGTTCAGTTCTAATTTTCCCATTCCGCCCATAAAATTATATTCCTATTAAGTAGTTGTGCCTTTGTTTAGTTTGACATGCGTGTTTTGCGAAAAAAATATAAATTACGCTCCATACTTATTTGACAGTATTACACGTAGGGATTGCGGTACAAATACGCCAGAGGATTGTGTTTTGGTGACAACATGCGTTGTAATAATTTTAATGGAATAGACGCTGTAACCTTTATTTCTTTTTAATTTGAGTAAACCATTACTGTCACGCCCATACGCGTAGCCGGTGGGTTGTTTTTCATTAAAAAATCTTTCCACTGAACACACGCTTAAATTAACTTTGCGAAATTTGTAAATATTACTTTTTCGTACAAAAATTAAAATCCTACTAATATTATAAATGCGAAAGTTTGGATCTATGGATTGATGGATGCTTATTACCTACTCAATCACGTTGCAACGATTGAATCGATTTGGCTGTTTGGCACAGAAATAGACTATAGTCTGGAATAACACATAGGCTTCATTTTATAGGCCGGAAAATAAGAGAGTTGCCGCAAGAAATAAAAACCTCAATTCATGCGAACAAAGTCGCGGGCATCAGCTAGTATTACATACCTATACATTTAACTTACTTGCTTCAAATTCAAATCATTTATTCATACTTGCCTGCACCAACATGCAGCAATGCGATGTCATAAATGTATAGTAATGATAAAATCATACTTATATTATCTTCGCTGAGTGGGTATACCTAAGTTTACTATGAGGATATCCTTCTTTCGGTGCAGTCGGGTAAAAATGTCTTCAGATCGGAGTCAGTTAATATGTATTATTCCCACACCTTATTATGTTTAAATTTAAATAAAAATTGAAAGAAACAAATAGTAAAATTGACGACTATTATTGAAATAACTATTAACTAGTGGTTCGCCCCGAACTGAGACCTCGCGATATCCCATAATTCCCAAAAGTTTTAATTATTTATTGTAATAATTAACTTTTAACATTAGACGCAATAAAAAAAAATAGTTGACATAAAACTGTTTTACTGACACAGCGCCATCTATTAGCATTATTGTGAAGCTATTAGCATTTAAAATTAAATAAATTCGTTTCTTTATAACATTTATCTAATTTTAGTATTTGTTGTTCAAGTACAGGATATAACTGAATTTTCAACCAAGTTTCACGTTCTAATATTCAGTAATTCTGAAGTTATAGGGCTCTGACAGACATTTGGACGTACACACTTCTCTGTCTAGTAGGCAAGCGCATTAGTTGACTCAGAGAACTCGCTTCGCTCGTTCAATGACAAAAATTTAAATCTAATCGAAAATAATCAGACAAGCAAACCAAGATCTCTTTCAATGAAAGAGGACACCTATAAAAAATATATGTATTAATATATGTGTGTAAACGACCTCAATCGCACACCGAATGGATGCAAAGTCAGCGGGTTAATAAACTGCTGAAAGTTAGCCTATCTGTTATGTCAACATCCGTCCCGATAGGCTGGGAGCACCTTCACACCGCGGCGATAGCGCCGATAGCGCTCAACTCGGGTTCAACGCAACGCAATACGCGTATTCTGAATTATGAATTGATACGAGATGGATAATGCTACGTCAATACATTGTTGTTGTTCTGTACACTAAAAGAATCACAATCTACTACGTAATAGTAAAAATGCTTGTCTGTTCCTTTGTCTCTGCGGATCGATGTGATTTTTTGAATGAATTTAGTTGAGGATCAGTAGGGTTAATGAGTAAATAAACTGCTAAAAGTTGGTCTATCTGTTACGTTAACATCCGGCTGGGAGCACCTTCAAACCGCGCCGATAGCGCTCAACTCGGCTTCAACGCAACGCAATACGCGTATTCAGAATTATGAATTGATACGAGATGGATAATGCTACGTCTATACATTGTTGTTGTTCTGTACACTAAAAAAATCTCAATCTACTACCTACACCGTAAAATTAAAAATGCTTGCATGCTCATTTATCCGCAACGGATCGATGTGGTTTTTTGCATGGATTTAGTTGAGGATCAGTAGGGTCAATGAGTAAATAAACTGCCAAAAGTTGGTCTATTTGTTATGTCAATGTCCGTTCCCGTGGGACCGAAGCACCTTCACACCGCGCTGATATTGCCGATAGCGCTCAACTTGGGTTCAACCCAACGCGATACGCGTATACTGAATTATGTGATACGAGATGGATAATGTTACGTCAGTACATTATCTGTAGTACGTTAAATGTACTATCTCTAAATGCAAAAGTATGTTTGTTCGTTGGTTTGTCCTTCACGCAGTAATGGAGCAATGGTTCTACTTTATTTTTCATATATGTATCTGGAGAGTGATCTAAGCTTCTTTTTATCCGAAAGTTGGAACAATGAGGGGTTCCACCAATATTTTTAAAATGGCGAACTCCACTTGTAATTTTCTAAACTTCCTTTGCAGTCCATTATCGGGCAAACAGATTGCATGGAAATTAAATTAGACCGTAAGTAATCCATCGTCTTTTAAGATGCCCAAACTTGTGAGCTAAGTAGTAAAATGGTAGTACCTATTAAATGGTAAACTCGGAACGCTAAATCGCTTGATACTATGTCTTTGACGATAGTGTGGTAACTAGCCACGGCCAAAGCCTCCCACCAGACCAAATAATAATAATTACTATAATAATTTAGATAATTTATAGATTATAAATTACCAAATTGTCCCCGCAGGGACCTTTTATATAACCACTGCGCCAATGTTAGGTCGTCAAGACACATGTTTCCTTAAATGGTCAAAGAAAAAATCCCTTAATGAGCTAAATGAAACGATTCTTCTGGTATGCCTTTTCAACCTTTATCTGTGTACATTTTGTTGAGTACAATAAAGCAATTCACGTTCATCCGGCATCCTTTAGGCGGTAGGCAGCGTTGTCTAAAATCAATTGGCTCACTCAATTAACCGGCGACATTTACACCCAAAGGGCGCATTGTTGGTGTTCCGATCGGCGAGAAACAATGACTATTGCCATAACAAACAGTAATTACCTGTTTGTTACGTCCGTGTGCGGTGTGTGTGTGTATGGGCTTTGACGTCGTGAACCCTCGTTATGACAAAGAATAGGAACTTAGGCCGTTTAACCTAATGGTCGGATGGTGAGATCTATAGAGCGTGCTCTGAGCTAATCAAACTTGAGACAAAGTTAAAATGAGACACAAATATGACCTGAAATAAATTCGTCTTGTTTTATTTTTGTCCTGAGTCTGAGCAAAGTACGAGCATGTATAGGAAGGACACTGTTCCCCCTTGGATATAGACTTAAAATATTTTTTTGAAAACATGAGTTCGTATTGTACCTATTTATTTAAACCATATGAATACTTGTTCGTTATTAATTATTTATTAATAATTATAATTGGGTAATTTTGAAATAAAAATATCCATTCAACCGTATATTTTTCGAAAAAAATCCATGTTTGTTGTTTCAAAATTACTCACAAGTTATGTTTCTGTGAATTTTACGTTTTTAATTTTGACAATGATATCTTAACGTGTCAAAAGTCTAAAAGAACGTACTCCCTTATCGCTAGGCATCGAACACGTTTTTAAGGTTATCACTTAGATATGCCATTAACCAGGTGGGCGGAAACTATAAATGGAAACCACAATGATCTAGCAGACTTGAAAACAATAAAAAGATTTATTCCGACTAAGAACTTCGCTTCAAAACATCCGCCTCTACTTAGCTACCTACTTAGTACCTACTTGCTCAAAACAGTCACAGTCGGAGAGTTAGTGGCATCCATTAAAATTGTTTTAAAGATCTATCTTATGAGGTACTTCACGTCATAGATCTAATGACGAGTCATCACACATAACACACACGTAACAATACATGCCATCTTTGTAAGTAAAACTTAACACCCGTGAATTTTGTTTTTGAAGTTAATATTATAGTGCTGCTCCGATCGCGTGGGAATAGAAAGTGCACCTGATTTGCGCTCACAGATGTGCATTATAGTATCTGCTCCTTTGAGATTGGCCTACTAATTTAAGTTAAGAGAATTTTATTTGCAATATATTTAAGTGTCATACGAAAAACTGTTTTTTTTTTAATGCCTTTGCATGGAAATAGAAAAAGAATGATAAATTAATGCACTAATGCCAATTTCACCAACGTCGAGTGACATTAAACCAAGGAATAAATTGGACTTTCTGACAGTTCTTGTATTGAAAATCTGCCAAATATCACGCGTAGATAAGACATTTTACGGTATTGAAATGGCCCTGACAAGGATAAATTTAATACCTAAATTTTACAATACTTTTTTGAGAATTCAAAAAGAGATCCAACCATTCCCGACTGCTATATTTATTTGCGCCGCTCCCAGTAAATCCTTCGTTTATTATGCTTAAAATTTAATTTATTTATTCGTTTCTGCCACAAGCTCCTTATCTATTACCAAGTTACCTAACATAGTCAATAGGCCAATGCGAACAATGCCACACACGGCCAAACATCCGGTGCCTTATCGCAAAAGTTCCGAGGAAACCGACGATTAGCCGCCACCAAAGAGCGCTGACGTTTCAATCATTTTTCTCAACAGCTCTCCTACGCAACATTGCAACCATATGACGTCTGTAGGATGTAGACAATTAGTTTTGTAAAGCACTGTATAATTAATATTATATGCGTTTTCTTTTGCGTTAAGTAAATTATTATTTTATTTTTTAAACATATACCTATATTAAAATTGACCGACAGGAACTTCATAGGGGTGAACCCAAAATTAATAGGTATTAGAAATGTGAAAGTGTACAATATACTGTACAATACATACATATCGATTTGTCCATCAATCACGCAACAGATCAACCAGATTTTTTGCATGGTAATATGTAAATATAAAATTGAGAAAATGTAGATACGTTTATCTGACTCTTACACCGCGAATCACACCTTTGCATATCAAACTGTGACGAGACTTTCTCTTGTGAAAATCTGAGCGAGTTTTGTTAAGAAAACAGTTAAGTGGAATTATAATAACATTTATATGTGTGCATTTTAACATTTCTCTGTTAATTATTTTAATTAAATCCATCCTTAGGTTCATTAGCAGGCGGAAGCTCTTCGGAGGCGAACGTTAGAGCTAACCTTGTTACCGGCTAATAAGCATATTCTGCTCACACAGCGAGACGGAAACATAGCGCTAGATGTGGCGAATCTAGACTGTTGCCAGCCGGTGCGGCCGGGCCGGATGAATGGCGTGCATGCGCGTGAGTCGATTACGCAAGCCCGGCCCGGTGACGCAACGTCGCGACTCGACTGTCGACTCGCGCACCGTTTCTTGTCGGTATGCAAAATAAGTGAAATATCCGTGTCGCCGCGCCTCGGTATGCGCTTACCGTTCCGTCAATAGATGCGCATCGCGCGCGCCGCCACCGCCTCATGTAACTCATTAAAGGTTCTACGTCGACGTGCATGCGATGAGCCTTGCCCCGCTGTGTAATTAGCGGCTAAGACTGGCCACACGGAAATGACCCGTTTGTTTTATTCTCCAGTAATACCTAAGCGATTTGAACGTGTCAATAGATAGAGAAAAATGCTTCCTCCCTTTTTTCTAGAGTAGAGACTAATTATGTGCAGATAGCTTTGTTTCATCGAAATCGGATTCAAATTATCCAATGAAGAATTTTATTATCAATCAAACACAAAGTAGAATTATTTCTGTGCAGATGGATTTATCTCGCTGTTGTTAACTCTTTTTAATTAACGGTTAAGTGTTTGTTTAACTTGAATGATTATCTTCCATAGCCATATAAAGTGTGTCGAAATCGTTGGTAATCAAGAGAATGTGATGATACAAGTATATTGTAAATAACCGATAGGTACTAAGAGTAAATAGACTTTAAACGTCATGTCTAGACTGATAAGCTGACCCATATACCGTAACCGTCTTAAGACTAATTACCCACTGCGTCAGATGCTTAATCATTCAACTCAGGCATTACTTGCTACATAAAATCTTTAAAAGCTTATAATGTAGTAGAGAAATAGCATAGTATCGGGGTTCCAAGAGCTGGCAGCTACTTTGGCCATCCAAACCAGCAATGCTGCCAGCATTTTGGGTACTATGCCGCGCTGCGGTGACTTCGATGAAGTTTTAGTTTTATATTAGTTTTAATTTTAGAAGTAATTGTTCATTATTACAGTTAATTCATTTGTTAAACTTACATTACAAAATTATACCTACAAGTATTTATAATAGCCTCTGAAAACTGAAAGGTCGCAGGTTCGAACCCCACCCGTTGCACTATGTTCGTACCCACTCCTAGCACAAGCTTTCCGCTTATTTGGAGGATATAGGAGAATATTAGTCAACTTCGGCTTGGCTAATATTTTTGGCTTTTAAATTAAAAAAAAAAATACTAAAAAATCTGTCAGAGTCGAGTTTATGGAAATCGGAACTTCATTCCATCCCTACGTCCGCGTGGCAAATTGCACCCACAGCCGCCGTGGGGTGTCAATATCGACAGCTGAGGACGGACCCTATTTGTCGTATTTTGACATTACGTCGTCGATAAACTTGAGACCGATGTGATAGCTCCATGCCGATGTATTGTCATTATTTAAAGCAATTCACGACCGTATTTATGAAAAGCGTGTTTCATGATGATTTCTTTGCTCCACTCATTTTTAATTCAACGCAATTCAGTTTGTGCTACATATACGTTTACTGTACTAATAATTAATTGTAAGTTTCTATTATTCCCAACGATCTGGCGTGTATTCTGGACCATAGGAACTACCTATACAATATGCATATATAGGTATTATAGGAATAATATATTCTCCTTAAAAA
Organism: Hipparchia sbordonii; assembly: GCA_038048805.1. Taxonomy (NCBI): domain Eukaryota; kingdom Metazoa; phylum Arthropoda; class Insecta; order Lepidoptera; family Nymphalidae; genus Hipparchia; species Hipparchia sbordonii. The sequence continues at coordinate 10,358,138 of JBBIWI010000010.1, forward strand.
AAGTAGTGTTCAGGCAAATCAAATTATCTCACAGTTTATGGGACCACTCGTTCAATTGCAACACTCTCATAATTATTATTATTCATTTCTTAATTTGCTATACATGCGGTGCCACAACTCACTTCATTGCATATCAACCATATTGTTTTTCTTATCGAGTTGAATGTCAGTGTTTTATTTTCGAAAACCTGAATTACGAATTTTCCATATAACTTTGAGCTATCGTTGCTAAGGATGTAGTAGCATCCCTGATACGCACCGCTAAAATTTGGAGTGCCCTTCCGGCTTCCGTTTTTCCCTATAACTACAATTTGGGTACCTTCAAATCAAGAGCTGTCATTTTCTAGACAAGCGCGTTCCATCTTAGGCTACATCTTCACTTACCATCAGGTGTGATAGCGAAGCGCTAGTCTATAAATTAAAAAAAAAAGTTCAAACTATTGTATAACTCACAAAGTACTCTGTATCGGCTACAGAACCTCCGGCCTGAAAATTAATTTCTCGCTGCATAAGTTGATTTTAACGCAGCTGTTGCATCCGTATCGCTAAGCAGTCACAACACAAGGTCCTTCCACTCGGTCGCTTTAGTGTCGACGTCAACCGTCTGCTTGATTGTTGACACGCTCTATTATTGGTTGTTAGTTGAACACGATAAGGTTGCCTCTGGCCCGCTGAGTAAACGAACTGTTCTGTTTTAAAAATAAAAGCATTAAACAAACACACAAATATAAAGATTGTTTTTTTCGTGTCTGTTTGCACAGGGATTCACTTGATCAACACGTTAGGTAATAGAAAAACTCGCGGCACACTTCCGTCCCGATATCTAGGAGGTCATGTATTACGGTCATTGAGCCTTGCAATGTTAGTAAGTTTTTTTTAAATATTTCTTTGATTAGTGCTTGACGGCGTCATACTTGACGGTAAGTTAAGCTATTGAGATTTGGTTTAAAGATATCCAAGTTATAGTTAGTTGGAAAAACGGAAGCCGCAAAGGCATTCAAATTTTGGCGAAGCGTTTTAGGAACGAGAAAGCTAAACGCCCAGTGCGCATCCGTAGGGTCTTAACCACGTAGCGGTGCAGACCCGTTTGATGGTTTGGTAGTAGAAGGATGATGGAGGAATTAAGTCACATTCTCCGAAATTCTTCTCTATTTAGTAGTATACCGAAAAAACCATTTAAAAAACTACGTTAGATTTCTGGTTAACATTTTTCTTACTAAACCATCAGCATCTCAAACAAATCAAAAAAAAAAAAAAATTACTTTAACGAAGTTTGAAATATCGACATTAGAATAATTGTTTCGGCATTAAGTGGTCGTTGTTTCTATGTAAATAAGTTGTGAGAAAATCGCGCAAATATTTCAGGATATCTATTAGCTTACCTAATATCGCGGGAGCTGAGTCATGCGGCTTGTAGGAAATAACGGTTGCGTTTGTACTTTATCTCTATATTTATGTTCGCTGGTACTAATACAGTCTTTATCACTAGGCACAGGTGCTAATGTACTCGTGCCTACTATCAATATGTTGTATTATTCTAAGTGCAATATTATAAAAATGACAAGCGTATGAAGTGGTTCACCTTAGATCAAAATTGAATACCTGTGATCCAAGTGACATTGTGTTCAAAAACGAGTTTTATGGATATTTACTCTTTTTTGGAATCGTTGTATAGGTTTTTGAAGAACATCCCATCATTCTAACTGCATTGTAACCTAGTGAAAACTTCAATGACCTTCTTGTGTGCACATCAAGTTTGTATGAATAGTTTAGCGCATTTACATCAATATCTCGAAACTTATAAAATTATACTTTGATCACTTCGTCATGATCGTAAAACAACGACGGTTCTGAATTTTATCAACTTTACAGTACAGCCATTTGAAATAATTTCCGAAGTTTCGTTATCATAAATTTTTAAATAAAAAATCTACAGAAATGAAGTTTCACATATACCTACTCATTAAAATGGTTGTGTTTTGGCCAATAGCCAATAAATAACAATTATTAATTAAATGCCCAAATATGCCAAAGGGTCAATTTTGTACTTTTTGCAAATCCGTCATTGTTGTACGATCATGACGACTTCGGCACTAAGGTACCCGTGACTCTGGTATCCCGATACCCCTTACGATAGTCCCTTACGGTCCGTTAGGTCCAATTCGCCGAATCTTTAGTATGTCTGGTTACGTTCAATTCCAGTTAAATTTATTTCACAGTATGTCTAATTCTTCGAATGTCTAGCCTGTCTGTTGGGTCCAATTCTCCGAATGTCTAGTCTGTCTACCTAGGCCTAATTTTCCGAATATTCAATCCAGTAGCCAGACTTTTTTTAACTGACTTGAAAAACGAGGAGGTTCTCAGTTAAACGGTTCGAGTCATGAGTCTCTTGCTAACCTAATGTCAAGTCTTCCGACGTTGCCGTTTTACTGTACTGGGTCGCCATTCGAGCACCTTGCAACTTCCATCCAAGAGTTATAAGCACATTATATTTCAAAATATCATTTCAAAGAAAGAGGAAAAACCTCAAACCAAATTCGTTCATGGTAAAAATATCGCAAAGGAGACCGATGCATTCCAGGAACCACAATTTACTCGGGCAGTACCTATCTCGGAGGCACAATCTCTGAAGTGTCATCCCACTATGAACCTTTTCATTATGCCGTAAAGTTCATATTGGTTTCACCAAGCGGTGGGCAGAACGGAGCGAATGGCCTGTTGAGAATGTTTGCCGCTGACCTAAGTGGTCAATAATGATCTGTTATATTACTTACTAGCTAATGCCTGCGACTTGGTCCGCCTGAATTAAGGTTTTTTTAAATTCCACGTGAGCTCCTTAATTTCTCAGCTTACCTTACTTAGCCAAGCTTAGTCGAAGTATATTTTCTTCCTGCCTGTGAAAATCATGTCGAAATCGGATCAGCCATTCTGAAGATTAGCACAAAGGATCGACAAAAAAAATTGTTAGTTTTTGGTTGCTTTATCGTTCGTTCGTTAATTTTATCATAACTTATAACTAATAACAGCAGTAGTATAAGCACAGGCGAATGCGAAGCTGGAAGTTGAACCATAGGGCTCGGAAGACATCAAGGGGTAACGTCTTGCTAAGGATGATGTGGTCGTGGTAAGAATCCACGCCTTGGTGACGTTAGAAATCAGGAAATGAGCACAGGCAGACAACTTCATTTTATTTGCAGGTAGCCTTTCCTACTGTTTCCTTACCTTTCCGCGACATGAGGGTAAGCCACATTTTACTGCCCACTCTTATCTGCTTTATGTTCTCATTGCTGCGGATATACCGTATGATAGTACTGAACTTAGCAATTCTATGCTATCAAACTTTCCATGAAAATGGCTTCCTAGTCAGAATAATATATCGCTCCATAAAATAACAGTTTGATTCCTATTTTAATGCTAGCAATTTTCCCGGCTTTCCTTGAATACAAAATATTCATAGATTAATTAGGTGCCGTCTTACTAGTATTGATTAATACCTTATTACCTTCTTGGTTCTAGGTCACAAGGCCAATTATTTAATAAATTAACCATTTTCACCATAGTTCGGCTAATTAACTTTATTAATATAATGTAGTTTTAATTTCACTAGCTGGTGTTTTAATAAGACTTATCCGTCCCAAAATAAAAAACATCCGTTAAGGCTCAAGATGCTGGAATGAGACCCCACACCAAAGCGCAGCGTTGGCTGACCGCTAACTAGATGGGCCGACAACATCAGACGAGTCAGAGAGAGCCGCTGAATAGAGGCGAAGCGAGACAGAGTCCTGTGGAAGTCCAAGCAAAAGATCTTTGACCAGCTGTGGACATCTAATCTATATACTAATATATAAAGCTGAAGAGTTTGTTTCTTTGAACGCGCTAATCTCAGGAACTACTGGTTCGAATTGAAAAATTCTTATTGTGTTGGATAGTCCATTTATCGAGGAAGGCTTTATTATATATAACATCACGCTGCGACCAATAGGAGCGAAGCATCAGTGAAAAATGTTGCAAAAACGGGGAAAATTATCTATATTTAAAAAATATTCTTTTATTTTAAAAACTTCTTAATCGCGATCATAATAACAGAAATAGACGCGGACGAAGTCGTGGGCAACAGCTAGTGGTTGATAAAGAAGAAGCTTAGCATGATAAAATAATGTATTGGGGATGTGCCAATGGCGTCTTATACACGTCACAGGATTCTTCTAACATTATTATAAAATTAAGCCGATGTAGCTCTTACTGTTTCGTGTAATTAAAACGGCATCGGCGGCGAACTTCATTATGAGGCTTTATCAGTGCGCGGCGAACAGTTATTTTAGCGAAAGCGAATTATGTGCAAAATTTTCGTATCGTTTTTTTATGACGACCTACATGTTACAAGAAAACATCTATAAGAATTGTTATTTAATCCTTTGAATTTTGTATCGATTTTGGATTCATAAACTAATAGTTCACTTGAGTAATCCTTTACTGATATGATAAATGCTAAGTTTTGTTTGTTTGCTGGTTTTTCTTTTTACATAGCAAAATTTAGTTTGTTGTTAGTAATTGTTTCAAAAATATTTAACACAACCCAACGCTTAAAGATGCGGATTTAAAACTGAAAAGTCGTAGCTTCGATCTCACCCATTGCTAATATATAAGTTTTCCGCTTATTTGGAGGGGAGAGGAGAATATAAATAAATTTAATAGGTATATATTCTTAAAAAAAATTGTACAATAAATTCATCATTACATTTAATATGGAATTGGTGAACATCTTTGACCTTTTTCGCGATAAAGCTTGTACCTACTTACTTACACCGTTACGTGCAAAGATTCCAGACTTAACTGGATTCCACCGCAACATTTGATAATCTGCTAAGTAAAAAAAAGAGCTGTTATCTTGTCGCAATAAAATTGTTGAGTTTCAAAGTAAAACAAGTTTTTTATTCGGTCGTTGAAGTTTGCTTAAGTGTAATTTATTTTTTATCGGCAACTATGTAAATTGTCAAAATAAACACGAACGTAAGTCAGATTTTAATATGAGCTCCTTTCTGTTAGTCTTTTAGTTAATCTAACTGCTAACACTGGCTTTACGTCTAATCAGGCTTACATCATTAGGTATATCCACATAGATGCGCTTTCATCTTAAGTAGATATACAATAGATGCGTCATGGAAGCTGTCGGAGCTATATATGCGCAAGTCGATGCAACGCGCTAGATGGACCAATGACATCAGGCAACGCGCAGAGACCCTCTGGATATAGGCGGCGCAAGACTGAATCTTGTGGAAGTTCTTACGAGAGACCTTTGTCCAGCAGTGGAGGTCTGTCGCTTGATAAAGAAGATAACGCACCGAAAATTAGAAATAAATTCATCTTATGGCGGTATCGCTTCAATCGTCTGTGAGACTTCTCTTTCCTATCTCTCTTTCAATTTTGAATTAGTTGCTTACCTTTAAGTATTTCTAATTTTTTCGCATTGTTTTACCACGTATCCATACACGTTATAAAAGCAATATGTTTTTGGATATTAAAATTACCCATTTTTTTTTAATAACTAGTTTAACGGCTTTGGAAAATTACCCATTGTTACTGGAATACCACAGATATGAAAAGGTCTTATGACATTTCGCAAAACGCCCTAGATCGCTTACACGAGTTACTTAGTACTTAAGTTCGGTCTGGGTGGTCGAGCGATTTTATTATTATTATACGCAAAGCGTTGTTTTATCTACGCTTACGTAATTGAAATGATTATTTGTGCATAATTTAAAAAGTTAAGCGCGACTTCGTCCGAGTGGATTTAGTTTTTAAAATCCCGCGGAAATCTTTGACTTTCCGGGATAAAAAGTAGCTTATGCCAGTCTCCGCAGGTCATCAACTATACCCATGCACAAAAATCACGTCAATCGGTAGCTCTGTTGCAGCGTTATTGAAGGACAAACCAACAAACACACACACTTTCCTATTTATAATATTAGTAAGGATGTATTGTAATTTGAAAATGTCGTATCACGTTATGGCTCAGTTACACAAGGAGAGTTAGTTTCTCGAATGCGAGCGAAATTGTCGTCACTCATATTCGAGCGTTGCTTAACTGATACGAGTTTTGTCATAATGTATAATAATGTAATGTATAATGTATAATCGCGGGCAAAAATTGTACGGAAAGTTATCGCATAGGATAATCACAAACTATGCCGCTCGCATTCGAGAAATTCTTCTTGTGCAACTGACGCCTTAATGGGTTTCACGCAGAAGAAGTCGCAAGTTAGTGCCCTTCAGCATTTTTACATAATAACTTACACTTTGTCGTAAATTCTATAATAATCCGCTCGGCCTTAACCGGTTTATGAAAGAGCTACAAATGGGTCGAGGTATTATTAAAAATGCAAGCGATTACAGTTTTGCCTACAGCGGGCGTCGGGGCGGGTCCGGGCGGACGCTAAATTAGCGGTTTGTTGCTCTGGCGGTAACGTACAGTATCGTTTCCTGAAACGGCTTCATAATGGGGTTTGAGAAGCTCTGTTGCCAGATCCCTTGTATATACAGTTATAGGAACAATAATTTCTTTGAAGAGAGACATCAGAAGTAGGAATAGGATTTTTGTGTTTGTACATCTCTAATGTGGCACTACCTATAATGTGGGTGTCTTTAAGTCAAGAGTGAATAGGCATCTTCTAGGCAGGCGCGCACCATCTTAGGCTGCATCTTCACTTACCATCAGGTGAGATTGCAGTCAAGCGCTAGTCCATATATTTTTAAAAAAAAGCATGGGTAATACAGTAATGGACTTTGACCTCTTTTCGCAGGTCCGGAGTTCGAATCCAGCTCCGTCTAGCTTTTCCGAGTTTATGAGGTTTAGCAATTTGAAATCACTTGTTTTAACGGTGAAGGAAAACATCGTTGAGTAATCTATCACGCCTGTGAGTTCTCCATAATGTTCTCGAAGGTGTGGGAAGTTTGCTAATCCGCACTTAACCAGCTTAGTGGACTAATGGCCTAATCTTGCGCCGATGCTTTAAACTTTACAACTATACGGCAAACTACTTAGTTATGTCACAAGATCTTGGAATCATGCCCGAGACGTTAATAATTAATTTTTAGGAAGTGTTTTTTTTTTTTTTCAATACCTTACCTTCTACATCTCGTGTCTCGACTAAAGGCACATCATATCCCTTACATATTAACTAACAACCGCGTCAAGTTTCCCTCACATTACGCTTAATTAAAATCGTAGTCAAGACTCCCTCGCCTTTGAGCAACTGCGGCTTATACCCTGGGGGGTCGTAGACCCTAAAGTTGAAACGTGAATAATTCACAAATAAAAGGAAAAGTTGTATTTTCGACAAGTTTCACGGAAAATCTTCTTACAGTTTAATTCTCGCTTCATAATGAATAACAACTCTTGATAAATTCTTGGTAGAATCTGCGTTAGGAATCGTTGGTAATGTCACCAATTAAAAGCTTAAACACCAGTAACACCAGTATTCTGTAGTCTATTTTTCCTAAGCTATTTTAAACGGTAAACAATGTTACGGAGAAACGCGTAACCGACAAACGCAGCCGGGCGCTTACGAAGTCCTTGATGAGTTTAGTTTTTCACTTTTATCTCGGTTTCCTTATTAGTGCGGTAAGAACGTCCTATGCGCTGTGCTGTGGGTCGCTTACGCTTTTCTGCGAGAAACTTATTGTTTACATTTTAAGACAGCTAAAAAAAATAGATTTTAAGGATCATGCTGACACTCTGCTCAGACTCAAGATAGACATAAAACGAGATAGATTTATAGTAGGACATACATCTACTTGTTGCGAGCCAACTCAACACGCTATATAGATCTCAACCGAAGTCGTAACATGATTTCCTCGACTTGACTCCAACTCATTGAGGTGTTTCAATATCCGTAGATGCCGTTTTTCACCTTAACATATAGGACTTAATCAATCGAAGGAAGTCGAACATAATATGTGGTATCACAGAAATCCTCGCCTGAGTTTAGGAAAATCAAGAAGCAACAAAAAGGATCATTAAGGATTTAGTATATTTTTTTTAAAGCGAATTTAAAGCGTTTGATTTAATGACCTTTTGGTATTTTGTTTGTAATAAGATTGCCTCTAATTTAATTTGCTTTAAGGCCTTAAATAACAAATATTAGCTACTTACTCTTTAATTTCAAGCTTTCATTATTATACTCATTAGAACGCCTTGCTTCTTTCCAACTAATGAAATTAAAACAAGATTACATTGGCTTTTCCGGTTTGTTTACATGTTATTAAAATAGAGCCAAGATCAAAGCCAGAGCGCATGTAACAGCACCATTTTAACCACAGTGCAAATGAGAAAACCTATCCAATTATATCCAGTTAGTAGGGGTAATTGTCTACTTTGTGCCATATAATATGCCAGGAGCTAGTGATTAGAAGCATTTAGAATTAGAGCCGTCGAGATTCAGTAAAAGGACAAAAGTTTGAAAATTGCAACTCGCCTACGAAAAATTTAATGCAACATCCGTCATATTGATTTTGTTAGTATAAAATGTAGCCTATGCCACCCAGACCATTATTAGGAATCTATTATCACCTCACTCATCGAAATCGGCTCAATAGGCGATGGAACATGCGTAAATAGTCACATAGATACACACATAGCCTGCTAAAATTAAAACCCCTTAAGTTTGGGTTTACCGTAGTCGATAAAAATATATTTAATTTAGATATAGTTGAACTTCATGGCTAGTTAGATAGATATTTAGATAGAAGAGTAGATGGATAACGATTTACTATGCGTACTTCTCTGATGTCACCTGTTATATAAGAGTTCTGTTTTCTTCTCCGGGACAGCACGTCCAGCCGTCGGTCCTGCGTCTGACCTCACACCGCTCGGGTTCAATTTCAGTCCCATCGGACTATGAGGGTGAGGGAACAGAGAGCACCTTTTTTTGCATTTCTGCACTAACACATCTCTATAAGATGATCTGCGCAGATGGGATGGATCTCTGTGGAGATTGGTCGCTGAGGCCAGTCGAGAGGACATTATTAGTTTATTAATCCACGTAATGCAAAGATTTTTACTCAAACATTAAGGAATACGTCAATTTTCATCAACTTTAAAATTAATTAATTATCATAATTTCTAAACAATCAAAATGAAATTCCTTGACTATGTTAAACAGATTTCAAGGCCTTTGTTAGAAAATAGTCTGAAATCGATTGGCAATTTTATAAATAACACAACTCGTGAACCAAGGATCGCGTGGGTGCTTCCATGCTTGAAGGAGACCGGTTTTAAAGGATACTATTTATAGCAGGTAAACAGGACTTACTTGAGAAATTTTATGTACTCGAGATGCAAGTGTTAAGTAGAATGTTGTGATGTTCAAAAACGTTGTGTATGGTCAGGGTGTCAGGCTGTGTCAGGTAGTTAAATTGTTGTTGAATAAAATTATTTTTGGGTTAGGTACAAGTTCGTTTCTTTTTGTTTTAGAACTTGATGACGTATTGTAATAAGAAAATAATATAAAGGGCTTGCTACCTACGATAACCTGAAATAGTAATGCGGTTGTTGTTCTTAGCGTCTCTAGAAAACAATAAGGGTTGAAACGATCAAAATCATACAGTAGGTACGACGTAGTGGTTAACGCAAAATTTTATTATTGATCAACCTAATATTACAAGAAGAATAAACAACATGTTTATCGATAAAAAATTAAAGTATTATAAAATATATATACATGAATATGTAAATCAAAATTACGCAAACTTAAACTCAAAGTTTCTTTGTTAAATTTTAAATACTGTATTACTAATACTATTTATTTATTTCTGAATACTTAGATCTACATACCTAAAATATTCTTTGCTGTAGGTACACGTATTGTGAAGATGAATTAGATAATGTCCCATTCATATCACGTACTCTAGCTGAATATGTAATACGCTAGAAGAAAATAGAACGCGGAATACAAATAATAGAATTTACTTATGTGTTGTTCGGTCTCTCATAAAAAGAAAAGAGCTCAAGAGGATTTCCGGTGGAAATAAGGTGGAAATCCTTGCTTATCACAAAATAAGGTGAGGCCCCGAGAGTCTGTCAATCAATGGGAGACCCAATAAACAGGTTGCGGGGACCGCCGTGTTTCGGCCGAACGGACGGGGACGGGCCCTTATCTGTCATTGAGTTTGGGCTAATATTCATTCTGCACTCACGTGGACATAATAATGTAGAGCTTCTTTACACAGTTACGCTTTTTGGATCCTAATTTCTAATTTAAAATTGGTTTCTTTATTTTAGGCTGGAGTCATAATCACATTTAAGATTCTTTGGTGTACAATAAAGAATATTTTCATTATTTCATTTCATAAAGTTGCTGCAAAACCAAAGCAGAGCAAAAACGATAGTCAAATATAGTCAACAAGAAGAATAGGCAGCTTTGCTATGGTTTCAGAAACTACCTGTTCTGACACAGACTCTTTTTACCTCTCCAATTCTTTCAATTTATTATGCAAGCCAGATTTAGGTTAAGAACCTTTACCGTTAATGTTGGGTTCGTATTGGGAAAGCTCTACATTTTTTTGAAATCAACGATTAGAAGGAGCTCGTAGAATTGAATATAGTTGGTAATCTTTATATGTATTTAATAACTTACTTTACCTACGTGTACCTATTTCAGACTTGCAATAGACTTTGTAATTCGAATCCTATACACAGTTTTGGAGGCCGGTCATTCGCCGGGTGAACCGGGGGACCTATAGGTCCCCCGGTTCACCCGGCGTCGCCTAATCCTATTTCCATTGCTCACGTGTCGTTAGACTTAGGCAACGTAACAAATTATTTGGGCATGGGTGTGATGTTGTGTATGTGTAGTGTAAATTGGTCAAGACACTCAGGGCGCGAGTGTGCGTGTCTGTGTGATCTCGTCGAATATGCAGTGATTGTCTTTATCGAGTCTTTATCGTGTGACAAGGTAGTATAGAGGACAAAATATCCCTAATCTGATGTAGATCTAAATGTGCGTGGGGCGTCTACCAAAGTAGGCTTTTCCGACTGTCCATCATATTATAAATCAGGCTGAATACGGTGTGATTTTCATTAATGCGACGTATAGCGTCGCGCATCAGTTTCATCGTTTCTATTAAGGCCCGCCTGACTTTAACATACTTGTACAAACTAAAATTATTTTATACTTTGTAATGGCGTTTGAAATCGGTTTTTGAAGAAGTATTTTTACACCTGGTTACTGTAGTTACCGACCATTAAGGAAATTTGTAAGAAGTTGCCAGTTGCTGGTAAAGTAACTAAAGTTGCTGTCTGCGCAGCGCATTAAAATTTGTCGTACAGTAATTAAGTACACAAAGCTACAGGAAAATCTGCCGATCCACCGTTCGGGCAAACATGAAGTAGGTACGCCGTCAATAACGCGATAGTATTTCTCAGAACGGGCTTGCATGAACGGGGAGGATTAATTACCATTTCCTATTACAGATTATTTGAAGTGACGTTATAACTAAGCGGACTTGCATTTTTTACTTTCACTTTCCTCCGTAGCGTAAGCTGCGTAAGGTCGAATCTGCTTACTTGAATGAACGAATTTTTCTTGAAATTTTGAGTGGGTGCGATTATTCACCGACAACTTCCTAAATCCGGGTCGAATCCTACTGAGAATTTCTTGACAGAAAAACCCAATACCTAGATATTTTTGGATGCTCTAAGGTGTAATCAGTCAAAAAAAAAAAAAAAAACTTGTAGTTATGGGTCCCCATGACAGAAGTGAAAACATACACCTAGCTACAGAGTACAGATATACTGTTATAAAGTGCAGTAATGTTTTTGCAAAATATATTAGCCTCTAGTTTTCATTTTGGTGAATATGTACAATATTCCTTTTAAAACAATAAATACCTTAAATCAGCATGTCGGTGCCGTAAACCCATAAGTTTTTCCCGTAGGTACCTAAATTTTTTTTTCAATAATGACAAGATAGTCATTGACGATGATCTCACCTGATGGTAAGGGACGATACAGTCTAAGATGGTAGCGGACTAACTTCGAACGGGTAAGGCAGTGTACTTCAACCCGTACGCCCAACCCCATGGGTAGTAACTAGCCACAGCCAAAGCCTCTCACCATACCAAACCAGAGACAATTCAGAAAATATTAATTCCCAAATTGCTCCCCCTGGGAATCGAACCGCGCCTAAAAAGAGCTTTAAAGCTTGGTACTGACGCGGACTAAAAGCGTAATAATTTTCGCGCGGTTCAATTGAATACAATGTGGTGGACAAGTGAGGTGAGCGGCTCGGTCTGATTCATGGCAGTTATCATAACAAGGCTCTATTTTTAAAATATCGTGTTAAGGCCGCATTGTGAAAACATGCCATTGATTTTTACAGTTCACAGAGCAGTCCTCTTATTAATTTATGATTGGGGGGATTTTAAATGTTATACTGTAACGTGATTGCCCACGGCGACTTTTTGCAGCCGCGTTTCGTTAACGCGCGTCTGCATAACTACTAAGCGATGCAGCAGCGATACAATTGCATAGTATCGCTTCAGCATAGCTTCAGTACCTAGTGTAGTGGATGACATCGGGTAAAAGAAGAGGGGGGGGGGGGGGTACCTTCTTAATTCAGTGTGTTGAAGGATATGAGGATGTGTATCTGTATTAGTAAATATGCATAATGTGAAAGCTTTGTGACCTTTCGTGGGTCCTTCTTGCGGCCATAGCGAAATTTCGTCTAGTTCTTATTACTCAGTAGTCTAGAGCTAAAATGCAATGAATATTTCCTTCTTCTCGTGGCTCGTCGTACTGTTAACCTCGGACGATGCATTATTAATGCCTTTTTATAAAACCACCGCAGCCTTCTCTAATCTAGACGGAATTTGTTCACATTCCGGAAAGTTTCGTGAATATAATAATTTTAGTTTGTTTTGTATGGCTTTCGCTAGTTCACCAGCTACTGTAATAAACCACAATTTCACGAACTATATTGAAATTAATGTAGCATATGTGTATAAAGGCTTGGACAGATACAACGCGCCACAGAAACATCTCAACCGCTAGTCGTGGGTGAACCATCAATTTATAAGATTTAATTCAAAGAACTGTCTATGCCGCACGCTTCGTATTACAATTCCTTAGTTCCATTTATAAATCTTACACAAGTTCAGTGCGATGACGTACAGAGCTTCTGAAATTCTTTTTATGTTATATCTAGGCCTTAAATGGGTGCGATGGATTACTTGTAAAAACATATACATATTAATAAATGACTTTGTTTTTGTTCACAGGTAAGATGATGCGTTTATAATACCACTACTAAAGACTGAGTAAGTGTCAAATTCTTATAAATCTAACGTTTAACCATTAAGAAAAATCTCTCGCATAAAATTTGAAATTCGTTTAATGCTAACCAATCAAAATCTAGAAATTGACATCTATGTATGTAGTTTGTTAGATTTGGGGAAAAATAGAGAGTTTAAAAGTAGGTACTCAGGCTTAAATATTCAGTTACTAAAGCGTGTGTTATGAGGCGCTCTCGTAAAAGTCCTCGTAAATAGTAAAGTATTGGTTGGCCTGTGTATTTTTTGAGCTGAGTCACAACGTAATGTTGCTCTTGATAGAAATCTTATTAAGAAGAAGACTATTTTAATACTCTATGTATCTCCATTGACTCTCCATTTACGGAATCAATTCAGTTGATAACTGACCGGATATAGATATATGCGCAAGTGGAATTCAGCATTATAAAAGTTACCTAAAATCTGCATGAAAGAAATTTCGAAGAAAACTTCCGCGCGCAAAATTCTGTTCGCGTTTTTTTGGTTAGATTTGTCCCAGGCCTTAAAGTGCACTTATTTCAGTCAGTAAAATTAAAGGACTAGATGGTGCCCGCAACCTTGGCCGCGCAAATGAAGGTTTTTTAAAATACCCGTAAAAAACCCGTAGGTATTCTGTGATTTCCCTGAATCCGTCTCCGAAATGCAAGTTAGCTTTATGTAACACCAACGTCTTTATAAGAACTAAGTACTTTCCAATTCCCAATACCCGACGTAAGCAACACCTTTTAATTAGAAATGGTCATTACTTGCTTAATATCGAATTCCAAAATAATAAGTTGTCATCAGTTTCCAGGGAGCTTATCACGGCACGGTATGATAAAGCGACATTTCTGATGATAATTCGTCGCCAATGCTGGACTACTAAGGAGTTAGACAAATACATCGTACGGCGGTATTGTGTTGTGATAAAATGTAATTCTGAACTGTGTGGTGGCTACAATGTGCGCTCTGTAGTGCGACTAGAGAGCGCACTTTTGAGCCACCTTCTGGCGATGGATGAAGAATGCTAAAACACATTGCGAAAGATTTTTTAAACAGATTATTTCGTTAACGTAAAGAAGCCTTAGCCATTTGTTAATTTGTTTCTTTAAAAAAACTGTTATAAAAGACATTCCTGGACTCAAACCCACCTAACTTCTTTTGAACGCCTATTATATAAATATTTTATTAATCATTCAAACGTCTGTCGGTCTACGAGACGCTCTGCGGTCGCGCTTTGTGTGTCCAGGTCTTACTTAATATGGATTTTATCGGCGACGTAGTGACGTGACTCATAACGGCTTATCGAGGCGCCACACCTTGTCTCTTACCAGGAAATAGTGATGTGCAGTATCAGGACACGACATTTTTAATCAACGCTTTCACACAGCGCATAGCGTAGGTAGGGCTTTTTAATATTGGCGGCTTAGCCAGTCTAGAATCGCCATTCCTCGCTAGACATATGAGAAGAATAATTTTTGTCGAATTTCAAGCCCCGTGAATTATCGTGATGCGAAGTCTAGAGTCCACTGTCCAGACAGAGGTTGGCCGACGACGCACGATTACAGACCGGCTGGTAACGGATTAGGTGTACGCGCGCCGTTACGTTAAACACGGGACGTTAGAACGTTTAGGAGAAATATTTCCCCTAATTAGGCACGCTCAACAATGCCTAATTAAAATGTGTTCCTTTGAACCTAACTTACTGTGGTAGCTTGTAATAAAACATGAACATGACTTGATTAATTGAGCGGATTAAAAGTTCACGCGCACATTACAGAATTTCTTAATATTAAAAACAATGTAGCAGTATGTTTTCTTTTCTTACATACATTACTAAGTTTTATCATCGATTCGTTCATAATTTTTAAACTTCTTACTCAGGAGAAACGTTTTTTACCATCACTTAGAATATTATTTTCTCGAAGAACCTTTAGTTTCCCCGGATTCAAAACTTGAATACAGTATGTCCGATGTCTATCCTATTCGTATACCATTACTCGAATTATCTCTCATATCAACTAAGTATTTTTAATATTTTTGTACGCAAAGTCTCTAAATATTTCTAGGAAAAAAGCAGTAACTTTAGATCAAGATAACTCCTCGCAACCGTATATATCTGCCTATGAAATCCTGTCAAAATCGCTTCAGCGTTCCGAAAATTAGCCTGTACATTTTTTTTAAACATGTTAGGCTATTTCGTCGTTCAAGATGAATTTAATTACATAGGTATTTCGAAATCACAATTAATGATAACAAATGTATTTATTTGTAGATATGCTGATGCATTTTTCCACAGAAAGCAAATGACTTACTTTTGCGATGGCTTGCACCTAATAATGCTTATTTATATAATAATATAAGTAATAGACATCGATTTCACTCGCAATATTTATAAGGTCGATTGTTCATTTTGACTAATGTCTTTTCGAATGACAGGGAATTATAACTTTTATGTCGATGTTCATAAAGCTCATTGTAAGAGTAAAAACTATATAACCTACATAGTCTGACCGGGATATCGATAAATAAATAGGGTCGATTTTTTGTGTCACGAGGGTGCGATGTGTTTGTACAATGCACCTGTACACTCGCTGTACAAATAAATTGGGCACGTTTGGTGTATGATAAAACCATAATGATAAAACACATAAACAAATACACACTTAGAGACAGTCAATGCAATGGCCACGATAGGAACGCTACAACGGAGAAGTCCAATTTTTTTTTTTGGTAGATTAAGTCAAAATAAAACATAATACTAAAATAAATAAAAAAACCATTACTAAAACCATCAAAGATATCTTTCTAAGACGGAATTTTCTATGGAGAGTATGGAGCTACGAGATCGTGACGTCATGATTTAATAGCGCTCTCTTTTTTTAACAGGAAACTTATAAGCTCCATATTTTTGAGACTAATTAGAAAATTAAAAAAAAAAAATGACATTGTGTTATATTATTAAGAACCTTTATTTTACGTATATGAAAAAAATTGTCAAATACATACTCAATTAATAAATAATGATCCGAAGATCATCTGACGCACCAAAATAATAGTTGATGATGATTTCTTTACTCTAAAATTAATTGATATCAAACGTTATTGTCACCTTTATCAGTGATAACGATTCGGAATGCGGCGCCGAAAATTTTCTTATCGCCCATGGAAACTAGTTCAGTGAGTTCCGTTTGACGCACAGAAAGGTTTGAGAATAGAGGGGATATTGGGTATATTCTGATAGGAAGCTGAACTGTTTCAGTAATTATATTTTGCATAGTTATATTGTATTGTTGTAGTAGAAATCCAACCTACTCGAACGAAACGCTTTATTAATTCAACGTTTCTGATAAGTACCGCTAAGGTGTGGAACACTCGTCCAGCATCTGTTTCCTGCCACCTACTTATAATTTAAATACCATCAAGGCAAACTGAAAAGGCATCTTCTAGGCAAGCGCGCTCCAACCTAGACCTCATCAGTGCTATCTAGTACTGATTGTCGTCAAGCGCAAGCCTATTTCGGATAAAAAAAGTTTTACACCACGAGTAATGAAACTACACCAATAGGTACTCACTTTTACCGTACCTATTTATTCATAGTTGACCTAAAAATAAAATACGGAACCCCTTCCGCACTGCGGCTTTATGATCAACATACCTCAGGAACAGTATAGTTGACAATAGTTGACTCTAGATAGAGGGGAAAATAGTCCGTATATTTCTTCATATCATAAGCTAGGGTTTTTCTAGCTTGTCCTATCTGTCACCAAAAGAACGTCTAATTATTTATTTATTTATTAGGCACTTACTTGATATCTCGGGTTTGTCGACAATGCGGCGCACGTACATGATAACAATGATTATTTAGATTTCATTGATAATAATAATTTAATTCAGAGTTGCACAAAGTGTTAAATGTTGCCATGGTGACAATCTGTAGCCTCGTGACCGAATAATTATGGTCTCCGGGGAACACAAATATAAACTATCGAAATGGGAACTTTTATACAGATCTATAATTCAAATTATATTCTTGTATATAAAGTTGTACCTATAGGTCAGTCCTTAATATGTGAGCTATCTCTGTTCCCGCCAAGACCAGCTTAGCAGTTAGATCATAATTTATTATTGTCTTTAAAAACATCATAAAATACGTAGGTAGAGCAAACGTGTGCACATACTCGTAAGTTTACTTTGATGACTTCTGAATTTCGACGGAACTTTATGTTTGCGTTTCAGACGAAAATTGATATAACACGAATATCATTAAAAGCAGGCGTTTTGATCTACTCGTATTACGAATGAGGAAACGATTAACAATAACACCGGATCAATATGTAAATTCGTTAAATGAAATACGCCTTCAAAGGCCGCCGTTTCCCAGGCGACGCGCGTCGCGTTCCCGAATCGCTTTTCATTAAGACGAGGTTCTGGACGAATTTTAGGTATTTGAGGGGGTGCGGCAGAGGAAAGCGCGCGGTACTAGTCCCGCCAACCGCGGGGGGCCCCCGGACGAATTTAGGGCGAACGCGGAATATTAGCTTTGATAGCGACAAGGTGGCGGCAAGAAATGACTCAGTCCGGCTGACAAAACTATATTAGGTCTGTACTGTAACTTATTTTCGTCAATCATATTGTAACGTATATGGCTCGGTTGGTATGGCTACAGTATATTTTCAGAGACAGAGTACAGGTTCGATTCCTAGCCAGTAATGTAATATTGTTTTTTTAATTTCCTTATTCATTTTTAGCTTTTTTTTTTATTAGTATGTATTTCAATATTACTTACATTTTCTTAAGTACATAATTTGAATAAATAGTGTTGTATTTTTTAATTTATTACCTAATTTTTTAATCTAAATTCTATATATTGATATATTGATAAATTACTAGTTGATGCCCGTGGCTTCGTTCGCGTGGATTAGTTTTTAAAATGAATCCCTATTTCCCTTGTCGAAACATCACGCTTGAACGGCTGGACCGATTTTGATGGGACTTTCACTGGCAGATAGCTGATGGTAGGAGTAATATAGGCTACTTTTTTAACCGATTTTCAAAAAAGGTCTCGGGAAGTCTCGGGTTCGATTCCCGGCGGGGGCAATTTAGGAATTTATAATTTCTAAATTGTCTCTGGTCTGGTCTGGTGGGAGGCTTTGGCCGTGGCTAATTACCACCCTACCGTCAAAGACGTGCCTCCAAGCGATATAGCGTTCCGGCACGATGGCGTGTAGAAACCGACTAGGGTTATGGGTTGAATTTACACTGCTATACCCCTTCCAAGTTAGCCCGCTACCATCTTAGACTGCATCGTCACTTACCATCAGGTGAGATCGCAGTCAAGGGCTATCTTTTTATCGAATAAAAAATAAATAAAATGTTCTAATAAATATTATTCTTAGTAGTATCACACGATAGCAAAGTTTTTGCTTCTTGTGCCTTTGAATCCCTCACTACTCTTATGATTCTAACTTAGAATCCTTCTCTCGCTCGGGATTCAAACTAGGCACTCGCAACAAAAAAACTTTGCTATCTTGTTGAACAAATAACTATTTCGGGCAAACTATCAATTTTAGAGAAAATTTTTATTTCGTCCCATAGTGCCGCCGCCGCACTATGGGACGAAATAATATAAACCGTCTCATAAATGGTTGGGACGAATGTTATGATTCCAAAGATTTTTCCATGGATTAATATCCTCAGATAATAGGACCTTTATGAATAATGTTGAAAAATAAAAATATTTTAGTTCTAGGTATATAAAATTACTAGTAGGGCGCGTGGGTGCGCGGCTCGCTAAAGCGAACCGCGTGTTTTCTGTTCCCCAAGTAGATCTTCGGATCTTGATCATCTTTTTCCAAAACCACTATTTCATCTTGTACATTCTCTAAGATAGACATCGACGAAATTTGTATGGCCAACATCTTGAATCCGCCATTTTGGTAGTTTTTTTCAGCTCATTGCCAATTGGATAAGGTTTCGAGTGATTTTTGTTTGGGCACCCTCAACCTATCTTCAATACCCTGACCGTGCTCCTCACCCGTCTGCGAAATCCTCAATCATCAACTCCCTCCATATTTTTCATACAAATGAATTTTTATCTTCTATGCGAAACCATCAGTTTGGAAAAGAAACCTTATCTTAGACTTGCATATATTTTGTATGAAAAAAATAAATTCCGCCATTTTGAATTTTTTTCTATTCATTAAGTAGACTTTCGAGTACTGATCATCTTTTTCTAAAAAACCACTCTTCCACTTTTTATACTCTCCAAGATAGGCACCGACGAAATTTATATGACCGCCATCTTGAATCCGCCATTTTGGATTTTTTTCAGCTCCTTGCCAATTGGATGAGGTTTCGAGTGACTTTTGTTCGAGAACCCTCCACCTATCTTCGAAACCCTGGCCGTGCTCCTCACCCGTCTCAGAAATCCTCAACCATCAGCTCTCTCCGTATTTTTTCTCCAAATGAATTTTTGTCCTCTCTACGAAACCATCAGAAATTTTGAAAAAGAGCCACATAAAGTCTTGCATATATTTTGTATGGAAAAAATAAATTCCGCCATCTTGAATTTTTTTTCTATTCATCAAATAGACCTTTGGGTCTTGATCATCTTTTTCCAAGCAACCACTCTTCCACCATTTATAGTCTCCAAGATAGACACCGACGAAGTTTGTATGGTCGCCATATTGAATCCGCCATTTTGGAGTTTTTTTTCGGCTCTTTGCCAATTGGATGAGGTTTCGAGTGACATTTGGTTGAACACCCCCCCACCTATCTTCGATACCCTGGCCGGTGCTCCTCAACCGTCTCCGAAATCCTCAATCATCAGCTCTCTCCATATTTTTCCTCCGAATGAATTTTTGTCCTCTATACGAAACCGTCAGAAATTTTGAAAAGGAACCGTATAAAGTCTTGCATATATTTTGTATGGAAAAAATTTAAATCCGCCATCTTGAATTTTTTTTTTATTCATCAAGTAGACCTTAGGGTCCTGATCACCTTTTTCCAAGAAATCACTCTTCCATCTTTTATAGTCTCCGAGATAGACACCCACGAAATTTGTATGGCCGCCATCTTGAATCCGCCATTTTGGAGATTTTTTCAGCTCCCTGCCAATTGGATGAGGTTTCGAGTGACTTTTGTTTGAACACTCCCCACCTATCTTCGATACCCTGGCCGTGCTCCTCACCCGTCTCCGAAAACCTCAACCATCAGCTCTCTCCATATTTTTCCTCCAAATAAATTTTTGTCCTCTATACGAAACCATCAGAAATTTTGAAAAGGCGCCGCATAAAGTCTTGCATATATTTTGTATGGAAAAAATTAATTCCGCCATCTTGAATTTTTTTCTATTCATCAAGTAGACCTTTGAGTCCTGATCATCCTTTGCCAAGAAACCACTCTTCCATCTTTTATAGTTTTCGAGATAGACACCGACGAAGTTTGTATGGCCGCCATCTTGAATCCGCCATTTTGGGTTTTTTTTTCGGCTCTCTGCCAATTGGATGAGGTTTTGAGTGACATTTGGTTGAACACCCCCCACCTATCTTCGATACCCTGGCCGGTGCTCCTCAGCCATCTCCGAAATCCTCAATCATCAGCTCTCTCCATATTTTTCCTCCGAATGAATTTTTGTCCTCTATACGAAACCATGCGTGAAAAAATTTTTTTCCATACAAAATTTTACAGGAGAGGTGATCAATGAGTCAGTGACTGAGTGAGTGAATCAGTGAATCAGCACGAGTAGCTATATATATATTAACTAGTAGAGCGCGTGGGTGCGTGGCCCGCTGCAGTGGACCGCGGTTTTTCTGCTCTTAGACTTTCAGGGCTTGATCATTTTCTACTAAAAAACCACTCTTCGATTTTTTATTCTTTGTCAAATAGGCACCGACGAAATTTATATGGCCGCCATCTTGATTCCGCTATTTTGGTTTTTTTTTAGCTCCCTGCCAATTGGATGAGGTTTCGCGTGATTTTTGTTTGAGCAACCTCCACCTATCTTCAATACCCTGGCCGTTCTCCTCACCCGTCTTCGAAATCCTGAATCATCAGCTTCTTCCATATTTTTTCTAAGAATGAATTTTTGTCCTATTTGAAATCATCGGTAATTCTGAAAAAGAATCCTAACAGTCTTGCATATATTTTGTATATGAAAAAAATTAATTTCGCCATCTTGAATTTTTTTCTATTCATCAAGTAGACCTTCAAGTACTGATCATCTTTTTCCAAGAAACCACTCTTCCATCTTTTATAGTCTCCGAGATAGGCACCGACGAAATTTGTATGGCCGCCATCTTGAATTTGCCATTTTGGAGTTTTTGTTCGGCTCTCTGCCAATTGGATGAGGTTTCGAGTGACATTTGGTTGAACACCCCCTACCTATCTTCGATACCCTGGCCGGTGCTCCTCAACCGTCTCCGAAATCCTCAATCATCAGCTCTCTCCATATTTTTCCTCCGAATGAATTTTTGTCCTCTACACGAAACCATGGGTGAAAAAAATTTTTTATTATGTATATAAGATCATTCTTATTATTTAACTAGTACTTATTTTTAATGAAATAACTAAAATGACAATAATTATTAATAATGAAATAATTTTAAGTATTATAATTCAATTTTTAGTACTTATGGAAAATTAAATAATTTGATTTTTGACATGCTCTCACGAAATAAATATTATCTTTAAAATACTCGTGTTTCATTTTTCTAGTAGCTTATACATTCAATAATACGTGTACAAATTTTCAAATCAAAATGTCAAGAAACAAAAAGTTATTGATTTTCGAGACGGTTTATATGATTTCGTCCCATAGTGCGCCGTCGCCGCACCGCTGCCCGCAAGATTCGGAGCAAAGGCTTTACTCACTCTTGCAATGTTGATGGTTCCTCAGAACTGAGCTTCAAACGTTTTTTCCGACTGAAAATTAAATATAACTTATTATAATTAATTTTGAAAAAAAAAAAAATACTATTGTCCTAAAAAAATGCGCTTAGAAAATGCAAAACAAACACGGTAGAAGAACCGAACCCGTAACTTCTAGCTATCAACTCTCTCTTACACTGACTAAGCCCAACGTCTAATACTATAAACGACGAAAATAAGGTCTAGTATAGCTATACCTAACTACCTAACTATAGATATACCTAACAAGCTAACTACAGTTTGATAAGCCAAACTGTACGACGAACTGGGGTATTACACCATTATTATTAGATACTTACCTTCTTCTTCGTCAACCCATAGACGTCTACTGCTGAACAAAGGTCTCTTACGTGGACTTCCACAGATCTCGTTCTTGCGCCGCCTGAATCCAGCGGCTCCATGCGACTCGTTTGATGTCGTCGGTCCACCTAGTGGGGGATCTGCCAACATTGAGCTTCCCTGTGTGAGGTCGCTAGTCCAGCACCTTGGAACCCCAACGACCTTCAGCTCTTCGAACTATGTGCCCCGCCCATTTCCACTTTAGTTTCGCGACTCGCAGAGCTATGTCGGTAACTTGGTTCTCCTACGGATCTCCTCATTTCTGATTTGATCTCGCAGGTAATTTGAAAAAACGTAATAATTGTGAAGAAATTACGTAACTTACGTAATTTCTTCACAATTATTACGTTTTTTCAAGTAATTGAAAATTGATGATGAAATTGATATTTCATGATCCCTTACATAATGCAAAACCTTTACAAAATAATAGGTAAACTCTATTTAACTTCACTAAAATATACAAAATAGTCTTCAACATAAAACAAAAACAATTTTACTTATTATAATTAATTTTGAAAAAAAAAAAAAACACTTGTCCTAAAAAAAAAAACATAAAACCTTTTTTTAGAAAATGCAAAATGAACGTAGTTGAGATTCGAACATGCAATTTCTAATTATCAAATCGCGACCAAACCAACTGAGCCAAATTTCTACTAGAAAGAATGACGAAAATAAGGTACATTATAGTAAAGTACCACACAACAATTTGATTAGCCGATTTACGTTACATTTACGTACTGTACGATAAAATTAAAAATAGGTAGGTAGACACTTATAACTATCACCATCTGCTTTTGTTGTTTTTAACCGACTTCTTATTTTGTTCATTTTCTTTTTCGGACTCATTTTCAAAATTTCTACTACTTAGTACTTATTTATTTACAACTATATTATGGTTTATTTATTAACAATATATTGTATACAAACTTATAACTAGGTACACTCTATTTGACTTCACTAAAATATACAAAATACTCTTCAACATAAAACAAAAACAATTTTCAATTATTATATTTCGCGATGTTATTTGATAGCCGAGCCAGAGCAGTGCAGCGCAGGTCCACCTAGCAGCACGCCTTAGCGATCACTGTCTAATTGAGTACGAGTGACAAAGAAGCCGCTACTGGGAAATAAAACGGCCAAGACACAAATTGTGATAAAAAAAGATTAAATTATAATAGTCGCTGTAAAAAAAATCTAAAACTGCCATTTTTTGTAGTAAAATATGACAAACAAATTGTACTTAAATTTTACAAAAATTAATGTATGGTAACTGAGAAAAATGGGAATTCATGTATTTGCAGAGGCAACTTTGCAATTTTTTTCTATTGAAAAAAGTTTACGTCATTGTGTTTTGGAAACAGGCATCAGGCCAGAAATATGATCAATTGTAACTCCCTTTTTTTTCATAGTATTATGACCAATAGATTTTGAATAAAATAATCTTCTTTCGGCTCTATTTAGCTGATCACCGAACCTTAACGAGTAGGTAAATATATCGAACGCAGGATTATATCGGCCTGCGGTACGGCGACGCAATTGTTATACGAGAATCGGGATCGGATACATGACTTTCCTACTTCCTTGGAAGTTATGGGCGCCTAGTACTTGAAATTAAAACGTGGCCTACAGCAAATTTCTTATGAATTTTCAGAGATGTAGAATAAAATATCGAATGCCATGGGCCTTCGGCGCGGCGTCGCAATTGTACATACAATAGTCTATATCGGATATGCAATTTATCTACTTAAAAATCCTACCTTCTATCCTGAAACTCGCCTCGTCTTCCTCCGGCATTACAGATTTTCTAAAAGGATACGTCGAAAACAAGCTTTACAAGTTGCGCAAAACTGAGGTGCGTGAAGTCCACCTTCTTTTATAGGCTGCACTTTAACTTACGAGCTAGTCTATATATGTAAAAAAAAGAAACTTACGTTCATCAATGGACGTCTTAAAACAATCATATAATAGCAGTGATACTAACTTAGCGTATGTTTAGAAGCAGCAGATTGTCCGTATCTATGGTTACCATCCAATACTGCTTGCCGCCAGGTAACCAGCAGCATTTATAAACTGTATGTAATAAAGGATTCCACGAATTCACTAAATCAAAAAATAAAAGGAGCAAAGCTGATATCTGAAAGCAGCTGCCGAAACACCTGTGCCTTGTATCTTACGATATACATATTATTATATAAAACATCGGTCGATTCCTTCGATTTCCATGCTTTGTTTCTTGCATTAATCGACTAAAGATAAGAATGTACTCATTGTACTTTTGTTTTAAATGTACGATTTATGCATCAGATTAGTTTGTAAGCGTTTTATTTTTTTGAATATCTCTGTAATGAAGCTCACGAAAGTTAAATGTCCGATCCGGTTGCCGTTTTAAGCTATTTTTTGGCCCTTTAAAATATTTTGAATTTATTTTGTGTTCGCCATTTCCGAAGCTTAGCTTATATAATTTCTTTCTTGGACAAAATATTTAAATATTATTTAGTCGTTAATCATCGACATAAATGGCTTTCTTTCAAAACTCAACGAATGAGTAGGTACCTACAATATATGTGCTAAGATAAAAAGCTCCACTATACGCTATACATATATTTCCCTAACATTGAGCTATTAAAAATATTCGGTTCCTTATTAATTAAAGTTTTAAAGGTACTAGATAATGCCCGCGACTTTGTTCGCGTCGCGAAGTCGCGGGCATCATCTAGTAAGTATCTGATAAAAATGATACTTACTCATGAGTGGAAAAATCTTAGTTTTTAATCGCCGCCCGCTTTCAAATTACTCCTTGCCATTCGCCATCCGCGCCACCCTGGGGAAATTACGTGCCACCGACCAATAGCATTACTAGTCCACTGCAACTAATAAATGTAATTAATTTCGTTTCTCTATCAAACAATAAAAGTTCTTTCACTCGGATGAAAAGATTCGATATTCATCGTGTTTTATGGATGTTTAAATCCATTTAAACTGCGGGTATAGTAAATTTTATCATCCCGGTAATTGATTAATGAGTACGGAAAATACGACCATGTTTTTTATTGAACTGTGTTAGTAATTTAAAATGCTGCTTTAGTATTTCGTATTGTTTTGGTCTTTTCATTTGTATGCTTTTTAACCGATTTCCAAAAAGGAGGAGGTTATCAATTCGGCCGGTATCTTTTTTTTTTTAAACATATATTTAGTACCTACGTATAAAATTTACAAGAAGTACCTTTGAAATTGACAAAAACTTTTTCCTGAAGCTCAATCCGTATTGCTGTTTGAAAAATTCTGTAAAACCATAAAGAAGCTAATGAATTGATCTTTCTAGAGCTGTTTAAAAAAAAGCGTAAAGCGCATTGTTTGACAAAAGAACGGCGTACTTGAATCGATTCGTTTACGAAATTGTAAAAAGAGACCTCCACACTCATAGGCCGAGGGACACCTGTCTAGGGAAACAGGTTTCCAGTCAGGCCGACCGTGTGAATGGACGTGATGGATCTTCTCATACGCCGAAACTGGTTTTTTTATTACTGAGCCATTGCTATTTGTTTCAAAATATTGTTTTAATCTTTTCAACAGCCGCCGATTATATTTAGGTACCGCCCTGGGCGACTTACTTTACTAAGTTAATTGGTAATGCCTGCTAAATTGTATTCTTTGTTAATATAAATACGGAATAGTTCAGCTTACTATATTGAGATAGTTTAGTGGTTAGGACTGTGGTTTCTTTTTCGGGAGGTCGTAGGTTCGATCCCGGGCACGCACCTCTGACTTTTCAAAGTTATGTGCGTTTGAGCAATTAAATATCAAACCGAACCGATCATGATCAAACCGAAGTTACTACCCGTCCATGTCTGTTCTGAAAACTGCTAACGTATGGTAATAGATACAAGCTCTTTTCTATCCAAGAATACCCATCTGTAACAATATATACAATATCTTGGTATTGCAGAGAATCCACAGCAAATAATTACCTTTAGTACTTTACGGCTTTCCAATATTGAATCGAAGCTAAACCACAAAGTGGCAGTTTTTTAATGCGCAAGTCGCCGGAAATTTCTAGTCTTAATATAAATGGGGCTAAGAGGAGCTTTCGTTTACTCCCCGATTGGTTTTCGCCAGCGAGAGATATTTACATGAGACTTTTCCATAAAAAACTCGATTTTTATAGTGTTAGCTTTCCGTGGCTTGATATATGTTTTCAATTTTCTTAGCATCCTCTTTCCTGTTTCCTATCCTACTTACTTCTTCTCACTTACGTTATGTACGGTATTTCTAGTATAATTTTTATTTCCACGTCTTTTTTCACTTAAATAATAGGTGCAATATTTCGTTGAGCCTCGTTTTACGGGCATTGATTTGAAATCAAGTTTTCAAAATACTTGTTACTTCTTCTTTGTCAACTGCTACGTCAATTGCTGAACAGATGTCTCTCGTATGGATTTCCGCATTTTTCGATATTGTGTCTTCACGACTTGATGAGCCATGTATATTGTTTGTATAAAATACAAAATCCATCTAATCCACTATTACAATAAAATCAAAAGCATAATAAATTGAGCCCCATAATAAATGGTTAGTGCAACATTAACAAAAGAAATTGCCTCAGTAACATAGAATTGATAGTGGTTACAAACACGAAATCCGTTTGAGGTGCAGCCGTGAAAAGTGCATGAGTCACTTTTTATCGCTGGCCATGTACCTGTCAAACCCAAACATGCCCAAGTCGAATTGATGCCTTCAACACATCCCGCGCCCTGATTACGTAAAAATTTGCAACAGCAACAGCAATAGCAACGCGACAGCGATCGGTCGCAAAATGTCACTAAAAATCGTATTACGGAAGCCAATCGCACGTCTATGGCTCACGTGTCGATACTAGCGCCACTCGCGATAGGACGGCTATAGATGTAAACAAAATACACAGTTTTTATCGTCGTCAGCGGTTGAATTGTTATATTTTTTATTTGTTTTATGTTATGGTCTGTGGTAAAACCCTCTCGAAGTATTTGACTTCCTTTCTTCTCCATCAAGCATCTCTAAAGAAGAAAAGTACATTTTGCGACAGGCGCGCGATTGGCTTGCGTAATACGAATTTTAGTGACATTTTGCAACCGATCGCGTAGTGATTGCTGTCGTGTTGCTACTGCTGTCACTACTGAAATTTGACGTTTGAGAAGTGACGTTTGACAGCAGAAGTGACGTTTGACAGCAACGATTGCGCAATTTACGCCTGTCGCGAACCTGTCGCGAGATACGTAATAACCCTGCCGATCTCTACTTACTAACAAAGACTGTGTGTTTATAGCCTCAGTAGTCTAATCGTTAAAAGTGCGCACTGAAAACTGAAAGGTAGATAGGATTCGATTCTCACCCGTTGCATCATTTTCGTACGCAATTCTAACACAGGTTAATTATAATTATTCAAGTTCAGCTTGGCTAATATAAAAAGGTGATTGACAGCTCAAACCACTGGACGGATCGGGCTAAAATTTAGCATACAGATAGCTGCTATGACGTGCTAATAAATGAATTTTGAAAAACCAACTTCTAAGAAGACAAAATAAGGGTTTGAAAAATCAAGTATTCGTCCGATAAAAGTTTATAAAACCCTTTTCTTGTTCTAATCTCTTTGTTATTACGCTGCGGCGGCTCCACATCCACAGATATTAGACTTCGTTGCGGGGGATATTATAACGCAAAAATTAGTGAGCAAACACAGGTACACTCTCTATTCCCTCACACTCATAGTCCAAAAACAAATCACACACGACCGGAGACCAGACCAGGTGCATGGCCGACGGCTTTACATGCTCTCCGAGGTACAAGGGTTGACATACCGCCTTTTCCGAAACTCTGGGATAGTAGATAGGACAGGAAAATCTAATAGGTACGTGTTTTGACCTGACCAGGGAATCCAACCCGGGACCTCGTCATCCGCAGTGGAAAATGCGAACCACAAGAGCAACGAGGCAGTGTGATATGCACTATTGCAACTAGGGCACGCGTCTTTCCATTATATCAATGGATGGTAAAGCAAATTTCCGAAAGTTTATGTGATTATGCTAACCCTATTTACATCAAACTACCTATTGTTGGGAATACCCAGGTCGGCGCCAAACCATGGCGTGACTTTGTTAGTCAATCATACACGAAACTTATTGTTTTGCTTGTAAAATTAACCCACTGTAAGTTTTTTAATAATAAACGAGGTGACGAATAAAACATATTATTACCTTATTCGCTTATGCTAATTAATAAAGAATTGTTGCGTATGATATATAGGGCAGTTAAAATATTAATGGCTATTAACCAGTGCATAAATTTACTCTTTGTGGGTGCTCAGCTTCAGCAATTCTTGTGACATTAAGAACTAACCTGTGTACAACATATTTTAAAAAGATACCCCTCCTTTTTTCAAGTCGGTTAATAATTTTAGTTTCTACACGTATGTTGAAGTCGGACTAGCGTCGCCCTACGGTTTCATCGTTTCTATTTATGCCCGCCCGACTTCATCATGCGTGTACAAACTTGGGTAAGAATTGACAGCTAGTTATATAAGTGTTAGGTCCTACACATACAGGTTTACTCGTAAGTACCACGGCATATTGTGTCACTTGGTAATAATATGGCTTCGTCTTAAGCAATGACCGAAAACAGTAGAAAACCCTGACATGAGGCATTAAAAACAAAACAATTCTTTAGATATTACATAAAGCACTGACTGATTCTGGTTCAGACCGCATGGTAAGGATCCACAAAAGAAATTAAATGATACGTCGTCATACGATAGACATCCATTGTTGGTCATAAGTCTATTATTTGGGGTACCACAGACGTAGACGTGGTCTTACGCAGCTTGTATCCAGTTCTTGCTACACTTCGCATATCTTCGGTGCATCGGACAGACTTTACTGGTCTACCAAAACAGCGGTTTCGAGTGCGAGATCTTCATTTCAACACTTTGGAACCCAATCGCATATAGGTTCTTCGGTCTATGTACCTAGCCACTTTATCTTCGTAATCTGTTGAGCTCGGCTCTGGTTCTATTACGGAACTCTTTATCGCTGAGAAAGAAACTCTTAGCATAAATAGCTCTTTCCATCGTCTAAGTGATTACGAAACTAAAATCACCACTCAAACTGTTGCATTCGCACATAAGTACACAAATCAGGCACTACAATCCGCTGCAACCGACTGTTTGTACTTTATATTTACGTCATTGCCCTCAAAGACCTAATAATTTAATCAAAAACACGGCCGCTTCGTGCAACCGCCTGCTTTGATAGCTTCGAGACAATCGTAATTGGCCAGTCTGTATTCCTTTTGTCAACAACGTTATTTCACACAGCATTCAATATAAGTATCCTCATGTAGGTATAAGCGAATTGGTCGGGGTCAAAGTACTCTATACCTACTTTACATTATTAACGAATGGAAATATTATGCATAATACTCAATAGACAAATGACTTTGTCTAGACGCGATTTGTTTTTATATCGTTTTCGATATCTGCGTAATTTTTGAACTAATACAATGTATACCTACGACCTGACTGGAATGACTGACATTTAAGTTTATGATAGTCGATTTAAGTTTATGTTCATGTAAAAGGTTTTATTAGTCTATACAGGTCCTAAATAATCACTGAAAATAATGTTAGTAATCACAGAACAAAACTCCAGCTCCGGAACCATCCGTTGTCTATGTACAAAACACGGCCCTTATTTATTCTACTTGAAGGATCGCAAAGTTACCCGCACACCCATTACCCGTACATCACAAGACTTACAAGGGTCATGAAACGGTTGATATAGTAACTTATATTCCATCGCATTTCGGTCGACGAGTGTGTAGCGTATACCATCCCTTAGGCTATCGGGTTTCGAGTACCACACTGAGGCTTCTCTGCGCGGCGTGTGTGCGACAAAGCCGGTTCAATTAAACCTGATGTGCTTTGAATAGTTACTACAATGGCATAGACGTGCGCTTTCTAATTCATTAATAATTCGGGCCTGGTAAACTTCAGCCTCTCTTTGTGGGTTTTCATTTTATTGCACAGCTCGGTGTGTGTGCTCTGTTTTTAATTTTTATTAGTTGATACCCAAGACTATCCGCGTGGATTTTAGGTTTAAAAAAATTTTCATAACGAGGATAGAATTTCAAAAATTCCTTTAGTGCACTCCTAGATTAGAGCATTATCTGCACCCATCAACAAGAGATGTACCAGTAGTGGGCTGAGGATGAGTACGACATCTCAACCAGATGAAAGAAAATAGGCACTCTTAAATTATGCGTTTGCTGATTAAATAAACCGTACAAAGAAAGTTTCAGACCAAGCCGCCCACGAGAAAAGTCCGTAGGCGTTAGGTAAACACTCGTACATTGTGCTCACTTGACACTTGATATCTACCATTCATATCTTCATTGATGAAACTTGCGATAAATATAGAACATTTCAAGGCGCGTATTTTTTCGATACTAACAGTCGCCCACGATTTTGTCTGCGTTGAATCTTTTTTTGTAACCGATATTGTCGAATTACTGAATTTTTTGACATTTTACGTTATTATGAGAGTACTATTCGTGTCTCTATATGGAACTTGTCACGGTTTGTCCGCCACGAATCTAAAAAGATCTCTGCGTTGAGATTTTTTACCGCGGAAAACATGTATTGGTCAACAGGAAAGGGAAATGCCGCGCGGATTCCACACGATCAACTTTCGGGTGATGTCGTGAGAAGGACGATAGAGATAACGATGCGAATGATAGGTGCTAAGAAATGCGATCGTGTCTAGCACGTCAACACTATCAGAGTGTTCCATTTTGCCCACATTTGTCACTTCGACACATAAGGCTTTGCTAAAGGGTCTAAAAGCCTTCGCTTTATTAGATTTAATTCGCTGCGGGATGTTGATTTATTTATATTTTTTTATTTTAATAAATTATTTAATGATAATGACGTGATCAATGAAAAAGTTTAAGTAGGTATATCCTTAATATTGTATCGAAAGGTTAAGGCGCAGGCCACACCGAGAATTAAGCTAACTTAGCTGAACTCTGTATGTTTTAATACTTGGTACGCTTAGCTTAGTAGCCATAATAGCAGGTTGTATAAACTAAAGCATGGATAAACTGACTTAGTTAGCGATGTGGCTTGCGTTTGGAGCAGTCCATAGCAAAATTCAAACAAAAAGTGCCATCAATCGTAAAGTTCGGAGCGGAGTATAGCGTACGGCGTAAGGGTGTCTGTGACCAACACTGTCTCCGACTCTAATTGCCCTTACTAAGGGTACTTTTAAGCATGGGGTACAATTTTTGCTGTTTCCTGTGGAGGCTTCCACCTTTTTCAAAAATAAAAGCAGAACAGTCTATCCGTCCAACAAACTTATGGTTCTGGAAAAGGATGCTAGTGTCCTTTCAGTCAAAATCGATTGTTCTTACCCACTTATCGTTCTAAGCGTACCTTCGATCACCTTACTCTGCTTCATATGATAAAAGTGATCATATAGACAATCTGTCTTTTGTGTTGAAAGTGATAGTTAAGTAAGAAAATTCAACCATAAAAAATGTTTTCCATAGTATAAAGCTCGATGCGAGGTGCGGTGGGCCGAAGGGCGTATGTGTCCGTTCGGTAAACACTTGTCTCCGACCCAAATTACCCTCACTTGTCATGCCAAGTGTACCTTCGCGTGACTTACAAAAATGCCTTATTACTTCACTGTATTGGTACAATTAGCGACGAAGAAATATCGTTTGAACAGTGAAATGTGGCATTTTTATATTTTCAAGTTTCGTTAGGAATTCTGGATTACTGATAGATTTATTCAATACGAATAGACTTTCAACGATTCAAAAGGGCTTGATCTTTCATAATAATAAGAACTTTTTATAAAGAAATCATTCGTTTGTGCAGTATAATAGAGAACTTCACTTTATTAGCACTGCGTCTGATCTACATTATTGTTATTTCTTGAATATTGCATAGGGGAGACCGGGGATGGTAGGCTATAGGGGTAGGTAGACTAACTGCCAAAAACTCGTCGACAGTGTACGAATTGAATCATCCGAATACAGCCGAGTATTACACTCTGCGTCCCGCTCAGGTGTCTGGAGCGCCGCAACGCAATTGTGCGCCGTTTTCGAGCAGTGATAGGTTTTTAATTTTTTAACCATGTTAGTAATATTTTGATTTATTACACTTTTTGATCTGGTGCCTACAAGTTTTATGTGAACCATTTTTATGTTAGTCCCAACGTTTGATGGGTGCATATTTATCATATTTCGTATCTTATTTTTCAAGTCACTGTTAGTGTTTAGGCTAGCCATGCGATCAAACTAAAAAATAGCAGTTGGGGCTGGTAGACTAATTTTTTCCGGGGCTGGTTGACTAATCAGTCAACCAATCAAAACTGGTTGTTTTGGTGGTTTTAGTTAACCTTTTATTGCACTTTTAAATATTTATAGCAATTTTGTTGTTGCAGAACAATAGAACCTATAAAAAACTGCTGAACGACATAGATAAATTATATGTATAACTGAACGAGCGATAGATGTTTTAGAAAGAGCTTGTCATACTGTAATTTTTGACGAAAAAAGCATTAATGCCACATTAAAACAGTGCAACACTCCTGATCAATAAAAATATAACATCGTTACGTGATCAAATCAAAAGAAAAATCAAAACGTCACCAAAATTAACCCTGGACGCAGTTGCATATATTATGAAATAGGCAAATTTTTACTAATATAGGAAGAGGAAACCTAGAAGAGGAAGCTTTAGCCAATTATATAAAGAAGGCAGCTGATATTTATTAGGGATTGACGCCATTTGATACTCGAAAATTAGCATATGAGTTCGCAAAAAAAACAAAGCTATGCCTGATTCTTGGAGGACAATTGTTAGTTGGTGAAGATTGGTTGGAATCCTTTTTGAAACGTCATCCTTCTCTATCAATCCGACCTCAGCAACGAGCCTGTTGAGAGCTACGTTACAAACTACGTTAATTTATATTTGATAGAACAAGTAGAACTACATTGATATTAAGTTCCGACAAAAACCTGTAATTTTTTGTTATAGAAATTATGTCTGACTAGGATTTACAATAGGTATTAAACGAAGAGTTAAATTAAAAAATGTTAAATATATGATTATTTTTTGGTAATTTTTTTAAAGACATTTTAAGAAATGGATGATCAGCTGACTTAAGTTTTTTTTAATAAGAGGCTCAATTATATTAAAAAAATGTTTAATTATTTGCTCCTTCTCATGATTCGCCTCTTATTGATACATAAGTCAACCTACCCCTGGTGTGTGGTCTACCTACCCCAGACCAGGGGTAGGTTGACTAAGATTTCGTGTTTTGGAAAATGCATTAAATTATCACGATTTTACTAAATTAGGAACTAGATATTACGTATTTTTATTAGATTAATAGATTTCCTATCAATTAACATGGTTTTCTTTTCTATAAATATTAAAACAAAAAATATATGTACCATTTAGTAAAAAACTAGTCAACCATCCCCGGTCTCCCCTACTGGATTGGTAGAAATTGAAAATTGCTTCTTGTAAAAACTGGCCTTGTTTGTTTTGACTTCTTTGTCGAAGCATGTTCCTGTTATTTGGCCAGGGTCTGGATTATTTATTATTAAACACCCATATTGTAACCGGCTACTACTTTTTGTTAGCTTTGAGGAAAAGGCTAGAACATACACAACGCGCGACGGAACGAATCCAACGGGGCTTGCAGAAGTTGTAATACAAGCAAATGAATGATGGCTCTTCTCAGCAGAATTTACTTTCCGAACATGTGGTAGAGTCTTGATTTATTAAAACATCCACAAGTTGGCCATGAAATAAATAAATTTGAATTTGACGAGCATGCATAGAATCCGCATAGGTGTCATGCGCGGTACAGTATGTGCTTCATACAGTTGCTAGATTCACAAAACAATTTACACGCCAACGCGCGCGTTCAGTGTGTCGCGCGTCACCAAGCCTTACGATAGTGAAACTTTCCAAGTCCGTTAACAGATTCTCATGCTGTTTTTTTTTTTTGGTATTTAAAAACAGAAATTAAAAACACCCCGTTTGGCTTCAACTGTTGCTATAGTTTTTTATTGTCGATTAAAATGGACACGACACATACATGAGTGGTTGCGTTTTTTGTCGTACACGGATAAACATGGTGCGGTGTCGTTAAACCGCTACGTCCTTGACTAGGGCGGGTCGTTGACGCGCAGGCGGTCAGTCCCGCTCCCCTCAAATGCACATATAGGGTGTCCATTGCCTTTGAAGTGAACGAAATATCGAGAGTATTAACTTCCTTTTTATTTATTTTATTTAATAAAAATGAGTTAAAAAAAAACCGACTTGAAGCGCCTAGTATAAAATAAGTATAAAATAATACGCAAAGTATGAAATAATTTCGGGCGGGCCTAAATCGACCGTTCCGTACAAAAAAGTCTCATCCGCTAAATTAACTACTTGAAATTTGAGCCTTTAAACTTTAAAGTCACATCTGCAAGGCTCAAATCTCAAGTTATGAATTTAGCAGATGAGACTTTGTTCTACGGATCGGTCGGAATACGTAGAAACGATGAAACCAATGCGGGCCGCTAGCCCGACTTCAACGTACTGCCGCACGATTCGCTAATCATTACTCAAACATTTTAGTTCTTATTTAATTAATGTCTTTGAGTGCGGTCTGTCGTTGGGAGTCTCAATGTGCTGGAGTGGCGACCAAGCATCGGAAACCGCAGTGTTGCTCAGACACCCTACTAGTTAGACCAACGGCATCCAACGGGACATAGGGAGCGGTGGGATACAAGCGGGACAAGACTAAGAAGCTATCCTAAAAAGTGCAAATAGTTGGTGTCCACATGCACAATTGCACACGCGACTGATCGGACCCTTCTGATCGCCGCCCCGTCGCGTCCATACCTCCGACACGCGTCCCCACATTCAGTGTGTTCAGTGTGTCTCAATAGCCTCAAGCCTTCTGAAAACTGAAAGGTCGCAGGTTCGAACCCCACCCGTTGCACTATTGTCGTACCCACTTCTAGCACAAGCTTTTCGCTTATTTGGAGGGGAGAGGAGAACATAAGTCAAGTTCAGCTTGGCTAATCTTCTTTAAAAAAAAATAGTAATAAAAAAATAGCGCAACGGTAGTTGAATATCTTTTTAAATCAAGAGAGAATAAGCATCTTCTAGATAAGAGCGCAACATCTTAGGTTGCATCTTCATTTACTATCAGTTGAGATCGCAGTCAAGCGCTAGTCTATATTTAAAAAAATATTTCGTAATAATATAATATAATTCGATAATATTATGGTGCTAAAAAACTGGTACAATGAAGGTTTACAGTCGTCGTGATTGCCACTGATAGTCCTCTTCGCAGGTCTCGTACGCAGGTGCAAGGGTCGCTACAGGACAAGATCTTGTGCCTCTTGTGTCCAGCAGCTGCCAACTTGTTGGAGATCGTCCGACGACGTCTTCTAACGCTGCGTGTCCGTTGCTGGATTACTGTTCCTGAACCTTGTGTCTGGTTTTGTATTTTTTAACGAAATCCATTTCATTATAAAACCTATTTTTTCCATTCATCTTTACGTAAAAACGTTGTTCAGTTTAATCTCCTTAAGAGGAAACTCCTTGCTAAAATACGTCGGCAGAGATTGACCGTGCGGAGATGTAATTAAATGATAAACAAATAAAAGAGACCGATGTCATTAGCATCGGGTACGGCGCACACCACACGTGGCCCAAGAGCTGGTGGGAAGTTAATAAAAGTTTAATAAAAGCTAAGAGTTTGTAATATCAGCTTGGATAGCAACGCCCAACAGGTCCTTAGTGGGCTGTGATCAGTGGCGTGCACAGGGTTTGGGCTTAGGGTAGGCATATATTAGGACACACACGTATATGTATAGGTACGTCATTATAGGTAAAATGAAAATTTAAGTCAAGTCACATATCTACATAGGTCCAAGATGTGAGCTGGGTTCCCTGTAAAGTAGAGGGTTAGCGCAGGCGTTTTAAAAACCCCCCTCACGCAGACGAAGTCGCAGAAGCTAGTTAAAATAAAGGCACATACCTGTTCAGAATATCCTATCATTCCATACCGTACGGCTCATTACAAAATAAGATGCAAGGAAAACAAAACAAACTATTTGTGTGTACACAACCACTAAAGCCGGTAAAAAGAATCAATAATTATTAACGTTAAATACTCGTGTTAAGACTTTCTCACTTTTTTCTATGATAAAATAAGTTCCATTTTCAAGAAAGTCACAAATCCTATAAGTTTTTATTTACTTATGCCCGCAAAACTTTACACAAATTACAAAATAAACAAAAACACTATGCACTCATACGAAAGTAAACAATTGAAAACAAAATGGCCCTGGCCTTGGCCCTTGTTGCGTAGAATTAGAAAAGATAATCTAAAAACTGGAGTCAAAAATAACTTTTAAATTTTAAGTTAGCAAAACCTTTCATTTTCTTTGTGAGTTACTATTTAAATAAAAAATTCTCTTTTTTAATGTATTAAAAATTAGAGCTCAGGGCTATTAAATGTTTTATTTTTTTAAATTAGACTCCATTTGGCTTATCTGTTTTTATTCGCCTAGGAAAACATTACGTCTTTTCGATGTTAATATTTTCTAAAACCGTCTTTAAATTTACGGAAAGAATCTGAATAATTAAATTAAATTAATAATAAGTTTACAATAATAATAGATTAGCTACTTATTTGGATTACAGAAAATAAAAAGTTCGTTTGTTTTCACCTTCGAACACGCGCGATTATGACCCTTATTAATTACCCTTTGCGATTGACCAATCACAAGCCATAGGCACTGCCTTTTATCGCGTCATAAATTCACGTTATTGGACAAAATCTTCCATGTAATCACAACACATCTAAACCAATCTACACGATTTACTTGTGTTGAGTTGTATAATATACTATCTGTGTGAGCAAGGTTGTGTGAGTTTATAGGCATTCGAAGCTGCTGCCTTTCGGTTGCGCGTTACCTATACAGTTGCTAGTCTGTAGCGATAGATGGCGTAGATAGCCAATTGTTTATGCCGAGCGCCAAATAAGTAAATATTTGAATTAGCCCATTTCAAGTCTTTAATTTTAATGTCTTTAATTATAAAGGTAGGCACTGCTTTTCTGCCTCTTTGTACTGCACGCCACTGGCTGTGATGTTTGTTTAATTGATTTTTGTTTATTGTTTATGTACTACATAATACATTAAAATATTACTAAATATTAGTTAGGTTGTTAGGTATGCCAGGACTTAAAGTTGAGAAATTCCTTTCAAGAAATGTGCTAGTAAATGTACAGCCTAATGAAATTTTCTATACATATTATATTTTTGTTGTTCAATCCTTAAATAAACTTATCAAAAACTGATTTTCGGGCATTCTGAGCATTTCGGTGCCAGGTGCTAAGAAGGTAAAGGTGAAGTAGGTACAGTTAAAATTAACGAATTAACTACAGAAAGCGCATCAAATATGTTTGACATCACAGTTGACTTTTTATACAAGCTTCCATACTATGACAACTTAACATATTATTATGTCAATTTTCGTCTTCGACACTCAGACGTCCACTGATCAGTCTTGTGTACAGTGGCTTTAGTAAAGTACCTCCTCATAATTTCCCACCAGCTCTCCCGCTGACACGATAGACAGCGATTTCCCGCTATGAACTCTATCCCAGAGGAAATTAACTTCTTATGTTTCACGCCTCTCTTCGGCCGCAGACAATTGAATCTTCCCAACGCAAAAGTGATATATTTCTGTCACATTCATCCCAATAATTTCCCGCTTGCAATTTTTGGTCTTATGCGTTCCTTGCTTGAATACTTGTCGGAAACATAGAGCGGCTTCTATATAGGTTTTCTTACTAAAGTAGTAAATCAACGTTCATATTGTAATTCAATGCTGCAACTTTCGCCTATGTCTATGTCCTTTTGTCATTTAATTGCATCGTTCATCTCTTGGTCTATACTATCAACGCATGAAGCAGGATTATTTCAATTTTGTTTTGAGATGTCATACAATGTTAATCTTAAAGTAGTAAGTAATTAATCTTACGCGCACTAAGCGCTTTGCTTCCTCGTTCCTGATAAGCACCGCTAAAATTTGGAATGCCCTTCCGTTTTTCCCTATAACTACAATTTGCGTAACTTCAAATCAGGAGTGCGTTCCATCTTAGGCTGCATCTTCTCTTACCATCAGGTGTGATCGCAGCCAAGCACTAGTCTATATATATTTAAGAAAAAAAAATAGTTATGACATCTCATATAGGCTCTGTTCTCATTGGCGATGGACTTTTAGCTCAAAAGATGCGACGTCATCGTCCGTCGGGATGTTTTTTTTACCGATGACCCACATTTTTATAACGGTCAGTTTAGTTTGCTTGCGTTTTTTGTTCGATTCCAAGTATTTCGCTCGTTCATATTATAGAGGCGGTTGAGAAAGTGAAACAAAAACTAAAATTGCTTTGATTACAATATCGCTGTGTAGTTTGATGTCTGGAAAGGCACGTTTTTACTGATCCAATGTCTGTCGACAGCGAACGTTCTTCTTGTCTCCTTCATCCTGGGAATTGTTTCTGCAGCTAGGCGATGTCCGCCTAATTTGCGGTAAAAACTGGTACTTCTGCCCTTTAGATCACTCCAACCAGTCGGGCTCACTCTACAGCAAACCACTCCAAGTAGGCCACCCAGGTCGGCGAGGACTCAGCGAAAGCTGTCACTGTATTGTGTCGTTTACACTTGACACTTCAATTAAGCGTTGGTATACAGCATTTGACTCTGGATGCAACAACCATACCAGCCTGGGCATACCAGCATCGCTGTCAACAGTTATTGGATCAATGGAAACCTGCCATAACAAATAGGGTTGTTCATTAACATTGATATTGACCTAAGATTTGCAAAGAAAGGAAATTTTCGTCCATGTCTCATTTTCAATTTACACAATATTATGTCAAAACTCTGTCATAAGTCGTGTATTTCTAAATATTGAAATAACTATACCGAATCGATCCTACGCGCACGTTACGTGTTTCAAGACCCCCATAAAGCGCTGTTTCCGCACTGCGTCTATTATAACTGCTTTACGACTGCCGACTAAGTATCCTCGGCGCATGCACGTTAGGGCTTTTTCCGACTAGTGAACAAAATTAGTGCGCTGCATGTTGCCCCGAGCAAACCTTTTCCGTATGTTTTATGGAACAAAAAGCCTGCTCTGCAATTAAATGTTTTTTTTTTATTCGATGACAAGATAGTTCTTGACTGCGATCTGACCTGATGGTAAGTGGCGATGCAGTTCAAGATGGTAGTGGACTAACCTGGAAGGGGTATGGCAGTACATTCAACCCATACTTACCCCTTATCTGTTTCTACACGCCATCGTGCCAAAATGCTAAATCGCTTGCGGCAGGTCTTTGATGCCTCCTATCAGACCAGACCAGAGACAATTTCGAAATTATAAATTGCTTGTTCATGAAGACACATGGAGGACGACATAAAGTAATGTATTCAGCGATGAGCCCCAGTACCACAAAGTTTATCGGGCCTGGCTTTGATAATTCTACGAATTACATTTCAGATTAAATCACTTAGGGCCTATTTCAACATAGCCAACTAAATCGTAATCGACGATTAAGTTTGACGTTTTGACAGATTGCGAATACATAAAACGTCAAACAGCCAATTTTTCGTTTAAACACTGTTCGACGATTGTGAAACAGGCCCCTCGAGAGGTTCACTTATATTTTTTAGCGGTATTTAATCGCGCGAATAACCCACGCGACCTTCTGAACTCTCAGTTTCGTATTTTGTATGTAACAGATTTTTTTTTTAATAATGAATAGTAGCCAAGCTGAACTTTACTAAAATTCTTTTCAAGTAAACGGAAAGCTTGTTTTAAGAGTGGGTACAACAATTATAGTGCAACGGGTAGAGGCCGAATCGTCGACTTTACCACACTTTTAACTGTCAAACTTTGCTTTTTTTTTGCGATTTGCTTCTTCGTTCCTGTTACGCACCGCTAGGATTTGGAATGCTCTTCCGGCTTCCGTTTTTCCCTCTAACTATAATTTGGGTACCTTCAAATCAAGAGTGAATAGGCATCTTCTAGGCAAGCGCGTTCCATCTTAGGCCGCATCCTCACTTACCATCAGGTGTGATTGCGGCCAAGCGTTAGTCTATATATTTAAAAAAAAAAAAAAACTATTTTTTGAAAATTGTATTAATTTATAACGACAAGTAAAGATATTGAATTGAATTAAGCCTCAATAGTCTAACTGTTAATGGTGCGGACTGAGAACTAAAAGGTCGCAAGTTTGATCCCCACCCATTGCACTATTGTCGTACCCGCTCCTAACACAAGCTTTCTGCTTATTTGGAGAGGAGGGGAGAATATTAGTCAAATTCAACTTGGCTAATATTGTTTAAAAAAAATTGAATTGTTGAGGTTATAAAACCGTCTCTTCCATGCGTATTAGCCCTTATTTGATATCCACGGTTTTGACTTCAACCCAATGTTCGGTGTTGAACGTGTAACAGTGTAATCGCTCACTGTTTATGGGGAGGGTTATATTCGCGGTACTTAAGGACGGGATTTCGCAAAGAGTAGGTATAAAAACGCACTTCTACACATGCACCGTTCACACGCACACACAGGCGCGGGCAAGCTGCGTTAAAAGTGAGTGAATTAACTTGTTTTGATACTTGGATATAAATTGTTTATGTTTTATTTTTTTATTTTTTATTTTCGTCCGGACTTGCTGTACACTAAGTTAGACTTAGATTTAGTCTTAGTCTTAGACTTCGATTTAGACTTTTTTAAGCCACTGGGAAATGCATTAGACTAAGACTAAGTCTCTTTTTTAAGTCTAAGCCTAAGTCTAACACTAAGACTAAGACTAAGACTTAGACTTAGTCTTAGTCTAAGACTAAGTCTTAGTGTTAGACTTAGGCTTAGATTTGAACTCAGACTTAGTCTAAGTCTAAGTTTAATTCTAAATCTAAGTCTAAGTTGAGCAAACCAAATTGATAATATATTTTGAAAAGAAGAAACTAAGTACTAGGTACCTATGGTACCTTCAATATAATAGCATTATTTTATTATTTGATAGAATTTCGAAATTTCTTGC
Source organism: Hipparchia sbordonii (assembly GCA_038048805.1). Lineage (NCBI taxonomy): Eukaryota > Metazoa > Arthropoda > Insecta > Lepidoptera > Nymphalidae > Hipparchia > Hipparchia sbordonii. The sequence goes on from JBBIWI010000010.1 coordinate 10,399,885, forward strand.
AAAGTTACATTCCCCGAATGTAGTACTGACCTGCATGTATACCTCGAAAACTTCTATTGGAACTCCTAGATCTTTAGAGTAAGTTGTATTGAGTTTGGGCTCGTTTTGTAAGTTATGATGAGATCTTACCACTGGCCTTATTGGAGTGACCTGATGGTATACTTCGAAGACTACTACTGTATCTTCTAGACAGCTACAGCTAGTTATATCGAGTTTGGGCTCGTTTTGTAAGTAATGATGAGATCTTACCACTGGACTTGTTGGAGTGACCTGATGGTATACCTCGAAGACTTCTATTGGAACTCCTAGATCTAATCATCATAACTTACAAAACGAGCCCAAACTTAATACAACTAACTCTAAAGATCTAGGAGTTCCAATAGAACTCTTCGAGGTATACCATCAGGTCACTCCAACAAGTCCAGTGGTAAGATCTCATCATAACTTACAAAACGAGCCCAAACTCGATATAACTAGCTGTAAAGATCTAGGAGTTCCAATAGAAGTCTTCGAGGTATACCACCAAGTCACTCCAACAAGTCCAGTGGTAAGATCTCATCGTTACTTACAAAACGAGCCCAAATTCGATATAACTAGCTGTAGCCGTCTAGAAGATCCAGTAGTAGTCTTCGAAGTATACCATCAGGTCACTCCAACAAGTCCAGTGGTAAGATCTCATCATTATTTACAAAACGAGCCCAAACTCGATATAACTAGCTGTAGCCGTCTAGAAGATCCAGTAGTAGTCTTCGAAGTATTCCATCAGGTCACTCCAACAAGTCTAGTGGTAAGATTTCATCATTACTTACAAAACGAGCCCAAACTCGATATAACTAGCTGTAGCCGTCTAGAAGATCCAGTAGTAGTCTTCGAAGTATACCATCAGGTCACTCCAACAAGTCCAGTGGTAAGATCTCATCATAACTTACAAAACGAGCCCAAACTCGATATAACTAGCTGTAAAGATCTAGGAGTTCCAATAGAAGTCTTCGAGGTATACCACCAAGTCACTCCAACAAGTCCAGTGGTAAGATCTCATCATTACTTACAAAACGAGCCCAAACTCGATATAACTAGCTGTAGCCGTCTGGAAGATCCAGTAGTAGTCTTCAAAGTATACCATCAGGTCACTCCAACAAGTCCAGTGGTAAGATCTCATCATTACTTACAAAACGAGCCCAAACTCGATATAACTAGCTGTAGCCGTCTAGAAGATCCAGTAGTAGTCTTCGAAGTATACCATCAGGTCACTCCAACAAGTCCAGTGGTAAGATCTCATCATTACTTACAAAACGAGCCCAAACTCGATATAACTAGCTGTAGCCGTCTAGAAGATCCAGTAGTAGTCTTCGAAGTATACCATCAGGTCACTCCAACAAGTCCAGTGGTAAGATCTCATCATAACTTACAAAACGAGCCCAAATTCGATATAACTAGCTGTAAAGATCTAGGAGTTCCAATAGAAGTCTTCGAGGTATACCACCAAGTCACTCCAACAAGTCCAGTGGTAATATCTCATCATTACTTACAAAACGAGCCCAAACTCGATATAACTAGCTGTAGCCGTCTAGAAGATCCAGTAGTAGTCTTCGAAGTATACCATCAGGTCACTCCAACAAGTCCAGTGGTAAGATCTCATCATTACTTACAAAACGAGCCCAAACTCGATATAACTAGCTGTAGCCGTCTAGAAGATCCAGTAGTAGTCTTCGAAGTATACCATCAGGTCACTCCAACAAGTCCAGTGGTAAGATCTCATCATAACTTACAAAACGAGCCCAAACTCGATATAACTAGCTGTAAAGATCTAGGAGTTCCAATAGAAGTCTTCGAGGTATACCACCAAGTCACTCCAACAAGTCCAGTGGTAAGATCTCATCATTACTTACAAAACGAGCCCAAACTCGATATAACTAGCTGTAGCCGTCTGGAAGATCCAGTAGTAGTCTTCAAAGTATACCATCAGGTCACTCCAACAAGTCCAGTGGTAAGATCTCATCATTACTTACAAAACGAGCCCAAACTCGATATAACTAGCTGTAGCCGTCTAGAAGATCCAGTAGTAGTCTTCGAAGTATACCATCAGGTCACTCCAACAAGTCCAGTGGTAAGATCTCATCATTACTTACAAAACGAGCCCAAACTCGATATAACTAGCTGTAGCCGTCTAGAAGATCCAGTAGTAGTCTTCGAAGTATACCATCAGGTCACTCCAACAAGTCCAGTGGTAAGATCTCATCATAACTTACAAAACGAGCCCAAATTCGATATAACTAGCTGTAAAGATCTAGGAGTTCCAATAGAAGTCTTCGAGGTATACCACCAAGTCACTCCAACAAGTCCAGTGGTAATATCTCATCATTACTTACAAAACGAGCCCAAACTCGATATAACTAGCTGTAGCCGTCTAGAAGATCCAGTAGTAGTCTTCGAAGTATACCATCAGGTCACTCCAACAAGTTCAGTGGTAAGATCTCATCATAACTTACAAAACGAGCCCAAACTCGATATAACTAACTCTAAAGATCTAGGAGTTCCAATAGAAGTCTTCGAGGTATACCACCAAGTCACTCCAACAAGTCCAGTGGTAAGATATCATCATTACTTACAAAACGAGCCCAAACTCGATATAACTAGCTGTAAAGATCTAGGAGTTCCAATAGAAGTCTTCGAGGTATACCACCAAGTCACTCCAACAAGTTCAGTGGTAAGATCTCATCATAACTTACAAAACGAGCCTAAACTCGATATAACTAACTCTAAAGATCTAGGAGTTCCAATAGAAGTCTTCGAGGTATACCACCAAGTCACTCCAACAAGTCCAGTGGTAATATATCATCATTACTTACAAAACGAGCCCAAACTCGATATAACTAGCTGTAAAGATCTAGGAGTTCCAATAGAAGTCTTCGAGGTATACCACCAAGTCACTCCAACAAGTCCAGTGGTAAGATCTCATCATTACTTACAAAACGAGCCCAAACTCGATATAACTAGCTGTAGCCGTCTAGAAGATCCAGTAGTAGTCTTCGAAGTATACCATCAGGTCACTCCAACAAGTCCAGTGGTAAGATCTCATCATTACTTACAAAACGAGCCCAAACTCGATATAACTAGCTGTAGCCGTCTAGAAGATCCAGTAGTAGTCTTCGAAGTATACCATCAGGTCACTCCAACAAGTCCAGTGGTAAGATCTCATCATAACTTACAAAACGAGCCCAAATTCGATATAACTAGCTGTAAAGATCTAGGAGTTCCAATAGAAGTCTTCGAGGTATACCACCAAGTCACTCCAACAAGTCCAGTGGTAATATCTCATCATTACTTACAAAACGAGCCCAAACTCGATATAACTAGCTGTAGCCGTCTAGAAGATCCAGTAGTAGTCTTCGAAGTATACCATCAGGTCACTCCAACAAGTTCAGTGGTAAGATCTCATCATAACTTACAAAACGAGCCCAAACTCGATATAACTAACTCTAAAGATCTAGGAGTTCCAATAGAAGTCTTCGAGGTATACCACCAAGTCACTCCAACAAGTCCAGTGGTAAGATATCATCATTACTTACAAAACGAGCCCAAACTCGATATAACTAGCTGTAAAGATCTAGGAGTTCCAATAGAAGTCTTCGAGGTATACCACCAAGTCACTCCAACAAGTTCAGTGGTAAGATCTCATCATAACTTACAAAACGAGCCTAAACTCGATATAACTAACTCTAAAGATCTAGGAGTTCCAATAGAAGTCTTCGAGGTATACCACCAAGTCACTCCAACAAGTCCAGTGGTAATATATCATCATTACTTACAAAACGAGCCCAAACTCGATATAACTAGCTGTAAAGATCTAGGAGTTCCAATAGAAGTCTTCGAGGTATACCACCAAGTCACTCCAACAAGTCCAGTGGTAAGATCTCATCATTACTTACAAAACGAGCCCAAACTCGATATAACTAGCTGTAGCCGTCTAGAAGATCCAGTAGTAGTCTTCGAAGTATACCATCAGGTCACTCTAACAAGTCCAGTGGTAAGATCTCATCATAACTTACAAAACGAGCCCAAACTCGATACAACTAACTCTAAAGATCTAGGAGTTCCAATAGAAGTTTTCGAGGTATACATGCAGGTCAGTACTACATTCGGGGAATATAACTTTACAAGAAATTTCGAAATTCTATCAAATAATAAAATAATGCTATTATATTGAAGGTACCATAGGTACCTAGTACTTAGTTTCTTACCTTTCTTTTCAAAATATATAAAGTATCAATTTGGTTTGCTATGAACTATTTCGCGTTCGTACAGCGATGTTTTTCGATACCAGCATCTGCTTGCAACCAGCGCAGCCTCCACTCAGAAAGGCGGTCAAACGCCGACTGATTGATATTTGAATTTTGAATTTTGAAATGAAATCAAACCAGTGACCGAGTAAAATCAAAATAAGCCTTATTGCACATTATTTTAAGATTCGGTTTAAACCAAAATATGTGAAAAAATTACACGCGATGCTATATTTTTTTTTTTATACTATTTGTACTATTTTTGATATTTTTCTCTCCAAGATTTTGAGTTGAACATATCTGCTAACAGATAGTATTTTTTAATTACATAAAACCGGTATATTATATACAAGAAATGTACCTAAAGTCGCCCCAAAATCGTGAATTTTGTGTGAAGAGGTGACGGGAAATAATTTTTATAGTACTAAAAATTGAGATTTTGAACAAAATCAACTCCCAAGATTTGGAGATTAAGGACCAATCTATGTGTAGCAATTTTTATTTCCATCTTATTTGGTTTAACTTAGTCACAATATGTACCGAAAGTCACCCGATATGCGGAAACGCACTCTTAATTGGACCCCGTCGCGCCGCGCCTAGCCGCCCCACCATAGAAAATACTCCGGCCAATATCGCCGCTTCGACACATTATGGCACGTACTTTGGTACGGCGAACAACAGACCAACCACTTTCAAACAATTTATCCAACCCTAGTGGTTCTGTTGTTGGAACCCCTGTGCATTATTCCTATGACGCGTGGGTACTTGTTACAAAATCAAAAGAGTACCTATTCCCACGTCGAACTTTCATAACAACGCGGAAATAACCTTCTTCATGGGGCTTTGGATTAACACTATTCTGACACAGGGTTAACAAGGGAAGTTATCTATGAACGTATTTACTTTGACTTTGCTCTGACTTTACTTTCGAGATAAAATACGATTCTATTTTATATTCAGGTATGATCACACCCAAGCGCTAGTCTATATATTTAAAATGTTTATGCTCTGCAGATCTCAGCCTGAATGCACAACTTATTCTGTAAATTAACTTTCATGTCATAAATAAATGCAGTGGCCACATTCACCTTCGATCAAAAATTTACCTTTAGCCAAAATGGGCCGAATGCAGCGAATGATTATACATCGATGGCTGAATGTTTTGGCCAAAGCCCTCCGACTTTTTTATTTTCTATACGTATTTAGGGATTATGGGATGGTAAGAAAACAGTCACCTCTTAAGCACTATTTAATCCTTGAGTTCCGTGTTCACGTGTGTACAATGCCGGGAACAAATTACGACTCTCTCAGTAAAATGTAATTTCTTTAACAAAATACATCGGTAGCGGCGGGGCGACTCGCTGCATCAGCAACAGGAGTCGTGTTACGCTATGCATGTGTCCCTACACGTAGCATCCATCGAAATTGAACGAAGTGTCGCGAATGTGAGAGGGCGATGAAGTAAGCGACGCCCGGGCGGGCAGTGATTCGCCAGAAAATAACCAAATCAAAACAAAGACACTACTTATTTCAAAGTGTTATTATTTTTGACAAGTTGCAAGGTAATTTTAAAAATAAATTACGACTATTTTATTAACTTTTAACCGATCTTGATCGAAATTTCTCAAGAATATTAGACTTTCGGCTTCGTCCACAAATTGACCTTCGGTCGAATGCTATTAGTCACCGATTAGTGGAATTGGCTTAATTCTTCCAAGTTATATCGCTAGCACATTAGGACGCATTATCCTTACCAGCACATGTTATAGCAGTCATCGGATAAAAAAATGAGATCAAATGAGTCACACAATATAGACAGTCATGAAGGTATCTAGAAATCCTCGCTAAGATAGACAGCACAGTAGTTCAAAGTGATTGAGAAACATTAGACGGGTCTGTGGTTTGCCGCGGCGCCGTCGCGTCACCTAGACGCCAGGGACCCGATTGGACTGTGTCTACCCGATACTCTTAATTGTAGCAATTTTTAATACGTTCTGACTATATTGTATTGTTTTTATATAAAAAAATATTAACTACTAGATGCTTCCCGCGACTTCGTTCGCGTGGATTGAGGTTTTTTATTCCCTCGGCAACTCTCTTATTTCCCGGGAAAAATGATATGTGCTATTCCAGACTATAATCTATCTCTTTGCCGTATTTCAGCCAAATCGGTTCAGGCATTGCGACGTGATTCGCATTTAAAATATTATAATAAGAAATAGGATTACAATCAAATACAATTAAAGCAAATTTAACTAACTATCATCTATCACTTCATAATTTTTTATATTATGCGGTTTTTTTAGCATTTTATTCCAGAAATATCCAATACTAATAAATATTGTGAAACTTTAATGCGCAATATTTGTTTAAGAGAGTCTCTATGTCATTATCTTCCGTAGAGTAGCAATTATAGAGGTAAAAGAAGATGCAAAGAGGACACAGAAGCTTACTTTTAGCACTAGAAGTAATGCTAACAAGAGATCCGAGAGATAAGCGGAAATTATTGAAAAAAGGAATGTGCTCATCAATCTATAATTATATAAAAAGGCTTGTCCTGACTGACTGACTGACTGACTGACTGACTGACGATCAACGCACAGCCTAAACCACTGAAGTTAGAAACTTGAAATTTTGACAGTAGGTTCCTTTTATGACGTAGGCGAGCACTAAGAAAGGATTTTTCGAAATTCGCCCCCCAAGGGGGTAAAAAGGGGGGTTAAAGTTTGTATGAAACTCCGTCATTTTTCGAGTTATACTCATGAAATTCGGTATTTAGGCTTTAAATTGAAAACAAAGAAGTACGTGTTTCACAGTTTTTAAAAATTCTACCCCCTAAGGGGTTAAATAGGGGTTGAATATTTGTATAATAGTCCTTCGTTCTTCAAGTTATTTTTCAAGTTACGTTTATGAAACTTGATATTTTGGCTCTTGATTAAAAATAAAGAATTACGTATTTTACATTTTTTTTAAATTCTCCCCCCAAGGGGGTAAAAAGGGGGGTTAAAGTTTGTATGAAACTCCGTCATTTTTCAAGTTATACCCATGAAATTCGGTATTTGGGCTTTCAGTTAAAAATAAAAAAGGACGTGTTTCACGGTTTTCAAAAATTCTACTCCCAAAGGGGTTGAATGGGGGTTGAATGTTTGTATGAAAATCCATAATTTTTCAAGTTAATATCGAGCAACGGATCTACGTGATTCTTTGATGGGTATGGTTGCAGACAGTGTGTTATAGGTTACTTTTATTCGGACAAAATCAGGAGTCCGCACGGGATTTTCAAAGAACCTAATTCCACGCGGACGAAGTCGCGAGGGGACAGCTAGTATAACAATATAAACTAAAGGTTGACCATGTTCGACGGAAAAAAGTCGTCAGTTAGTATCTACAGAATACGTTTGTCTGTGTATGCGGAAATGGTTAGTCAACATTATGTGTTTTGAATAACATGGAATCGAAGGGCAGAAAGTATTTGGGTAGTTATTCTCGGTATGCGAATTGAAAAAGGCCGTTACAAGTTGGAAACATATACACAGTGGGGATTACGCGCGTCGCATTAGCATATAATAGTGTATATTTGCATTCGGTTACTGTGGCTTATATTTTACGTCCGCTCATTTTTCAGAAATCCGACTCGATTGCTGCAGCGTAACTGCCTAATTTATGCAAAATACGGCACATGATTGTGCTACTGTCGGCCGCTTTTAGAGTTCCACTCAATAAAAAATTTAAAAACCCGGAAATTTTTATATAACGTCTACCATATTGATTTGTTTATTTAGAAAGAATATCAGCCAAGATTTTTTGTTAGAGGTTCTATTAACTCACAAAAACGTTAAAACCCTACCTAAAGCCGTCTCCAACCGCCCCTATAACGGCCCCTGTCCTCACATCTAACCTATTTAACCACAACACGTCAGAAAAACCACCATCTGAACGTGAGGGTAACTATCAAACATATCTAACTACTACTTAATTAATTACTCTCATCTAAACCTACGGGTAATATATATTCGATTAGGGCGTGATTGCTATCACCACCCGTCAATCAAATACAACGACCTAGACGCGGGAGCATCCAATAGCCGTATGAGTCTCTGGAAGAGACTGAATTAATAACGTCCAAAGCGCTGTATTTATACTAACGGCGCGGCGGCAGACCGGCGCCTACGTCGTCAACAAAGTCAAACTACCTACTACTAATTTTTATAAAACTACCTTCAATACCTACATTAAAGTTGTATATCTTTACTATTTCAATATATCGCTAACACGGCCATCCTACATGGTGACCGCCCCGGGCACCCCACGAGTCTCATCAATCATTCTATACTCATCGGAATATTTCATCATGCGACCCCAGAATTCAATCAACATGACCATCCCACCTAAGGGAACTAGCCAAACTTAGGAGACAGATGTGTCATCGTTGAAAGTTGGTGAAAACTGTCCATCATGCGACCCCGGAACTCATTCAACATGACCATCCCACCTAAGGGAACTTGCCAAACTTAGGAGACAGATGTGTCATATTGAAAACCACTTGCACTTAAAGAACATTTAGCTCACTTAAGTGTTCGTTCTCAAGCTCGGGCGCTCGCAATCCAATGTGACGTTCTTCATTCAAATTCATTTATTCATTACTTAAACTGTGCAACACAAAATGTCAATGTCCATGATGCAATATTCCTCATCAACCCTTTTCTTTTTTTTTTTATCACTGCTCGGTCTAACCTGACTTTATCTAATGATCCAAATAAGCAATTTCTCACGTTTTAATTTGACTGATTTTAAACTGACAAAAACTTTATTTGGACAATAATAATTGAACTGTGAACGTGTTCATACCACTTCTGATATTAACTCACAAAAACGTTAAAACCCTACCTAAAGCCGTCTCCAACCGCCCCTATAACGGCCCCTGTCCTCACATCTAACCTATTTAACCACAACACGTCAGAAAAACCACCATCTGAACGTGAGGGTAACTATCAAACATATCTAACTACTACTTAATTAATTACTCTCATCTAAACCTACGGGTAATATATATTCGATTAGGGCGTGATTGCTATCACCACCCGTCAATCAAATACAACGACCTAGACGCGGGAGCATCCAATAGCCGTATGAGTCTCTGGAAGAGACTGAATTAATAACGTCCAAAGCGCTGTATTTATACTAACGGCGCGGCGGCAGACCGGCGCCTACGTCGTCAACAAAGTCAAACTACCTACTACTAATTTTTATAAAACTACCTTCAATACCTACATTAAAGTTGTATATCTTTACTATTTCAATATATCGCTAACAGTTCTTAAATTAATAATAAATAATTTATCGAAAGAAATCACTGTTTATGAAATTAATAATAATAAGCGCTAAAGTACCACTTTTACTTGTGTTTAATGAATGTTGTTCCGCTCTTAATATAACTACTAAACTACCCTATGACGTATTTGTAAACAGAATTGACTAGCTTTTATCCACCGAAATAAAGTTTAGTCGCTGGTCTGCCTTCTTAGGACAAATACTAAAGTAAGGGAGATTATTCTATAAGACCAAAAACTTTGTTTGCTTATAATTCTGGTTTTAGAACGAACACTAGATATAGGGTAGCTAATGTGTCCTCAGTAGCTGTGTAGCTTAAGACTCCTCGTTTTTGGCTAGCGAATTAGTTTTCTCATGATGACTACGGGACCCTAACTTAGGCATGTTCTCACTTGCGCTTGACCAGTTATTCTCTCTACATTTATTAAGTACAGTAATATGTCTTAAGTTGATGAATAATGTTGTCCTTGTACCAGTTTAAGACGTTTCGTGTTTACTTTTTAACGTTCCTTGTAGTTTTCGAAACGTAGGTATGTAATTTGTCGGTAATTTTCCAACGTATTTCCATATTTTGTTTAATATTGTGGGAATGCCGAAAGAAAAATTAATTTTAGTTATTTCTGAAAACTGTAGTTAAGACAAGAAATAGATTAATAGTAATTTAGTTTGAAATATAGTATAACTAAAGTATTTATTACTAGTTTTTGTCCGCAGCTTCATCCGCGTGGAGTAGGATTTTGACAATCCGCGGGAACAATTTTCAATTGCAAAAATCACGGACCGTTCCTCCGTTACTGAGTGATTGTAGGACAAATCATCAAAAAAATTGTACTATACATTTTGTAAACATATTCATCTAACGTTCTTGGGGACATCGGTCGGCCACGACTACGTCTGTGTTAACTTAGAGACTGAGTTAACTTGTGTGAACTTAGAGATCAAAGTTTAGAGGAAATATTCTTTGAGTACCTACCCGAGAGGTGCAAATAAGTTTTTTTTTAATTCCACCCCTAAGGAACGGAAAAATAATGCAGGAAAATTACTTGTATGAAGAATGTTTTTTAAAACCTCTTGATTTTAAAATAGGACTGTCGCTTTTGATTGGTGATCCAAAACTCTGAAGGTAATATTACTTTGAACCCAACCCAAATTCAAAAATTCAGCTAGTTCTCTTATTGGGTGCTCTCTCTATGCCATCTGGATTGTAGAATAATCGGGAAGACTTCGGTGTGCGCTTTAGTGCTCGGGAAAGAATTTCAATAAGTTGTGTTCATTTGCAAATTGCGCGCCCCGACGTCACCTAATGGAATAGGAATCTAAGGGCCGCGTGCCGACCGCTCGCAAATCTGCTTATTGGATTATAGAGAGCCTCTTTTATGGATTCACACTTGACGAATTCAACGGCTCATTAGATATTATACTTGCTAGTTGCCAGGCTCGCTAATTATGGACCTAATAAGAAAGCTCAGTCATTCAGATGAATCGGGCGATGGAGAGATAGGTACATTATCCTTGGAGTTTCTCAAGGCTCCAACGTAAACGTATGAGAAAATTCTTTGAGTGCTCACGACTTCGTCCACATTGACATCCACGTTTATTGAAATTGTTGATTCTTTCAAACTTTACTTTTTTTTAATTGTGTTCCTCTCTTTTTTTCCTTCGGAATGGGGGTCGAAAACTTTTATAGGTCGGTATTTAGCTCAGATGTTTTGATGCTATCTGTTTTGCACTCCTTTAGAAATCCCTACTTAGGAAGAACTTTTATGCTACTAATATTATAAACGATTTTGATTTTGATGAGTGAGGTGTCAATTGTTTCGTTACGTATATTATGGTCCGAGTGACAGGCTACATTTTCCACGAAAAAAATCAATATGAAGGATTTATATCCCATTTTCTGTAGTGGGGTTACTTTTTAAACTATTTTCTTGTGTGATAATGTTATGTTGAAAACGAATAATCTTCCCCTTTCCCTGCAAATAAGCCTAAAAACTTATGCTACGAGTGAAATACATAACAGCATCGAATGGGGTTTCAGCCCTCAACCGGACCTTTGCCTTACCTAAATAACGTAGGTACCTACTCCTATCACTGGCTATGCTTAATTGGAGGAGGAAGGGGAATAGTAGAAAAAAAAATCGCGGGTACTGTTTAATTTTCCGGGATAAAATGGAGTCTATGTGTCAATCCTGGGTTTGAGTTGCCGCCATTCCAAATTTCAGTCAAATCGGTTCATTCTTTGTGGCGTGAAGGAGTAACAAACACACACACACACACATACAAACTTTCGCCTTTATAATATTAGTGTGATACCTACTACTATGAGTCATTGGCGTCATCAACGGCCGATAAAGAAGGAGCTGCACGCGGTGGCCGTTGAAAAATGCCAGTGACATTATTAGCATCTCGGGGATACATTGGTATGCCGCGAGCGAGCGCCCCGAATGCCATTACTCATTTATTCATCGCCCGCACGTACTTTATGCTGAAACTTGCTGTAGTATAACCGCTAGAAACACGCCTGGCTTTTGTGTCGTGCAAGCTTGCCGGGATCTCGCGTCTTCGGCCACGATTTAGCCGTAGCTCTAGAGTCCAGACACTAAAGTGTGTCTACGAGGTACGGGTATGAACTACGTAGACTGTTACAAGACTGCAGAGTTGCCCTAACTGCCCGAAAGGGTACCTATTGCTGATTTCTACTCGTAGACTACTTCATGTAGCGTTTTACACAACCCCATGCAGTGGCAGAGACGTAGCATGGTCGGGTCGAGACCGAGTAGATTACGATCTCTCAGGATAGCTTTTTCTTTAACACTCTATTGGATGCTTGATGCATTGGATGCTGCGATGATGCTATGCTGATAATATGTACTATTATACAATATCATAAAAGCGGAAATTCTAATAAATTCGAAACATCAAACGTGTAAACTAACGGCGAAATCCCCAAGCGTCTCTTACTTCTTAAGAACTTCTTTAGTTTCAAGACTGTCTTGCTTGAGTTTTTGTCCATACACCGCATGTAAAAAAAACTTTCACTTAAATAAAGCGTTTGGGTAACAAGTAATGAAATATATTTTAAATACGAGGTAACTAGCGCTACTTATCTAAAAGGAACAGTCAATACCAACGCATTGGCTGATGTTGAAGAACCAAAATTCTTGCATTTCAATAATTTTGGAACAAAATAAAATAATGTGAAATTATATGAAACAATGTTCTGGAATTTATATTACGCTACTCCAAAACCGTGTAATTTTACGCAAATTTAATTACTAAAAATATAATTTAAACGCGTTTCCGCCTAACGTCCATGCCACATTGCCACGGAATTTTAATCAGAGGTGCTTTCTTTGCAAAACGGAAAATACCGGCGGCGTTCTGGTCTGGTTTTGTGGAACCGCAATCAAAACCTTCACCAGACCAGACTAGAAAATTTAGAAAATATATATTGTCCCAAACTAATTTCAGCCGGAGATGGCAACTCTTAAAGTTTTTATCTGTTGCTGGCTGTGAAGCTGTATTTAAGATACACATAACTAACTGGTGTCCGCGACTTCGTGTGTGGATTGAAATTTTTCAATAATTCAGGAGAAAGAGAGATAATAGTACATTATGGTACAAGTGTCAAAGTTGGTGATTACCGCTGAGGCGCTATTGAGACCCGAGCCGTTAGGTGAGGGTCTTAAGTTAGCCGAGGACGGTAATCATCAATATACACGTGTATCATACGACGTTTTTCAACACACTTGTGAAGAAAATAATACTAAAATAGTACATTATGGTACAAAACAGTGAAAACGAGTTGTGAAAATTTTTTCGCAATGGCGGGAAAAATTAATGTTGTTATTTGTTCGCCGTCTTGAGATGCTCTTGAGGGCAGGCAAAGATCGACGACCATACAGCCTATTCAGATGTTTATTTGATTTAATCAGTTTTCCGGAATGCGCGCGCACCTTTAATGGCCATAGACTAAAAGAATGAGGTTTCTTTTTTTTTGGCTTTTCTCTTATAGCCACGTACAAAATGGGGAATTTCCAGTTTTCTTTATTACAGAAAAAACAAAAGTTATATTTGAGTGACAGTTTTATTTATTAAACACGTACAAGTTGAAATTATCTATTTAAATACGAAGTTGTATGAAATGAGCAAGCAATAGGTATCTTGGCAATAGGTAGGATTTTTTTTGTAATAGAAACTTTTTTAAGAACAAAGCAACTCAACCAATAACATTAAAAAAAATAATTCTATAACTCACATTATGAATAATGGTAATAAAAAGTCACAGTTTGAGTTAAAGGTGTCATTGTGTGCCTAATTGCGGTGAACCGGGAGCCATTTTATGAGCAAGTGTGTTGAAATAGTACATTATGGTACAAGTGTCAAAGTTGGTGATTACCGCTGAGGCGCTATTGAGACCCGAGCCGTCAGGTGAGTGTCTTAAGGTAGCCGAGGACGGTAATCATCAATATACACGTGTATCATACGACGTTTTTCAACACACTTGTGAAGAAAATAACACTAAAATAGTACATTATGGTACAAAACAGTGAAAACGAGTTGTGAAAATTTTTTCGCAATGGCGGGAAAAATTAATGTTGTTCTTTTGTTCGCCCTCTTGAGATGCTCTTGAGGGCAGGCAAAGATCGACGACCATACAGCCTATTCAGGTGTTTATTTGACTTAATCAGTTTTCCGAAACCTTTAATGGCCATAGACTAAAGAATGAGGTTTCTTTTTTTTTGGCATTTCTCTTATAGCCACGTACAAAATGGGGATTTCGAGTTTTCTTTATTACAAAAAAAAAAAAACAAAAGTTACTGACAGTTTTATTTATTAAACACGTACATGTTGAAATTATCTATTTAAATACGGAGTTGTATGAAATGATTGCTTGCTCAGGTACATTAATTTAACACGATATTTTTATAAATTATTGAACAAGATCTTTTTTGTAATAGAAACTTTTTTAACAACACAGCAACTCACCCAATAAAATTAAAAAAAAAAAATTCTATAACTCACATTGTGAATAATAGTAATCAAAAGTCACAGTTTGAGTTAGAGGTGTCATTGTGTGCCTAGTTGCGGTGAACCGGGAGCCCCTTTATGAGCAAGTGTGTTGAAAAAGTTTTTTATATTCTTCTCCGAAATGCATCTTTGTGCAAAGTCAGTTCAGCGGTTATGCTGTAAAAGGGGACGAATAGACGTGTGATAGACAATATGTCGCAGCTATAATATTAATATTAATATAGTTTTGAATGGCTTTGCCCACACGGTGTGTTATAATAAATCCTTACTAATATTATAAATGCGAAAGTGTGTTTCTTTGTTGGTTTTTTGGTTTGTTCTTCAAAAACGCTGCAACAGAGCTACGGATCGACATGATTTTTTGCATGAGTATAGTTGAGGACCAGTAGGGCTAACATGCGCGTCACGAGACAATTTTTTCTACACTTTACTCGTGAATCTCTGTAGAGATTCATATAGAGATTACGAGTAAACGTGTAGACAAAATTTTCTCGTGGCGCACATGTTAGCCCTACTGGAGAGTGACATAGGCTACTTTTTATCCTGGAAAATCAACGAGTTCCCGCGGGATTTTAAAAACTAAATCCACGCGGACGAAGTCGCGGGCATCAGCTAGTGTTAAAATAAATGTTCAAAAATAGTTTATGGCTATGGGACAAGAAGTCCCCAGTGTAGCCTCTGGCTTACCGTTGCCATGGCAACGAAGCGATTATAATGTTAATGTGTAACGGTGAGCCCCGCAAAGAACGCGGAAGCGAATTTTCCAATAAACCGAGCAATAAACGTATTCGTGACCGCTGCGAGTTTAAATACCTTCTCTTGCATTCCTCTTAGCCACACTCAGGGTTGCCAAACTAATACGTTATATTAGTTACAGTTACCACAACGTTTTGGACAGCCTCCCGGGTGCATTAGTTAGTGCTGAAGTCTTGCCGGGTTCGTTTCCGGGCAGGGGTCATTTGGGAATTTATTACGTATACTAAATGTTTCTGGTCTGATCTGGTTGGATGCTTCGATCGCGTCACGGCGTCTGGTATATAAAATCTGTGTTCTGTGGGTGTGTGTGTACGTGCGTGTGCGTGTACGTGAAAAATTACCTATCGAGGTATCAGCTCGTGTCAAGAGTTTGGTCTAGGTGGCCAAAAAGTAACTCGTAATTATATTACTTGGAACATGATGAATGTCGTTAATTAAAGGAAATAAACCTACCTACCTGTATCTACCTAGATCAACCGTGATGAATCATTGATCACATCCTGAATATAATTTATATACCTACTAATATTGCATTCTATTAATTAGCATAAATAAGGAAAATGCAAAGTGCTATTTTGTTACTTAGAAACAAGTTTTCCAAAGATCTCTCAAGCTCTTAACACATCCTGCGTTCTCAGAATCGAGCTTTAGTTGGAGAGCTAGTGGTAAATTTTGGCTAGGCAGTCAACTAATTTTTTTCTAAGAAAACCTCGTGGATTGACGACCTCAACAAAAAAATACAACTCATTTTTTGAGTTTTAGCATAATTTATATATAATATAGATGACAGAAAGCACTCATGAGGTATTCGTTGAAGTGCATTTACCAGGAAAATACCTATTCACTCTTACCTCGTGTGTACTGGATTGTTGGATATAAGACCTTCTCTGACTTTCCCACCAGCTCTATGATCAATAGGTATTAAGATTTAAACGTAATCCGTTGGTTTGCAATAGAATAATTCAAGATTTCCTGGTTGCCAGCTTATCACAATAGATCCGTCAGTTCCGTCCCATATAACTGTTAAATCATTTCCTTTCAATCACTATTGTCCGGTGTACGTCCTAACTAGCTAGACATGACTCAGCCGATATGTGGGCAGCCTCACGATAGGTATCACTTCTCTTTCTCTTAAAAAGACTGCAAAAATTTGTTGCCTGGAAGAGATGGAAAAAAGTAGGTAGCGCCAAACTAAATCGGTTTTTTTTTTTGTATTGTTCTTCATTTTAATTACGGTGTACAGTAAAAGTGTTTTCATTCATTTCAGAAATCTTTATATCAAGCTCGGTAATGATTCTATTATCGGATAAATCAATTTTGTGGATGGAAAAAAGAACAAAAATCGTTAATTTCTGTTATCATAAATTGTTCATACAAAATCTATCTTTAAAGTACGTAAGCTAAATGCTCATTCTTAATCATTTAAAAAAAAAATGTTTGCTGCAATCCATGTAGAGGACTCCCAAGTATTGGCAAATAGTACGATTTAAAAAAATATATTTGTCCATGTTGTCTAAATGAATTGACTCCTTAATTACACTTTTTAGTAATTTTATTTACTCATCTTTACTAAAGACAGTCTCTATATTTACAAACATTAATTTGACATAACTTTTGTTCGTATTCAAAAGGTGGATTGAATTGAAACGTTCGCTGCAAAGCTATTAGTTCCCACACGAAAAATTGCCGACGTATTTGGGTGAGACATACATTGTCCGCTTGTTTTCCAGTCATCCATCCGATGCATTTATTTATGCCGTTTGCGGTGGACGGCTGGGCTGGCCGAAACGGGACGGACGCGGCCAGAAATAACCCCGATGCAGTCGCACGACAATTGACTTGTGGAACCGCCACTGATAGGGTAAAGGCCGTGCTACACTTGTCCGTAGCTTGTATTAAATCACCAGCCTGCGACCTGCGACTTCCTACGCGTGATTAGGATTTTTGAATTCCCGCGGAAATTCTATAATTTTCCGGGGTAAAATGTAGCCTATGTGTTAATCCTAGATATCTTGCTATCTTCATTCCAAATTTCAGCCCAATCGGTTCATTCGTTGTGGCGTGAAGGAACACAAACATACTGGATGGATGTTCGAATCCCTACATCCATCCTTATAGGATACATAGATACTGACACAGAAGATCGTCTCAATCGGTGCTAGAGTCATGCTTGGTCAGTTTTTTTTTGCAAGATATGATAAGGTTGAAAGGATATCTAGGTTGTAAAGCACTTGTCTAGAAGAATTCCATTTACTATTTTTTATTTCATCTTGCCTTAAAGTCGCTCAAGTTATATGTAGGAAATGCAAGGCATATGACCTGTTTTATAACAAAAATTAAATTAAAGTTGACAATCGTTTTAAAGTTTATTGAAACAATATGTTATTTTTGTGCATTTTTTTACAAATCTTGTAAGAAGCTGTTATTGTGTGTGTTGATTCATAATATTATTATAATTAAAAAAATCTTTATTGAGTACTAGAAAAAGAAACAAAATCCACCATTTTATTCAAACAAATACTTGTGTGCAATATGCCGCGAGATCGCAAAGTAGTGATCCCTTCTGGACTTGGCATCGCACTAGTTCGTATAGGTATGCGTTTGTAGCTTACCTACTGGAAGATCGCCAGCTGTTTGAATTTTACGTTGCAGGGAGTGATTTTTACTCTATTGCGCTTTTCGACTGGACTCCCAGAAAACGTCTCTAGAAATTGATATGCATGCCATAGGCACGTGTAAACTGTACAAGCCTAGCTTTCGATATAGAATAAGTACCAATAAGTTCCTGCCTGGCTCAGTCTGCTGTGGGATTGAATTTATGGTATTCTTCCTGTACTTAAACCAATAGCTAGAGCTCATACCAGCCAATCAGAGGTGATTGTGATTTTTTCATTGCAGCAATAATTGTCAGACAATCCTACAGCTAGTGTACCTTCAGACATATGTGTCACTGACTTAATTCTCGTTGTGTCATTGCTTTTGGTTCGTGTGTGTTGATTTTATTAATTTACTAGCGGACCCGACAGACGTTGTCCTGTCTTAACTATGAATATTGAAACTCTTTGACGAAATTGGCAGCACGCATTCTGTCAATGTTATGTCAAACGCCATAAGGTTACATCAAAAAGTTTGAATTGTAAAAGCGGTTACATTAGAAATAATTTAATATGGTGGTTAAGTTTTCTTAAATTTTCTAATTTTTCGCGCAATCTTCTTAATTTTTTCTTTCATAAGAACCTTCTCCTGACAATAACAAACACAACAAAAAAAGAATTAGCGAAATCGGTCCAGCCGTTCACGCGTGATGCGCTTACCAACACATTAAGCGATTCATTTTTATATATTAGATTGTTGTGACTCAGGGTGTTCCGCGTCAATGTCACTTTCGATTGAATTATTGGCAAAGAATACAAAAATAAAATTAACTTACAGGCGAATTAGGATTGTTCTTTATTAAGCCAACATTCCCACATGTACTTTATATTTTATTTATAACATGTGCTTCATAGTCTACATATCTTTATCCATGTAGGGGAAAACGCTTTTTGAACCTCAACTTACAGGTTACAGGTTTGTAGCAAGATTCTAATCTTGTTACAAATTCGGCGTGCTTATACTCATAGTTGGCCCAACTTAAACGACGGCAATGACATTGCAGCATTCATCCACAACAACGCGTCATCGTCAGTCGCATGACATCCACAAGTACTAATTTTCGAGCGTCCGCGATTGTTACGGGAACGGCGCCGCGTCGATTTGAATCGAGTGCCTCGGGATTTCACTTCAACACTGGTAACTGATTTGACCCGAAACAGCTCTCACTTCAGGCGTTAGAAATATTGTTCAGCAAAACGTAAACGATGGCAATAACAATTGCTCCATCCGTCCGCGACAACGCGACATCGTTAGTCGCGTGATATCCACAAGTGCTATCTTTCGAGCGTTCGCGATTCTTACGGGAATGGCGCCGCGTCGATTTGAATCGAATGCCTCGGGATTCTAATACATATATGGTAACCGATTTGATTCAATTTGTCTCCCGCTTCAGACGTTAGAAATATTCCGCAAAACGTTAACGATGGTAATAACAATCACTCCATACATCTGCGACAACGCGACATCGTCAGTCGCGTGATATCCACAAGTGCTAATTTTCGAGCGCCCGCGATCGTTACGGGAACGGCGCCGCGTCGATTTAAATCGAATGCCTCGGGATTTCACTTCAACATCTGGTAACTGATTTGACCCGAAACGATTCCCGCTTCAGACGTTAGAAATATTCCGCAAAACGTAAACGATGGCAATAACAATCGCTCCATACATCCGCGACAACGCGACATCGTCAGTCGCGTGACACCCGCAAGTACTGGGTAATTGTCGGCCGCTCGCAATCGTTACGCCGCATGGCGCCGTGTCGGCTTGTATCGAGTGCCTCGGGATTTCACTTCAGCATCTGTACTCTGAAAACCTTAGCAAGAGTGTGCACGCCTCGAAAACGTTGATAGATTTCGATTCTCAAAATAAAATCGGAGTTGAATGGGCCTAATCATCATGCCGAAATACCGATTTTTGTATCACAAAAGTTCCGCTTGGTGTTCTCTCATATCTGTTGTGGGTGAATAGAGGGAGTTTAACCTCTGTTCTGACAGTATAGCTTCGATACTCGAAATCTATCATTTTCGTCGAGATGTGCAAACGCGTACTAAGAGTGTACATAGTGATTTGAGCCGATGCAACTTTCGCTCAGGCACGATCTCGTCCGCGCGGCTCTGGCTGCATTTCTTTTTATCTTCGGTAACATTGTTCGCGTTTCAAACGTTTTGTTTTTTTTCCCCCTCCCGTTTTATCGGCAATAGACGGGTGCTTTTAGCGGTGCGCCGCAGCGTAGCAGTGATGTAGAAATTGTGAGTAAGTTTCAGTTTAGTATCTACTTCTCAAATAACGGTAACACACGTATGGGTTTACTCGACTGGCCAATATAAAAACCTTTTCTCGATTTTATTAATATTTTACAATATGACACCTACTTTAGTATTCTTGCGAGGTCCTGCAGCGTCGCTTCGAGCTTCAGCTTTAGAATATACACTCACCGGCACGGAAACTTGGCCACTCTGTTTTTTTGATATATTTGACACAAAATGTTTTTTTTTGTTTTTAAATCTATGTTAGTACATAAGAAATGCACTTTGTTATGTTTTTAATGCATTTTTACAGTCTCAAAGATTTTATTTTGTTTTAAAAATAATGTTTACTTAAAATCACTAACTTGCAAGGAAAAAAAATCCAGTTTTAAAACACTACAAAATTGAAAATTACTAAAATTTATCAGTCCCCTATACATTTTAATAACGCGTATTTCCTCCTCTTACTCTAATAACCGCCTACATGCGATCTGGCATGCTTTGAATGATGTTTCTGACATCAATTTGCGATAGGTTCTCTCAAGCGGTCACGGCTGCATTACGGAGCTCATTGATTGTTTGCGGCTGATTGGGAGAGGATTTTATCTTTCTTTTGAGCATGTCCCAGATGTGTTCTATCGGATTTAAATCCGGACTACGAGCAGGCCACTGCAGTTTTTGCATACCGACATCTTGAAGGTACTCGTTCACACAGCTGGCTACATGTGGGCGCGCATTATCGTGCATTAACAGGAACTGTCGTATTCAATTAATCCCATATAGGGTACACCATGTTCCTGGATGATCTCTTCGATGTATCGCGTAGCAGTTAATCGATTATCAAAGACAACCAACTCTGTACGGGCATCGGAACTTATTCCTCCCCATACCATTATAGAGCCACCGTGGAAACTAACGGTTTGTGTGGTAGTTTTAGGTAGAAACCGCTCTCCTCTTCTTCTCCATACTCGTTCGCGACCATCTGGTGCTCGTAAAGTGATTCGGCACTCATCAGTAAACAGAACTCGGGCCCACTGCTCGTGAGTCCAGTTAGCGTGCTTACGTGCAAACTGATGTCGAGCTACTCGATGCTCTCTCAGAAGTTCTGGACCTCGTGCTGGCCTGCGTGACTTTAAATTAACTTCCTCCATACGTCTTCTTATCGTACGCTCGCTTACATTCACACGTCTCACGATTTGGAGCCGCTGGCGGATCTCAATAGCAGTGAGGTATCGATTTCTTAAAATTTCTAGGACAATAAAACGGTCATCCCGAGCCGATCTGCGTCTCATACCTCTACTGCCTGGTCTTTGTGTGTAGCTGCCAGTCTCCTGGTGTCGTTTCAAGGCCTACTGCATTGATGAACGCGGTATATTGAGTACAGTAGCCACTTCACGTTGTGTCAGCCCTTGGTTTATTAAGGCTACAGCTTGTGCAACTTGCACTGGTGTTAAAGGCATATTTTTAACTTTAAACCACGATTAAGTCTTTAATTAACGCCACAAAATCACAAAAATTCAGTAACGCAACAATACACTTTACAGAAAACAAAATCAAAGTTTTGAACTTAACTGCTCAAATGACCCAATTCGACTAAAAATTAAAAGTAACAGGCGTGAGTCCTCAGGGATAATTAATTACCCTCTTGAAATAAAGGTAAACATGTTTTTGTTCTTCCGTAATGGGAAACATTTGTTAGAAACCCTTAAAATTGTTGCAAACGCTTGTTATGAGCTTGGCCAAGATTCCGTGCCGCTGAGTGTACTAAGTAATAAAACAAAACAAATACTTTACGTGGACCTAATCGCGAACAATCTCTTGTTCATAATAATAAAGTATTTCATTAAATGAAATAAAATACTGACATAGTTATGAAGAGCACTTCAATTTTGTCTGGAATTACCATTCTGGTAGGAAAGCTTTGTAAATTAATATTATATTGGATTCTTCACCTTATTTTTGTAAAGTAAAAGTTGTATTGACTAAATTAAAAAAAAAAATTAAGTCACACCCGATATGAAAAATCCATGGTTTTATGTGAGACATGCACACCACTTTCCTGCTCCATCATTAGATGAAAGTCATGGTCGTAAGTAAAAACAGTCAAAAATTATATTTTTCTTTAACGTTTTTTCTGGATGTTTTCTCGCATTTTTAAAACATCACTCCACGTGGACGGATTCGCGGGCAAAGTGGTGTGATAAATCACGCCACGTTGGTTAAATATCAAGTGTAGAATCGGTTCGTCTACCCAGACGGTTGGCCAATCGACCCAGAATGCTGAGTCGTCTGCCCTGAATTGGGCCGCGGCTCTCAATTCGCTAACACCTACTACATAACGAGCCGAACAAGAATACTGAAGTGGAAATAGACGAGCTTGCATCGAAATGCCAGTCGCACTGCTTTTTGTATCAAGCTAAGAATAATCCGCTATTAATTTTCTTTTACACCCGTCAAAATATAGTTCTATGACATTCCTACTCCAGTGCGTCTAGAGATTTTTTATTAGGACAAAATATTCCTTGAGTGTGCACTGTGCAGTGCAGTTACAGGTGAACTTAAAATTCATCAATCCACAGATACACGTGAAAGACATAACCTCTCTTTAGTGTCGCGCAGTTGGGTAAAAGTAATCTTCAATTAATCCGAATCGGCGGAGAAGCTAATATAGAATAACGTAATAAAGGAAGCGATACCAATGGTAATTTTTACACACTTCCCTGACTTCTTATGCTTTCTTCTATAATGAGCTTCATCGACTATAACAATGGTAATAAGTTTGCTTAAAATACTAAGATGATTAAAGCCATTATCTTTGAATAGAATCCGTTCGAATGCATTGTTCGTATCGCAATAAAGTGCAATGAAACGTATGGGCTGAATATAATCCATTGTTTTTGTAGCAGCCAATATCCAGCCAGTTATCGTATGGTAATGACTTAGAAAATCACAATATTGTTTGTGAACAGCGTCACGGCTCATTTGTTCTCCACCGCCACGCTGACTTACCGGTTAACGCTCGGACAGGCCGGGCGCACTCCGCATTTTAGTTACAAAAAGCTACAAGTACCCGCCGGGCTCCATTTGTCAGGCCAATTGTGTGGGCTAACGTAATCCGAAAGTCCAGTTTTTTCCCACCATCACCTATTTATATATACATATTTCGATTGCATCAATATATTGTGTCCAGGTTCCTAAACCCAATCTAGCCTTAGTAGGCCGCCTTTGCATGCTGTTGGTTGCTATAAAGTTTTGATCCGTCTAGTCACAGTTAACAATCACAATTGCAACGAGCGATGGGCGGTTCGATACGCGATGTAAAAACGTCGCGCGAACGCAATTTTCAATGTAGAGCACAGTTTATTTATAGACTAGATGCATTACACCTCGTGGGTGGACTAACGTTCAAAAGCTCACCTCACGCAATAATCTCATGTCGATGTAGATTATATTTTATAAGTATATAAATATCTCAGCTCAGAAAGTATTAGTTTTGACTTGTATTTACAACATAGGTGCATCTTTTGTGTCTATTATCATCCAGACGTAAGTATATGTCGTGATGTTTCATATCTCATGATCAGGTAGCAATTAAAGGCTTGCCCTCCATGAAGGCAGAAAGATCCTGCTTAACCTGAAAAAGTCACTTCTTTACCTACTATTCAGAGAATTTTGAGATAAGTGAAGCTGCAGGAGACCTTTGTCCAGGAGCTAAAGGTCTCATCATCATGACCAGTCTATTAACGTCTCACTACTGAGCGCAGTTACCTCTCAGAGAAGGGCTATATATAGTCCACCACGCTGGTCCAATGCGACTTGGTAGACTTCACAAACCTTTGAGAATATTATGGAGAACTTTCAGGAGTGCAGGTTTCCTCATGATGTTTTCCTTCTCCGTTGAAATAATGTGATATTTAATTTCTTAAACGTACATAACTCCGAAAAGTCAGAGGTGTAGGCCCACCTGACACCCATCTCAATTTGAGACCGCAGTCCTAACCGCTAGTTTATCACTGCTTCACGTAGACGTCTACTGGTTGATAAAGAAGAAGAAGAAGACGATGAACAGCAGTCAAACTAAATTGTCTGATTAGTATGCTTAATATTTTTTCCGCAATCTGCGAGGCGAGGCGCAAGATAATTTATAACGTGTTTACGAACATAAACCCACTGCGGCCCGGAAGCGGCGTGACTGCCCAGCGGACATCGAGCCTCGGCGGGCGAGGGAGGCTTTGGGGGGTGTACACATTTCGTCTCATTTACGACAAACTTACGAATCTGTCAAAAATGCATTTTGTGAGCATGAAAGCATAGATTACGCCGGCTAGATCTCTAGGCGCCGATATGAGAGCCAATACATTGAAAAATTGGATTCCTAAGATCTGGCGAAGTGGGCAAAAGTATGCCGGAAAGCGGACCCCTTGTAGTAAGAATATCACTATGTCGAAGAAGTTTAAGATTAAATAGAAATAGAAATATTTTTTATTCAAATAAACTTTTACAAGCACTTTTGAATCGTCAATGAATCTACCACTGGTTCGGAATGCCTTTCCTGCCGAGAAGAGCCAGTAAGAAACTCGGCGGTTGCTCTTTTCAAAAAAAATAAAAAATTTACAATTGTTATTGAACACAGGATAGTTATTACTGTCTTATGAATCACTGGAGCGAATTATATCCACGCTTTTTTATCATTTACATAGTCTTCAATTGTATAATATGCTTTTTTCATGAGAGTAGATTTAATTGATTTCTTAAACTTGTGTAGAGGCAAGTCTAAGATTGACTGTGGAATTTTATTGTAAAACGTCACGCCCATTCTCACAAATGTCTTTTGGACCCTCTTGAGGCGCAGCCCAGGAAACATGAGCCTATTTGGATTTCTACTTGGTCTATCGGACAAATCACTCTCAAATCACTCACAAAAAGCATCAGTAAAGCCTCAATGGCGTAATGGTTAAAGGTGCGGACTGAAAACTGGGTCGACGTTCAATCCTCACCCGTGGCACTATTGTCGTATCCTCTCCTAATACAAGCTATTCGATTATTTGGAAAGGATAGGAGAATATTAGTCAAGTTTGGCTTAGCCAACCTCCAACAAATCCTAGGATTCTTAATTTTATGACGTTAAGAGACAGCTGAAAATTACAGCTGAAGCGCTCTGCTTTATTACGCATAGACGTTGGCATATTTGTTTGTCTGTGATCCTGTTGTTGAATGAATATTGTTCTTTCTAATACTCATTTTTTCAAATATTCTCCGTATTTGACGATGACTTTCGCTGTTGGCTCCAGGACGTAAATCGTGCAAGTGAAAGAAGGATTTTCCTTTGCTCCGTGCGTCCGTCGCACCGCCTGTGTGAACTGAGCTTTATAATGCGAGGGAATGAATTTTAATGACATTAAATTTCAAAAAGCCCTATCGAACGCTTCGTTTATCAAGCAAATTTTTCCACACAACACCCCCCTTAACTACAATTTCAATATGGGGAACATTGACTGCGGGGTTGCAGTGTAAATACGGACTAATTATTAATTTTCGACACTGATTTGTAATCATTGATGTTTTAATACACGCGACAAAAGGGTGCACTACCTTCCTATAATATAGTTATTAGGTTAGAATTCGTGAGTTATTTGCGACATTTCAGCTACCTCTTTTTCATTATAAAGATCAAAAAATTTCAAAACGCAAGCGATGTTTTGAAAGGAATGCGCTTAAAAAAAGGCCAAATAAGCAGAAAAGCGAAACGAAAGTACCGGCCGCGCGTGTCACTTGATAGTTGGGCACCGCGGTATGACAACCATTCATTCCAATTTGATGGGCCCGCGCATTGAGTTTTAGACCTTAGAGATGCTCAAAATTAGAATTCATTCATTGAACCCAATCTGTGGCTCTTCTGACAAATCAAGATTCTACCACCGATTTGAAAAGAAGATTCTTCTGAGAAAAACCGTCAAGAAGTTCAGCAGTTGCACTTTACCTGATTACCTAGTACGGAAACCCTAAAGTTGCCCATAATTTAATCGGAATAATTATAACCCAAGGAGCAAAGTTGAATTCTTATATTACCAGACCTCTTATAATCGTTCTAAACTAGCATTGAATATATCCTTAAACCCTATAACGGCTCATAATAAGAGAGTTTGATCATTCTTATAAGTTAGCAAGGTACGCGTTAATACAGCCACATAATATGACTACTATAAAACCTTGAAGTAAGATTACTCTTATAAATGTTCGTTTCATTGCTTATTAGCCATATAATATTTATAGCCACATAAAGGTTTTAACAAAGTCTTTTAATCTTATTAAAGTAACATCTAAAGTAGCTATGAAGATTTTACCCGTATAAAAGCCTTTTAAAAAGCGTCTATATAATAAATGAATACTTGTTGTTTACATGGCTTTTAAAAAACTCCAAGTAATCAGTAATCACTAATATAGTAATTATAAGAATATGATTCTTAAGATTATTATATTCATAACTTTTACATAACCAAGTCAGCCATTTTGAAGAAATATTCATAACATTAACTGGAATATTATCAAATAGCAACGAAACTGTCGAAAGTGATAGCGGTTCCGTACAATTAAGTTCTTTAATGAAGATGACTAAACAGTCGCATATATTTTCCGAAAGAGAATGTTTGGAATACAGCAGTGACACAAAAATGAATAATGATTGTATAAATTACTAGTAGGGCGCGTGGGTGCGCGGCTCGCTAAAGCGAACCGCGGTTTGTCTGTCCACCAAATAGACCTTCGGGTCTTGATCATCTTTTTGCAAGAAACCACTCTTCCATCTTTAAAAGTCTCCGACGAAATTTGTACGGCCGCCATCTTGAATCCGCCATTTTGGTGTTTTTTTTCAGCTCACTGCTAATTGGATGAGGTTTCGAGTGACTTTTGTTTGAGCAGCCCCCACCTATCTTTAATATCCTGGCCGTGCTCTTCACCCGTCTTCGAAATCCTCAATCATCAGCTCCCTCCATATTTTTATCCAAATGAATTTTTGTCCTCTATACACGAATCCATCAGCAGAAAGGAACGTATCCAAAGTCTTGCATACATTTTATATGAAAAAAAAAAAAATCCGCCATCTTGAATTTTTTTCTATTCATCACGTAGACCATCGGGTTTTGATCATCTTTTTCCAAGAAACCACTCTTCCATCTTTCATAGTCTCCGAGATAGACACCGACGAAATTTGTATGGCCGCCATCTTGAATGCGCCATTTTGAATTTTTTTTCAGCTCCCTGCCAACTGGATGAGGTTTCAAGTGATTTTTGTTTGAACACTCCCCACCTATCGTCGATACCCTGGCCGTGCTCCTCACCCGTCTCCGAAATCCTCAACCATCAGCTCTCTCCATATTTTTCCTCCAAATGAATTTTTGTCCTCTCTACGAAACCATTAGAAATTTTGAACAGGAACCTATTAAAGTCTTGCATATATTTTGTATGGAAAAAAATAAATTCCGCCATCTTGAATTTTTTTTCTGTTCACCAAGTGGAACTTTGGCTCCTGATCATCTTTTGCCAAGAAACCACTCTTCTATCTCTTATACTCTCCGAGATAGACACCGACGAAATTTGTATGGCCGCCATCTTGAATCCGCCATTTTGAAGTTTTTTTTCGGCTCTCTGCCAATTGGATAAGGTTTTGAGTGACATTTGGTTGAACACCCCCCACCTATCTTCGATACCCTGGCCGGTGCTCCTCACCCGTCTCCGAAATCCTCAATCATCAGCTCTGTCCATATTTTTCCTCCGAATGAATTTTTGTCCTCTATACACGAATCCATCAGCAGAAAGGAACGTATCCAAAGTCTTGCATACATTTTATATGAAAAAAAAAAAAATCCGCCATCTTGAATTTTTTTCTATTCATCACGTAGACCATCGGGTTTTGATCATCTTTTTCCAAGAAACCACTCTTCCATCTTTCATAGTCTCCGAGATAGACACCGACGAAATTTGTATGGCCGCCATCTTGAATGCGCCATTTTGAATTTTTTTTCAGCTCCCTGCCAACTGGATGAGGTTTCAAGTGATTTTTGTTTGAACACTCCCCACCTATC
Source organism: Hipparchia sbordonii (assembly GCA_038048805.1). NCBI lineage: Eukaryota > Metazoa > Arthropoda > Insecta > Lepidoptera > Nymphalidae > Hipparchia > Hipparchia sbordonii. The sequence goes on from JBBIWI010000010.1 coordinate 10,428,265, forward strand.
GTCGATACCCTGGCCGTGCTCCTCACCCGTCTCCGAAATCCTCAACCATCAGCTCTCTCCATATTTTTCCTCCAAATGAATTTTTGTCCTCTCTACGAAACCATTAGAAATTTTGAACAGGAACCTATTAAAGTCTTGCATATATTTTGTATGGAAAAAAATAAATTCCGCCATCTTGAATTTTTTTTCTGTTCACCAAGTGGAACTTTGGCTCCTGATCATCTTTTGCCAAGAAACCACTCTTCTATCTCTTATACTCTCCGAGATAGACACCGACGAAATTTGTATGGCCGCCATCTTGAATCCGCCATTTTGAAGTTTTTTTTCGGCTCTCTGCCAATTGGATAAGGTTTTGAGTGACATTTGGTTGAACACCCCCCACCTATCTTCGATACCCTGGCCGGTGCTCCTCACCCGTCTCCGAAATCCTCAATCATCAGCTCTGTCCATATTTTTCCTCCGAATGAATTTTTGTCCTCTATACGAAACCATGCGTGAAAAAATTTTTTTCCATACAAAATTTTACAGGAGAGGTGATCAATGAGTCAGTGAGTGAGTGAGTGAGTGAATCAGTGAATCAGCACGAGTAGCTATATATATATTAATGAGGAAAGGGATGCCATTTGTGATAATATAAAATGTAAAGTATTAAGAGTAGAATACCGTTCTGAAATATATTTCATAACTCTAATACACACTTTGTAAAAAATAAAACAAAATATCATAGAATCATGAGCTTTATTTATCATCTTTAATAAATTACAATCCTGAATATTATTAGCTGAAACTGTTATACAAAAGTATAGTAAAAAAAAATTACTTTCACTATGAAAGACTTGTTTAGATTCATTTACCAACATAATTCGTTTCATTCACAAAATATTAATTTAGTTTCATTTATTACAGCTAACTTAGATTATACAATAGTAATACCAAAGTAAGTACTTATACAAAAGTGTACAAAACTCAAAAAAAAGATTTATTTGAAATGCTTATGAAATAAAGTTTTTATGAAATAGATTTTGTGGCAAAATATGAAAATTAAATTAAAGCTAAATTTAAGTAAATTATAACAATAAAAATTATAAATAAAAAAATATATATATTATTTACGAGAAAATTTGCAACTATTTAAAGACGATTTACATCTAATACTTGTTGTATTAGGTAGATAATATTCGCATTCATCATCCGGAAAATGATTGTAAATCATGAACAATGTTGACACCAAATAAAAGTGGTGCTATGCCAAGGCCATCTTGAATAACGTAATGAGTTAAAGTCTTCTCTTTTAAGGAAGCGGTCTACGTCCATAAGGGCAACCATTTTATTGTATTCAGCGGTTCTACGGATAAAAAAAATTATTAGTAGGTAGGTACATTTGGGTATTACTTGATCACTAAGGAACCCCAAAAATAGCCAATATGGCAAACACATGGCATTGAATATGAGTTTTATAAAGGTGTTAGTTTTATAGAACCCTTGTATGTATTGTGTAAGTTACTTTTGCTCTTATAGTAGCGGTAACAAAGACAAGAAAAAATAATTAATTACTTTTTTCACACTTAAAAGCCTATTTTTGAGGGGGCGTTGAAAATACATCATAAAACATACCATATATTCTCATAAAAATTGATTTCCACACAATTTTCTACATTTAAATAGCACAAAAACAGGTTTTTAATAAACAAATCAAGTACTTACCTTGTTTACCAAAATGGTTGACCATATTTTAAATAATGTTTATACTCTTATCACCGGCACGCTACCTGTCAAATAACATGAAAATAATACTTGCTGGAAAATCGCTACGTCGCGTCGCTTATAGGAATGATTGCCCTTATTAAAGGATTAGGTACATCAATTATAAGGACATTGCCGTTGTAAGCGATTTTAATGTAGCAGATATTAGTTTAATAAACTTACTGCTAGCCAGTGGCGTGCAGTACGAAGAGGCATAAAAGCAGTGCCTACCTTTATAATAATTAAAGACATTAAAATTAAAGACTTGCAATAGGCCAATTCAAATATTTACTTATTTAGCGCTAGGCATAAACAATTGGCTATCTACGCCATCTATCGCTACAGACTAGCAACTGTATAGGTTAGTCGTGCAACCGAAAAGCAGCAGCTTCGAATGCCTATAAACTCACACAACCTTGCTCACACAGATAGTATATTATACAACTCAACACAAGTAAATCGTGTAGATTGGTTTAGATGTGTTGTGATTACATGGAAGATTTTGTCCAATAACGTGAATTATGACGCGATACAAAGGCAGAGCCTATGGCTTGTGATTGGTCAATCGCAAAGAGTAATTAATAAGGGTCATAATCGCGCGTGATCTAAGGTGAAAACAAACGAACTTTTTATTTTCTGTAATCCAAATAAGTAGCTAATCTATTATAATTATAAACTTATTATTAATTAAATTTATTTATTCAGATTCTTTCCGTAAATTTAAAGACGGTTTCAGAAAATATTAACATCGAAAAAAAATTTAAAAGTAATTTTTGACTCTTTTTAGATTATCTTTTCTAATTCTACGCAACAAGGACCAAGGCCAGGGCCATTTTGTTTTCTTATAATTGTTTACTTTCGTATGAGTGCATAGTGTGTGTAATTTGTGTAAAGTTTTTGCGGGCATAAGTAAATAAAAACTTATAGGATTTGTGACTTTCTTGACAATGAAACTTATTTTATCATAGAAAAAAGTGAGAAAGTACTTAACACGAGTATTTAACGTTAATAATTATTGATTCTTTTAACCGGCTTTAGTGGTTGTGTACACACAAATAGTTTGTTTTGTTTTCCTTGCATCTTATTTTGTAATTAGCCGTACGGTATGGAATGATAGGATATTCTGAACAGGTATGTGCTTTTATTTTAACTAGCTTCTGCCCGCGACTTTGTCTGCGTGAGGGGGGTTTTTAAAACGCCTGCGCTAACCCTCTACTTTACACGGAACAACAGGGAACCCAGCTCACATCTTGGACCTATGTAGATATGTGACTTGACTTAAATTTTCATTTTACCTATAATGACGTACCTATACATATACGTGTGTGTCCTAATATATGCCTACCCTAAGCCCAAACCCTGTGCACGCCACTGCTGCTAGCCGTATTAAAACATGTATAAGAAATTCTTAGCTTATAATAAAGTACTTATATGACACTTATATAGTTGTTAGCTTTATAAGTTGCGCCCAAACCCACACTTATTAACGATAATATGGCTCTTATAAGACATATATTTGTTGTCTTATAAGCCTTTATATGACAAATTTTGCTACTTGGGAATACACTAGATGATTTCCGCGACTTCGTAAGAGTGGATTGAGGTTTTTTATTCCCGCGGGAACTCTTTGATTTTCCGGGACGAAATGTAGTCTGTTTGTTAATTCTGGATAGGTATAAGTTAATTACATTCCAAACAGCCAAATCGGTTCAGTAGTTATGGGGTAGAGTTATGGAGTAGCAAACATCCATCCACAAAAACTTTCGCATTCATAATATTAGTAGGATTACGATACGGTATTTTTGATCTCCGCTATAAAATCGGAAAGCTGAAGCCGTTTAGCAGGACACAACTGCCTCTAGTTTATGTCATCTCGCTGACCCCGCCGAATCGTCGCGACCACTCCATACGTATTATAGTTCGCTAGATAAATACACGTCGGTGCGGTATATCTCGTGAAATATGGCCGTATCCCGGCTGTATAGAAGGGAGAATTAATCAGCCTAACTACCCAATACGGAAAACCCTCAAGTTGCCCATAATTTAATCATAATAAATTACACAGGTCTACAAAAAATGAAAAACTTTTTTTGCTAGCAATCCTATTATATGATTTGATGAATGACTTGATAATTAGTCGTACAGAAGTTTTTCAAGGTCAAAACTACGTGTAGTTTTTGAACTACCCTCATCGGAAAAAAATACCCATTTTGCTATGTTTAATGTGTTCGTATTCCGCCAATTTGTGTGATTATCCGATAATATCATTATGTCGTCATATAGGAGGAGTTGATTAAATAATTCGAATACATTTTGTAACATTTTTGGTGAACATGTAGTGAAAAAACTCAGAAAACCTATAACGGCCTTCATAAAAAGAGCGTATTTTGACTCTTTTAAGATCGAAATCAAGGGCTTTAACCATCCCTGGGTACAAAATATCATGTGCAAATTGTGTATTGAATATTCGAGTCAGTGGTCGAGTGGTAAACGAGCACAATTGAGGTTCGGTGTACCTATGATTTGATCAGAACCAAAAAACTATTTTGATGATTTTTATTTTTGTTTAATCAAATTGCATGGGGTAAATTGAAAAAAAATGACATATCCAGACCTATCGTCTGCTAGACGGCCTTTACCACTCTCAGACGATACTATGAGGGCAGCACCATCGGATTCGTCGGAGACAGATATGATGGAGGTCTCTTCAAATGAACGAGACAGTGATCTTGAATCATCAGCGGCGCCCATATTCTTTACTCAGTACTTTACGTATTTACCATTGCAAAGAGAGGTCTGAGACTAGCATCGAGACTTAAAGAAAGGAATTTAATTGCTACAGGCACGAAAGTCTCATTTTGTCGTGAGCATGGCAGAGAAAAAATTTTCAAAAATTTCTTAGGTAATGAAAGGCAAAAAATGACGTGGAATTAGTTCAGGACCTTCTAGATAACTTTAAATAGGTTGACTGTAGCATGAGCATAAAAGTGCACTACCTGCACAGCCACTTGGACAAGTTTCATGAAAATCTTGGCTCCTACAACAAAGAACGAGGAGAGCGCTTCCATCAGGATCTAAAACTGACGGAAAATAGGTACCAAGATCGTTGGGATGAGCATATGATGGCAGATTATTGTTGGAGTATCACATGGGACAATCATAGCAATGAACATTTAAAAAAATCTGAATAAGAAGCTTCCTAGCTGTAAAATAATGTAATTAAATGTTTAAAATTGGCTTATTTTGTCTTTTTTACACATACCTCGTATCTCGAAAACTACACGTAGCATTAAAAAAATAAGTATGCTGTTGTAATCCGGGTACCCAATATACTAAAAAACAGTTATAGTTTTGGCTGCAACATTTTCACTGTAGACCTGTGTTATCGTTACAGATCACGATACGTATTATTATTTTTGTCTAGATTCTCCTTTATAAAATTCGTACACTACGTATTTATTGTAAACAAGGTTTTTTCCCGTGACTTCGTCCGCGTGGAGTTAGTTTTTAAACAGATACCTCGTCCTTTTTTAACCGACTTCCAAAAAGGAGGAGGTTATCAATTCGGCCGGTATCTTTTTTTTTTTTTTTTTTTTTTTTTTTTTTTTTTTTTTTTTTTTTTTTTTTTTCTTTCTATGTATGTCCACCGATTACTCCGAGGTTTCTGGACCGATTCACGAGATTTTTTTTTTAATCGACAGAGGAAGCTCGCGAAATGGTCCCATAAAAATGTTTACCTTCAACTCCTCAAGCCTGATGCTGCAGGGGTATTTCCCCCCTAAATTATGGGATTTTAGGAACCGTCGTTTACGAATTGGTATGCTTGGCCTAAGCATATACTAGATCATAGAGCTCCAGGTCCTACTCTTCAATCCTGATGCTGCAGGGTACAGCCCACCTAAATTATTGGGATGTAGGAACTCCTAATCATGAATTGATATTGTATGTAATAAGCATATACTACACCATCGAAGTTTAGGTTCTAGCTCCTCAATCCTGATGCTGCAGGGTACTGCCCACCTAAATTGTAGAGATTTAGGAACTGCTAATCATGAATTGTTATTGTATGTAATAAGCATATACTACTCCATCGAGGTCTAGGTTCTAGCTCCTCAATCCTGATGCTGCAGGGTACTGCCCACTTAAACTGTGAGGATTTAGGAACTTTCGCTTGCGAATTGATATTGTTAGTATCAAGCATATTCTACATCATGGAATTCAAGGTCCTCGCTCTTCAATACTGATGCTGCAGGGGTACTGCCTACCTAAACTGTGACGATTTAGGAACTGTCGTTTACGAATTGATATTGTTGGTACCAACCATGGACTACATCATGGAGCTCCTGGTCCTAGCTCTTGTGTATTGTTAATAAGTAGTAAGTACTGTAGATACCAAGTGTAGAACTACATTAGTACCGTAGCGTTGGAGGGAGGGGAGAAAGAAAGCAGGAACAAGCTACACTAAAAAGCTTAAAATAAAAATTCTTTTCAAAAAACCGACTTCAAACGCCACTACAAAGTATAAAAATAATTTATTTTGTACACGTTTGTTGAAGTCGGGCGGGCTTAACTAGAAACGATGAATTAGATGCGCGACGCTTATCTTATGGTGACATAAGAGACACGTTTATTGAAATCGGGCGAGCATCGCGTATCGGTTTCATCGTTTCTATTTAAGCCGCCCAACTTCAACAAACGTGTACAAAATAAATTATTTTTATACTTTGTAGTGGCGTTTGAAGTCGGTTTTTTAAAAAGAATTTTTATTTTGGAAGAGATTTTCGCTTTTAAAAGTTACTGTGTGTATGATTGTTGGTTTGTTCTCCAACCAAGCAGCGGCAATGGATTAACGTTATTTTTTTCCCCATGGGCTTAGTTGAGGACTAGCAGAGTGACATAGGCAACCTCTTAGTCCGAAAAACAGAGGGTTCCCGCGGAATTATAAAAACCTCACTCCTTGCGGACGAAGCCATGGGCAAAGGTCGTGTATAATTTTGTTTTGGCGTTTTCTAAAAGATAGCGACGCGGACAGACACCGTTGAGTTTTCAATGATTTGCTAGATTATAGATATTTACACTTCATTAACTTTTCTTGGGTGAAGGTAAACATTATGAGGATACTAATTGCGCATAGCGGGAGGAATTCTGCGAATTTCGCGCTCGTGCGTGCGAACCTTCATCGGATCTACGCGTTGTAGCTAATAGTCTAAGAGTTAGTGGAAATATTGAATAAGGTACTTGACGAATCTGAATGTTTGTTAACTTGTCTGAGTATTTTTCCTCATGTGGCGACTTAGTTTGAAGTTGAAAAAGTAATCCCCAACAATTTTAATTGATGCTCCACAGAAGCTTTCTTTCATAGGGTATATTTTGTTTCAATATGTGACGTGACATGTGACGTGAAATAAATAGACAGGTACCCGGTTAAAATTGAACAAACAACAGACCAGCTTTCGAGACTGATCAGACAGGTTTTGTCAGATGTAATCTGAGACACGGTAAAGAATAATATTAAAACTTTCAGCTTTGATCAACTCAATCTTAAAAAATTACCACTAGCTCTTGGGACATAGCTCTATAGTCTGAGTCTCTACCCGTCTTTACGCTAGAGGCCAACGCACCGCGGTAGCCAGTACGTTAACGTTTCGATTTACCAATCGTAAATTAATATATATTTCACCCGACTGTTAAAGTAAAGTAATGTTTTTAGGACGCTCTGTAGTCTAAAAATTAATTTGGTTTGACGGATTTTGATTGGTCAGTTCAGACCGGTTGAACGATTGTCGTATCTACTCCTATTACAAGCATTTCGCTTAGTTGAAAGTTAAAGCGGATTATGAATTATACATACGAGTATTTACCATGGATAATATTCCATATAAAAAAAGAAGAAAAAAATTGTGCACAATTTATCATGTCATAATTTTCCTATTGTCATATTTCGACTAATGTATACAATGTATGTATATGCAATATGATAATAATTATAAGCCAATACGGCTTTTCATTACCTGTTAAATACTACTGTTTCTTATGTTGTTCGAAATAAAGTACACAATGCTTTGTTTATCTTGAATTAATAAAGAAGAGGGTGCAAGATGCGGGTGCATCGCACAGTAAATGTTCCCGTTTAGCCAATTATTTTAACGCCCGGCTTTGGTTTACATCAATCATGATTTATTTCTTTCAATACATATTTATACTGAACAATGTTTACCTACAACTAAAAACCTCCTAAAAGACTCATTGGAATATGGTGATGATTATAATAAAATTACTATTAAGTACTCATATTAAGATTAATTAAAACAACTAGACTTAAAGTTTAATCAATTAGAATTAAGAAAAATAATATCTGAAGAGATTTCGTACAGCTCAACTAGCAGCCTATAGGAATGTTATCAACTGATCAAATCAGCGACTCTATCAAACGTCAACACGTTTGTTCCCTCAGTGTATCTGGGTGAATTTTGAGGTCATAAACATTTAAAACACTTTTTATAATTTATTCGATATTTTAAAATGTCTTTATCAAACTCTTAAATAACAGCTGACGTGTAATTTACTTCATTTTTCACCACGATTTTAATACTGATTAACATTTTTAAAATAATTCGGTCTTCGAAATATACCTAACTATAGGTAATCTCTTCAGTTTTTGTAAACAAAAATGAATCGAGAGCTTTGCATCCTTCAATAAATCACGTGAGATAAATTAGGTAATTCATAAGATAAGGGTGCACGCATCGCAAACACGTGCGTCGTGTGGCGTCATTGAAACTGAGCGTTTTATGGGGGGTTCCATGTTTCTATGTTAACCATTATACTAAACACTGTTTCGTTGGCAGCAGCGAATAAAAATAGAATATGTATAAAACTAGCTTTTGCCCCCGCGACTTCGTCCGCGTGGAATTAGATTTTGGGGTGGAATTTTCAAAAAATATGACACACGTACCTACTTCTTTATTTTTAACTGAAAGCTCAAATACCAACTTTGATGGAAACAGCTTGAAAAATGACGGAGTTTCATATAAACTTCCATCCCCTATTTAAACCCCTTAGGGGTGGAATTTCCAATAATCCTTTCTTAGTGTGCGCCTACGTTATAAAAGGAACCAACTGTAAAAATTTCAAGTTTCTAACTTCAGTAGTTTAGGCTGTGCGTTGATATCTCAGTCAGTCAGTCAGTCAGGACTTTGAATTTTATATATATAGATATAAAAAGAGAGTGTCAAAAACCACTCTCTTGCACGATATGTATTAAAAAATAATTTGAATTTCATGTTGGTGTTGTTTTTTTTGTCAAATTCAAATACTTTTATGAAGAATCCAGTTAGAAAATAACGTCAAAAAATTAGAACGCACGGGTGCAATTTACCGAAATTGAGTATTTTCGTGCAAAAATCCCATCTAAACCTCCGCCTGTTCCGATGGATTTTCCAAACTTTCCTCTCATGCAATTGTCCTGACAATAATGAACACAAAATAAAAATCATCCAAATCGGTCGAGACGTTCTCAAGTGATGGCCTTTCATTCACGGGGCAATTGATTTTTATTTATTTAAATTTGGATTAGTTATGTCTATTACAATGGTAGAAATAAAAGCGTGCAGATACATCAACCATATCGTAGGGTACCTGCGAGTACCTATGCTCTGTATCATGAAATAAATCGTCTCGGATTTAGAAATATTTGGGCAATTAAAAGCAGTGCACACACGGCACCCCACGAGGTTCGATTTGAGCTAGTGACGCGTTTCATACGATTAGTCTTAACAAAGCTGCTGTGGAAAGGGAGCCCTCCATTCCATTACTATGAAGGGGAGCAACAATATCTATATTATATCCACTTACTTAATATTATATTCATATGAACAAGCTTGTCTGGATTATGTCTAATTAAAATCATGTGTTACACTAATACGTTTATTATAAAGGCGAAAGTTTGTTTGTGTGAGTGTGTGTATGTTTTTGTTACTCTTTCACGCCACAACGCATGAATCAATTTGGCTGTTCGGAATGGAGTTAGCTCATACCCAGCATTAACACATAGGCTACATTTTATCGTGAATTAAAAAAGGGCTCTGAAAATAATTATCCACCTCATTAAATTGCACTTTTATCGTACTGGGCGTAAATATTAAAATTTCCCATAGGCCAGAAAACGATTCCCTACAGAGAGATAGAGAGTGGCATTATTGCCCTTTAATGTGGGCCCCTAAAACTGCACTTAATTAGATTAAACTTTCAGCTAATTAATTATTATTTAGTGAATGAATTAGCTAATGTTATGCCAATGGTAATTACAAGAACGTTAGGGTGTTGTGAACCTCTAGTAAAAACCTTCACCTAACATTTTCTTTCCTGCATTTATCCAAGTAAAATGTTATACGCATTCCCGCCGAGGTAAAATGTCTTTAAGAAGTGTGTAATTGTTTGTTACTCGTGGTTTATGAGCTGTAATGTTCGCCGACGCGAAAGAATTAAGCCTGTCGTACACGACGCAGATAATATTTTATCTGCAAAGTATCTGCGCATAAAAACTAATGGTATCTAAAGATATCAAACATAGAACCTATACGATGGTATAAATTATGGAAGCCAATACAGTCAGTAGTAATAAGTATTTATATTATTGGCTACACTGAAGTGTAATTTTTTCTGTGACTTCTTTAAGTGATTATTCATTAAGTAAAATAATAAGTATTATAAAATGAGTTCGCGTATATCGCCGATTTACTAGAAAGTTTATCTTCATCTATATTTCGTATCTGACAAAATCTGCCCATATCGGTCCATATCTGCAAGATACCTAACAATACAATTTATATGATCTGCGCCGTATGTTAATCTATTAATTTGGTCTATGAATCAATCTATATTGATCGATTTGCGCTCAGATAGCGATATATTATCTGCGCCGTGTGTGTCGGGCTTTACTACTTTTGTTTGTTGATTGTTTTCTATTTCTGTTTTGTTTCCATCTTAACCACTACTTTTTGTTTGGATTACTTTGTTGGTAATGTTGCCGCGTGCACATCAGACAGATTAGTTAAATGATACCATTGATAGCTCAGTGAACAAGGTTGCTAAGTGATAATTTTCTGTGTTTAGGTACTGTTTCGGACTTATACTACTAACTATTGTCATAATTGTATCCTATTTAAGGATCCGACTTTTATAGATCTGTCATCTTAAGCAATCGCCAGCCACTATTGGACTCAGGTCTCAAAATGAGAGCTAGAGGCATGCTAGGGATAATTTTGGGTCACCCGAAAAGGAGGCCCAAGTCTATTAAGTAACTATTAAGCTATAACCGCTGTATATATGTATAAATTTACTTATTCAATTTAAAAAAAGATATGTATGATTTAGAATTCGAAATAACTAGCAAATTAACAAATTTATGATTATTATTATTATTATTTGACGGCAGCATAACTTTAAGACAGGTCTTTGATTATTTATTGTGTGTTCCTCTGTATATCTGGCTTATTAAATATTGACTGATTTTTGACGACTTACACAGGAAGTAGAATATTATACACGGAGCGATCTAAGTAACTTTTGAATTAGGTACTTATCAGTATTAGTAGTATTCACGTAATAAGTAGTAACAGTGGGCGTGGAGTGGCCGGTGTGACTACTGTAGAGTACGCACGAGTTATACGTGAACTTGTCACTCATATTATATGTCATAGGTACGGTTATTTCGTTTGAACACGCACTAAAACACACGATTACGATCCCACTTCCTGATGTAAGAATGAAAACATTCCGCGAATGTTTTTAGCTTAGCACGAATAGGTAGCAGCAGTTGGTTAAAGTTACAGATAGAACTTAAAAATTATAATTTAATTCGTATTTTAATTATTTGTATGGTCTTTACTATGTAGGTATATCGTCGGGGATAGTGCAAATCCGCGTAACTAGCATAAGTAGGTACATTAAAATCCATTTTCATACGTTTGTGGTCAAATCAAAACCGCGTAAGTGTCGTAGCGACTAAATTAATCACTTTAAAAGATATTTATTTTTATCAATACATAGAACACATGAATTAATACTCTCTGTGTAAAAATTAGCCCAATAGCCGTAGAAATAAGAAATTTATAAATTTTTAACCTTCCCTTGTGACTAGTGTAGATCCGCGGTTTTTACCAATGGTACATACGCGGTTTTGCACTATCCTCGACGATATCATAGTAAATGGATGAGTATATATTTAAGGAAAAAAACTGCAAAGATCGAAATGAGATATTTGTTCTCGGATAATATTTGCGCACCAATGAATCGACGGCCGCTCTAGTTCTTCTATAGATCCCTGAATAAAATTAATGATGGAAAAATGAAAATGTCTTCCCTTCCCCCCAGGGCCCAAAGGACTTATCCGCAGTGAAATCGGCTATGTCAGATTGACGTCATTATACAGTGCGTCAAAACACGGTGTTGACGACCCGATGACTTGCATGATCCGCCCCACGATCTCGTATCGATCCTACCCACAGGCCACTCACCCAAGATACCAAAACAACTAAGCGTAACAGCGCGGTGCGTAGTGTTCGACAGAGGATTTCTGATATTGCCTTACCTCATAACGCTTGTGGTTTTAAAGATTATTATTTACTGTTATTTTAATTTTCATAATTTTCTCTAAATCTATACAAATATATAAAGCTGAAGAGTTTCTTTGTTTGAACGCGCTAATCTCAGGAACTACTGGTTCGTATTGAAAAATTCTTTTTGTGTTGGATAGTCCATTTATCGAGGAAGGCTTTAGGCTATATAACATCACGCTGCGACCAATAGGAGCGAAGCATCAGTGAAAAATGTTGCAGAAACGGGGAAAATTATCCATATCACACTAATATTATAAAGCCGAAAGTTTGTATGTGTGTGTGTGTGTGTGTGTGTGTGTGTGTGTATGTTTGTTACTCTTTCACGCAAAAACTACTGGACTGATTTGGCTGAAATTTAAAATGGAGATAGATTATACCTTGGATTAAAACATAGGCTACTTTTTATCCCGGAAAATCAAAGAGTTCCCGCGGGATTTTAAAAACTAAATTCACGCGGACGAAGTCGCGGGCATCATCTAGTTTAAAATATATTCTTTTAAAAACTTCTTAATCGCGATCATAATAACTGAAATTGACGCGGACGAACTCGCGCGCAACATCTAGTTAAAAAATAAACGGTCAAATGCGTTTCTTCAGGTCACGCGCAGTGTATAGGGTTCCGACATTGGTAATCTATGGTTCCGTAGATGCCAGTGCCACTATATTATGCATTATCATTTACACTTTGTAAAAGTTTATTTGAATAAAAAAATAATTCTATTCTACTCTAATTGTTATCACCAAATAGATCGATAAGTCACTAGGCAGATTCAAGATCTTCCAAGTTCTTAACTGGCGCCAACTGTTGGTGAAATGAAATTTGTTGAGACAAAAAACTCTAATGATGTACTAATATAATGTTTTCTTTGTTGCAGGTGAGCTTTCGACTGTTATACGAGGTCTTCTTTTCACGACCCACTGCGTAACGGTAAGGCTTTTGTCGATGGCTCAACAGATTTACGCTAATAAGGTGTCGTTAGATTTCGTAGCTCGGATTTTATGGAATTCCTTTATTTCGTCTTGATCCTGCTGTTTATTTTTTAATGTCTTATGTTTGTATTACCTTTTGTTTTATGTCGTAATCTAACATCTAAACTACGAATAAATAAAATTGAAGTGTCTGTCTGTGAGTTTAAACTTTGAAAAATCCCGGGGCAACCATGGTTTTTTTTATTCGAGCCCCATACAAATATAGCCATGAAAAATATCGATCGTCGATCAAAGGACAACAAATCAACAAACAATCAAATAAACACACTTTAGCATTTATAATATTACTAGCTGTGCCCGCGACTTCGTTCGCGTGGAATAGTGACTTTTCGGGCAGCATATTTTGAATTACATATACCGTCGACGCTCAGGCGCGAGGCGTGTAGTACGTACTCTACGTTAAAAATGTTCGCCGTGATTCTTTAAATTGACATAACTTTTTTATTTATGAACCGATTGACATGAAATAAACACTAAATGTTAAGTGAAGCTTACTACAATATATTAGTGAAAACCGTATCTAAATCGAATAAGCCGTTTCTGATATTAGCGTGCACAAACACACAGACAAACAGACAAACAGACAAAAAAAAAATTAATTACAATTTCGGATTCGGCATCGATATAATAACAACCCCTGCTACTTTTTTTTTATATATTTCCATTGTACAGACACCACTTTTCTACAATTTTATTATATGTATAGATTAGATGATATCATAATTTTATCAGAGCATATCTGACAAATCACATCAACGCTCCGCTCCGCTTCAGTAGACTGGCACCTAAAGGTGAGTCCCAGGTGTAATTAAATGTGGCATGGTTAATAATCTCTTCCAATAATAAGTTGCCACAGTTTCGGCTGGGCGTTTATTTTGGCCGAGCACGTGGCATTGCGCGGGTGTAATGGGCCGGCCGGGCGAATATTTCAATTCATCGGTCAAGGAACTGTTACGCCGGCTCGGCACCATTATCCGAGATTGATGGCCTAATATCGCGATCGACTCGCTTGCATATCTACGAATGTGCATTAATAAAATAAATGAACAATTCTGTATCTGCCAGTGTATGATCTAGTTGCGCGTTTATTGATTTAGTTCTCATTAAGTGCCTACTTATAGGACGTATGAGAGAAAAGGGCTTTCCAAATGATCAAGGAACTGTGACACCGCGGCTCGGCACCATTATCCCAGATTGATGGACTAATATCGCGAGGAGCTCGCCCCCCGTATCGGCGAATATGCAGTACTAGAACACTTTTAAATTTGAATCTTCGAATTTGTTCGTATATTTATACGACTGCCTGAAAAAAGGTGTAGGTATATTGTTTTCAGGACTCATGTATGTATGTGAGTTTCTATATTCCACCATAACTTCTATACGCCTGAACCGATTTTGATGCTTGAGGTAGCGTTAGAATTTTTAGCTTATTCCGGGTGACATAGGCTAGTAAAATTTAAAAAAAAATTATGGGGGGACCATGGTGGAAGTATATAATCATCATCTAGAAAATGATGAGTAGATTCCAAAAATATATAACACTATAGTTCAATATCCAGTGATTCACAAAAAAATATCATTATTAAAAATTTGAATAAGATTCCAAAGGTAATGACTATGGCAGGGATGGCGAACCTTTATGCGTATACGTGCCAATTTTCTGGAATAATATTTAATGACGTCGCAGCCGTGTCATCAAATATTCTTGACTTTGTGATCAGTGGAAAAATAATGTAAAAAAACAATATCAACTCAAAGCTCTATATTTACCAAAATAGTGCGACTTCTGTTATTGCAGATTGGACGATAATTGACTTATATTGGGGTTGTACGATGTTACTTTTAGCAGAATGCATGCTGAACTTGATTCATCAGTCAGTCTATTTCTAACAGAGTCTTTGATGTTATTCATCTCTGAAAACAATGACTCGCAGGCATATGTTGATGAAAATACAGTTAGAATAGCGTGAGCCAGCTTCTTTAAACAATTAAATGTTTCTGGCAACGCATTCCAGGTTTCTAAAATTTTATTATTGGCATCTTTACTTATATTACTGGTCAATCTTTCTGTTTCAATTAACTCTAATTCTTTTCTCATGTCTATGAATTTTTGTATCCAAATTGAACTAGATTGGAAATCAATCAGCTGCATTTCAAAATCTTCAATTTCCAACCAATCGAACTGGGAGAAGTTCAGTGTATGAAAGGTCGTTACATCTGGGTACATAATAAACTTGACCGTTTCTGATAATTCTTTGAACTGAGAAAATCTTGCTGAAAATTCCATAATTGAAGAATCAATCACAGAGATAAATTCCTCAGTAATATTTTCTGCATTTGTTGTCTCATCAGATTCATTGATATATTTTTTCAAGTATGGAAAATACTTGTAGTTTTTTGCGATAATATCGTTTACCGCCGCATTCCCCGCGCTAGCATAGCAACTACGCCCCGCCTCCACCCCGCGCACCGGACCCGAACGCTCGCGCGCGTTTGCTTTTCAAAGATTCATAGGTATTATGCTACATAATAATCATAATTTATACTTTTTTCTTTAAACTCGTAATCAGTGACGTGCCGAAATTATTTCGTCGCGTGCCAGCAATGGCACGCGTGCCATTGGTTCGCCATCCCTGGACTATGGTATTTAACTTTTTAGTTCGTTTTTGGGCTGGGCACTCGTGTTTTTTAATATTTTTGATTATAGCTTGTTACGTCTTATTTTTTTTTATTTCATGTGGCAAACGTTTTTTATTTATGTGGTAGTTACGCTCCAGACGTGCCTAACGGCTCTTTGATATTTATGTGCATAGTATGTTTTTGTCGATTCAACGGTAAATCGCGATAAATCCAATGTAAACACTAAGCATCAAGATGTGACCAAATTGATGCTATTCAAAGTATCAAAATGATTCAAGTTCCAATAAGGAAAACGTAGGCGGAGAGGCGGAGGATTTATGAAAGGAACGGAGAAAAGGTTGCCACTCGCGCTCTCGACTGCCGAAATTCTAAGAAACTGTACCGTTGCAATATTCACCGACCATGTAATGTAGCGGTGATCATTTTGATTTTAATGACTTAACTTGTTCGAAGTGTCTGTGACCACTGACCATCTATATACCTGTAATAGATGATGCCCGCATCTTCGTGGACAAACACGCGGGCATCATCATCAAATGCCTGATGAATGATGAATGAACTCTTTAATTTTCTGAGATAAAATGTAGCCTATATATTAATCCTGGGTATGAGCTATCTTCATTCCAAATTTCAGCCAATTCGGTTCATTCGTTGTAGCGCGAAAAAGTAACAAACATGCACACACACATATAAAAATTTTTCCTATATAATATTAGTGTGATAAAGACAACCTTTTGCCCGCGACTTCGTCCGCGTGGAGTTAGGTTTTAAAAATTCTGCAATAAAGTTGCTTTTTTCATGGATCTACGTAAGTCTATCCAACTCCTCAACTATACCCATGCGAAAATTAATGACGATCCATTGCACCAGTGCTGCGTTATTGAAGGACAAACCAACAAACAAACACATTTTCGCGTTTATAATATCAGTAAGTATTATACTTATTGCACTATGTATGTAGTTAATACAAAGAAGAGTGTCCAATCAGTAAAAATGCAGCTACCTACATCATCGGTATAAAATCGACGGCGGGCCAATATCGTAATGCGAGACTCGGACGCGCGACCCGGCTCGCCCCGTGTTATCACGCGCCCGATCTGTTTGATACACCCGACGCCGCCACAGCGCTGTATAAAGATTGCAACATACCAAGGCTGACATCGATCGTAAGGAATGGCGTGCACATGAAGATGGACGCAATACAGGGCCAGGAAAATAAGCTGAACTCTGCTCACATTCAAGACAGAGTTAAAAATCTAGATATACATTCAAAACTAGCTGATGATTTAGTTTTTGAAGATCCCGTGGAATCCTCTTAACTATACACATGCAACAAATCAAGTCCACCCGAAGCTCTGTCGTGGCGTGATTGAAAGACAAACCAACACAGAGACACTTTCGCATTTATAATTTTAGTATGAGTTCAAATTATAAGTTTCGTGAATATTTGGCTCTTATGACAAGTCTGACTCTACCACCGACCAGTTCGGAAAGCAGATTCTGCTGAGAAGAGCCGGCAAGAAACTCAGCAGTCGCTTTTTTCAAAACAAAAGTGTTACAATATGTAGCATATCTTGTGGACAGCTGAAGCAAAACGGATCGCTTTCATGCAACTTTGTCATTGAGAAATTCACTGACTGTGTATGTCAAGACATTTAAGTACCTACTCGTTTTAACTTTATCTCAAGACCTAACCAAACATAGAAGAATAACAAACACTAAGCAAACCTTCGTTAAACACTCGCATGGAGTGTGCCAACGCTTTATCCTCACCGTGCAGTAACTATGTACGAAATAGTACGTACAGAGGCTAATCGCACCCTCATCAAGTACGCCGATATAATAAACAAACAAAACATATGGCTTTCGAATTTATATTCGCGGCTTTTGACTGAATTATAATTTACTGCTAGTTGGACCTAAGTAAGGGGTTGTGATGTTTGTTTGTATTGAAGGGTTACCTATTTCATTTCGCAATATATATAGCAAAACGCAAGTGGAGTGATAGCAAAATCATCACATCGATTGACATGATGTGTTGAGAATTTATGCTATTTTTGGCCCTCTTTATCGATGAAGGTCACTGCTGGACATAGGTCACACGATCTCGAGTCACAATTGTCCAGTGACTGAAAGTGACTAGTTTGAGATGAGATCGTCCGTCCGGAGCTCTGTGTCTCGCATATTGCAACTGCAGCTTTGATGATTCGATGAGCTGTGTTGGTAACTCTGGTTTTCTTACGTATCGTTTCCTCGTTAACTTGCTCCGAGTACGGCTTTCTCCACAGCCCGCTGTGCGAACTTGAGCCTTAAGAAACCTATAATAGTTACGCAAGCATTGCAAAGCTCATTTACTGTAAACTTGCGACTCTTCTGCTGAAACCCCACGCATTGTCTATAAATGTGGAGGCTGTAGGTAATTTTGAAGTTAAACGCTGTTGACTTTACTCCACTTGCGTTTAGACTTTGTGAAATCAAGTTTGTGCTCGTCTCTTGTCTACACACTTAGGCTTAGCAACAACTCCGAGGGCTTTATCGTTGTGTGCAAGTTGTAACACACTTTTTTGAACATTCATCAACATAACATCCTATATTGGTGACTCCGACACAACGTAACAGAACAAACTTTGGATTTGTTACTGTTACCAATTCATCTAAATCTGGTTCTATCCCTTTCATAATGCTCTATGCGGAAAAAGATGGCAATATATTTAGACAGGTCAATTTAGTCTAGTTTAGACATACTGTTGGCATAATTAGCCACAATACTTGGTTGAATGTTAGGATGTGTTGCCACTAGGGTAGTGATGCATTTCATTCCTGAGTATACAATACAAACGATACATAAAAACCGTAATCAACTTTGATCAGAATGCACATTTGATTCGCTATTACTGTATCATAGTGATTTGAAATTTAAAAAGTCTCATAATAAAGTTAGCGATGAAGGTGCTGTTAGGAGGGGGAGGACAATAACAGTGCGCGTGCGCCGTCGGCGCCGCAACGCTCCAGTTGTTTCAGACTGACCACAGTTGGCGTGGAGAGATTCGCTGTAGGTGTGCTACGTTCCTCAGGTTTAATGTTTTTAAAAGCTAACTATCGCCCCGTGTTTAAAACTTACGTCAATTATGATTTATCGTTTGCTACACTTTTTGAATTTTTCGTCAATTTTTAAATTTTTGAAACACGCACGATTACGTGTTTCAAATACTTACTGCTTCAAAGAATATCAACTGAAAATTATTGTCATTATCAGTCGGGATGATGTAAGGATTCTAACGATACCCCACACATCCAAATCTGTTCAGGCATTTAGAAGTTATATGAAACCCGAAAACATTACACTACTTTTTTTTTTGGACAGTTATGTAAAAATCTTCATTTCATCAGCCAATCAGCTTTTTTGTCCTTTTCATTTGTTTTCCACTGACAGCATTCCGTGTTAAATGAATTAATATTTTCTAATTTTAAAACAGAAGGAAAATATGGCTAGGTATCTTTCAGGGGAATTTTGTCCTTTCATCTATTTATTGGATGGAAAGGGAAAAAGGTTATTTTTAGTTAGGAGTTGTTTAGTCAGTTCTGTAAGTCTTATTCTCTGTTTGTTTTTTTTTTAGAAATTATTAATTCCAACAATAAATGGCAACGGGATTCAAAAATAGCAGTTAGTTTATAAGAAAGTTTCGCGATGCACTTTAAGCGCGACAATTCCCGCAGTTCACAAATCGTTAGTCTAGTTCGCTAACAGTTAACGCGTCGCGACCAACTTGCGACCCCTTTGCACTTTTTCGGCGTGGAACTACCAGTGGAAAGTTCTCAAACGTTTTCAATAGCATCCACGTCGCGTCGCGTCGCCCGCCAAGTATGGCACCGGCACGTTAGCGCCATTTATTTTTGCCTGAGTTTTCGAGTGGTTTTCTGCGTTTTCATATTTTTGTCATCAAAGGTTTTTGTGAGTGGAATCTGAAAATAATCTCAACTTTTTTATTTGTTGCTAGCTGATGTCCGCGTGGGGTTAGGTTTTCAAAAATCCCGCGGGAACCCTCCGTTGTTTTCGGGATAAAAGTTGGTCTATGTCACTCTCCAAGTCCTCAACTCTACCCATGCAAAAAATCATTGCATTGCATGACTGCAGGACAAACTGTCAAACAAAAACACCCGCATTTATAAATTAAGTAAAAATATAAGTATGTGTGTAGTCGAAACTTTTTAGTTTCAAGACCTTTCAGAATATGTTCTGGTATACTATCTTCAAAAAAAAAAATTTAATAAGTACGAGTATATGGTTTAGCGTTTCACTACGATGAAACATAATAGTAAGTCATTGAAGATGCAGCCTAAAATGGACCGCGCTTGCCTAAACTCCATTCTTGATTTAATTACGTCGTAGTTAATTCAACCGTATTTCATGTTACTTTTGCCAAATTCTGAATGTTTCAAAAATCTTAAAAATACATGTATTTTGCCAAATTTAAACTGACAGATTAAACTGCTCTTAAATTCAAGTGCCTAAAGTACCATCCTGACAGCGACTTGTTGGCGAAAGGCCATTCTCCGGGGCTACAGAACTACCTTTGACATTAAAAGTCGGACTTTGTCCGAGGGTCATGTATGTAGGCGACCTTGCGGATAGGTATATTCTAGTGGGCCGCAGTTGCTATTTCGGAACGTTGACATCGATCCGGGGAAAATTGGAGCAGCATCTTTGGCACCTGCGGTGCACCAAAATGCGGCTGGCGAATGCTAGATTGATCGGACTAAGACGATTTTCAGCTTCACGATAAACCAATGAATTTTGATACAACGCGCTACAATGCAATCGGGTTCGTGAGTATTTTATTGAGTGACTTGCCGCGTGGCGGAAATGAGCCAAAGAGAAAGGGCGCTGACACACTGAACGATTTATGAAAAGCGTAGGATCAAAGTATTTATGAACGGTTTAAAATAATAATAATAATAATAATTCATTTATTTGTGAATATGGTAGTAAAGATGTTACAAACGTTAGGCGCGCATATCCTACCACAGTGTGGTGTACAAATATTAGGTACTAAATATAATATTGATAAATTCTAAAATATACAGGGCGTCCCACGGCTATGCCACATGGAGGGGAAGTACCTTAAATATTGTAGATGGAACATTTTACTGAAAGAAGACTTCATTTTAATTTAAAAAACAATTTAAACTGCATTCATAGATTTTTAAATAATTGCCTGGTTGAACCGGGACTCGAACCCGCTATACGAGAAAAAAAATTAACCAGTATCTTTATCATACCGATCGGAAGGCTTCATCATAAGGATTATTTTTTGTTAAATAACATAGCATGAGAAATAAAAGGAAGACCATGAATTTTAGCCTTTGATGTAAAATTTTGTTCAGAAAAATGAAAAGCAACAGAGCTACGAATTGCAGCGGGATTGAAGGACAAACCAATAAATCAACAAACAAACACACTTTCGCATTTATAGGTAATATAAGTAAGGATTAGTAAGGATAGTAAGGATCGGGAAATGATGCGTACTTCTCAAGTGGGTACTCATTAGTAATAGTTCATGTCAGTTGTATGTCGATACGCCAATGTCAGCTTTTCATTTTTCTGAACAAAATTTTACATCAAAGGCTAAAATTCATGGTCTTCCTTTTATTTCTCATGCTATGTTATTTAACAAAAAATAATCCTTATGATGAAGCCTTCCGATCGGTATGATAAAGATACTGGTTAATTTTTTTTCTCGTATAGCGGGTTCGAGTCCCGGTTCAACCAGGCAATTATTTAAAAATCTATGAATGCAGTTTAAATTGTTTTTTAAATTAAAATGAAGTCTTCTTTCAGTAAAATGTTCCATCTACAATATTTAAGGTACTTCCCTTCCATGTGGCATAGCCGTGGGACACCCTGTATAGTAAATTTACATACAGACTTTATTTTAAATACAGTATACCGGTTACCTTAATTTATCCACAGTTTGTCAATAAACATCCATCGGGAGTTTACAGTTGGAAGATGCAATGAACTAGACACGTCATAATGAGGCCTCCTCGTCAAAAATATTAAAATAAATACCTATTATAATTATTGTTTTAAGAGACTACACAATTACACTTTATTAAATGCACAAACATATAAGAGATTAAATGTCAAACTATTAAAAATCTACCGTATGTCAAAAAACGTAAATATGCAGGTAGGTAGGTAGGTAGTCGGTCAAAATAATGTCAAAACAACACAATGTCATAAGCCATAACATGTCAGACTGAAGAACATCAATTAATAATCTGTAGATTCGACTTGGTAATGTCTCAGATCCAAATTTGTTCATTAAGAAATTCATTAATCGAGTAATAAGATTTATTAATTAAAAATTCTTTTAATGATTTTTTAAAACTGATCATATTTGTTATCGATTTAAAATCGTTAGACAACTTGTTATAAATATTGATCGCCAGGCAGAAAATGCTTTTTTGCATTTTTGCTGTTTTTGATGGTAATACTTCAATTTCGTCAAGCAGCACAAGATGGGCATGGCCATATTTAAGGCCATGAATTATTACAAGCTGAAAAACGAGTTTAAAATTACGAGTATAGGTCATATACCATAATATGTAATAATAATTAATCTGCTGTTACAATATATTAAAGTATCTATGAGAAATTGTATGAAGTGGCTAGAAGGAGAAGAAGAAATTGTAATCTATATTAATTATATAAAAAGGCTTGTCCTGACTGACTGACTGACTGACTGACTGACTGACTGACGATCAACGCACAGCCTAAACCACTGAAGTTAGAAACTTGAAATTTTGACAGTAGGTTCCTTTTATGACGTAAAAAAAGTACGTGTTTCACAGTTTTTAAAAATTCTACCCCCTAAGGGGTTAAATAGGGGTTGAATGTTTGTATAATAGTCCTTCGTTCTTCAAGTTATTTTTCAAGTTACGTTTATGAAACTTGATATTTTGGCTCTTGATTAAAAATAAAGAATTACGTATTTTACATTTTTTTTAAATTCTCCCCCCAAGGGGGTAAAAAGGGGGGTTAAAGTTTGTATGAAACTCCGTCATTTTTCAAGCTATACCCATAAAATTCGGTATTTAGGCTTTAAATTGAAAACAAAAAAGTAAGTGTTTCACACTTTTAAAAAATTCTACCCCCTAAGGGGTTAATCTATATATATAAAAATGAATCCCTATTTCCTTGGTCATCGCATCACGCGTGAACGGCTGGACCGATTTCGCTAATTCTTTTTTTGTTGTGTTTGTTATTGTCAGGAGAAGGTTCTTAAAAAAGAAAAAATTAAGAAAATTGCGCGAAAAATTAGAAAATTTAAGAAAACTTAACCACCATATTAAATTATTTCTAATGTAACCGCTTTTGCAATTCAAACTTTTTTGATGTAACCTTATGGCGTTTGACATAACATTGACAGAATGCGTGCTGCCAATTTCGTCAAAGAGTTTCAATATTCATAGTTAAGACAGGACAACGTCTGTCGGGTCCGCTAGTAAGATATAAAGTCGTTAGCCCGACTAACAAATTTCCTCGTGATCGTACTTACCGTGGCGATATTATTAATTAAACTCATATTAAACTACGTCAACGTCTGTCCGGCCCAGACAAATACGTAAATCGTGACGTTATAACTTATATCATATCACAACAATGTAAACATGTTTCCTTTGATAGATCTCTTAATAACGTCTGTACAGAAGTCTGTGTTGTCAAGCGAAGATTTTCTAATCTCAATTAACCTATGTAATAACATAGGTAATAACAAGAAATGAAATCATCATCATCAGCAACCCATGGCTCACTACTGGGCTTCAGAAGGGTTGTGCTATACCCAAGGTCAACCTTGCTGGCCCAATTAGAATTAGCAGACTTCACAAACTTTTGAGAACATTATGGAGCATTCTCAGGTCTGCAGGATTCCTCGCGATGTACAACAATGAACAAAACCTATGTTTTCTTTATATGATTTCGGGCAGGTTTCGCGCACTCACACACTTTCAAGTTCTTGGTAGGTACTCGTAAATATTTTAAAATCTACAAATTTTAAAATATTAATTACTAAAATAGAATAAATCATTTTTATCTGTAACATATCCTCAAACTTAAAGTTAAGCGAGACAAAAAATATTTGATCATAAGAATTAATGCCTCAAAGCTCCGAGCACATGTACCGCCTGGCGTTTCCACTTAGCGCGTTATTTACGATCCAGTTCGAGTATCGACCTCTCGATAAGACTATCAGATTCGCGAATTTCACTAGCCACGGTTGCGTCGCGCCGCGTCTCCCAAGGTGACCGGTGCGTTGACATTGAAACGCCTTTATCAGATGGAGCGGCGCGGATTCGTGAATTGTGTTTATTACTGGGTCGGTTGCCGACTCGGCGGGGACGCGCTGACGTCTTAATAGAATTAGTAGGGATTTTCCGATACCACCTAAGTATCGATACTTACTCATTTCGATAATACTCAAATCTTTTTTCGATACTATACAAATAAGTACTCCTCAAGTATCGATACTTACTGATATCGATACTTTTTGGAACTTTTATTTTATTATTTTGAGGGTGCTATCAATGAACGTTGAAGGATAATAATTTAAAGAAAATTGAGACGAAAAAAACGATTTATTTATTATAAATGTTTATTAGGCTTATTATAATTTAAACAAAAAACTCTTCAGCATTAAGATTGCCCAAAAACAGTAACTGTTCAAGGTATTTAGAAGACAATCTGTTTCTTGTTTGTGTCATTGTTGCACCGGCTTTGGAAAAAAGGCACTCGCTAGGAACTGATGTTGCAACAACAATTAAATATTGCTGTGCATACTTGTACAGACAAGGAAACACCAACTTCATGTCATCCCATTCTGCAAATGGGTTGCTTTTAAGAGAAACTACTGGATTTGATAAATAAAGAGAAACTTCATCTCCCTGATGAGATTTTTTTTTCTTCTTGTGCCCATGTGCTAACTCTTTATGATGTTTCCAAAAATCGTATTCAGGTGGTGCAGTAGATGAGACATCATCTTCTGACTCACTTGGGCTACTTAGTTGTCCGACAACCATGGTTCTAAGTTTTTGAATAGCTCTTCCGCATGCAGAGGGGTCTTGGAAATGCAGATTTTTAAACCTTGGGTCTAGAATTGTTGCAATGGCTGCATGATCGTTTAATTCAATCATCCCATACCTCCTTTTCAGCTCTCTCAATAAAACATCCTTACATTCTTTAACGATAGCGGAGTTTGGAGTGATACTATTCAGTTCTGTAGTTAAGCAATTAAGCATTGGTATAATTTTGGAGATTGTTACATACTTTTGGCCCGATGATTCTCTTGTTACATATTCAAAAGGCTTTAATACAGTTGTAAGCTCATTCAAGGTTTCCATTTCCACTGCACTTGGCAAATTTGGAGCCACTACACTCTCAATTACAATTTCTGATATTACTATTCTTAACTTTAGAAATCGCTCTAACATAAAAAAAGTTGAGTTCCACCTAGTTCTTACATCTGCAATAAGTTTTAAAACTGATCCTGCCGAAACATTATTACGCATTTGGATTTTTCGTAGCTTATCCGACTGCACAACACTATTTTTTATCCAATTAACAATTTCTCGTACTTTTATAACAGCTGATTTAACACTGGGCAACTTTAGTGCCTCTTCAACTACAAGGTTAATAGTATGGGCAAAACACGGTAAATGTTTTTTTTCGCCTAAAGACATTCGTATGGCAGCCAACATTGAACTGGCATTATCTGATACAGCAGCACGAATTTTGGTAAGTGGAATATTCCATTTTTTCAAAATATCCAGCAGGTTTTCCGATATGTATTCAGCTGTATGTCGCTCTCTTAATGCACGAGTTGCAAGATAATACATACACATTTGACCATTTTCTACAAAATGTATGGTGACGCCCATGAATCCTACTTCATTCATTGTCTCTGTCCATATGTCCAGCGTTAAACAGAAATTGTCTATCTTGGATAATTTGGACTTACAAATAGTTATACAAGCTTCGTACTTTTCGGTAGTCATTTTCTTTAAATACTTTGCGCCAGGAACTTTAAAAGTAGGCTCCAGTTCTTTTACAAGTCGTAAAAAGCCTTCACCTTCAACTATATTAAATGGACGCATATCTTGACAGATAAAAAATATCAATGCTTGAACAATTCTGTTATACTTCGTACCACCAGCTAAAAATAAAACTCAATTTTAATACATGTAATATTAAATTAAATATTTATATATTTTTCTTTAACACTAATTCTATATGTATTAATATTATTTTGCTAATATTTAATTAAATATCTATTTATTTACCTTTATTAGATGAAATTCGTTCAAACGCATTCTTTATTGAATTGCTCAGACATAGCTCCCTTGCAGTCTCCGAGTCCATACTTGTTAATGTGGTTACACTAGAGCAATCATCACGATCTTCTGAAATTTTCGATGTTGATGCTTGGGGTTGATCATCTTCCATTAAATGCCTTGAGTTGGCCAACACTATTGTATTTTTTGAACTGAAACATAATAACAAAAATTAACACTTGATAGATCGATAATCTTCAAAGTATCGATAATACCAACTCCAACACTACCGCCATTTAACAACACTATTACACTAACAAAAACAAACACATAACCTTAAATTGTTTAAATCGTATTTATACAAAGGAAATATCTCATCACCGGTCATCAATTATTATTCATATATTATTAATATATAGACAAGACAATCACAGTACCACTGCTGCAAAACTATTTTTTATACAAATAAAATAGGTAGGAGTAGGTAGGATTTTTTATTTAACATCTTAGGAAAGCAATCGCAAAAAAAAAGAAAAGTTTAGAATCCTACCTTTCGTTGGACTTATTATTTTCTTTTTTCTGTAATTTGCCTTTGTCCACAGAAATTCCATGAGTTTTAGAATGCTTGAATAAATTCGACGTATTCCCACAATACTTCACAGACTTAAAACACTGTTTACATTTTGCAATTGTTTCGTTTGTTTTGGTAAAATGTGTCCATATTATAGATTTTGGTGGTGCCATGATAACATTGGAATAAACCGATGAATTTGATGATTACAATTAATAAAATTACTTGTAAACAATCACTTAACACTTTCACAATGGCGGAATGGCGAGATGATTTGCGAGCGGGTGCGGGTGTTTTCTTCTCTCGCTTTCGGCTCGGGCGGGCTCGGCTGAAGTCGGACGAATTCGGCTAGCCCAGCGCGAGACAACGCGTCACTCACGCCGCCACGCGACGAATACCGGTAACTCGGTAACCTGATTAGCTGACTGTTTTTGCCTCGTTTTTGCTCTCTTAGTTCTGTATGATGCGTTCTCGGTTTTTTTTATTGTATTCGGTTGTTTTGCTGATTCGATTCGATACCAAGTATTTTTGTTTCGATACCGATTATGTATCGCAAAATTGATTCGATACAATAAATACTTGGTATCGAATCAAAAGTATCGAGTACCTACTAGTATTTATTAGTATCGGAATATCCCTAAGAATTAGCTGATATACCTACCTACCCAGAAACGGCCGTGACATTTCTTGTTCGACCGCTACCTACTAAATTTTTGTTAAGGTTTCCTTTTAATTCCTACTATTTCTAGGCCTGCCTGCTTTGTGAACTTTAGAATTGTCTGTGTTCTTATAATATGTCAGGTTTCGAACCGTTCATTTGAGAGACGTGTTTCCAGAAATGGGCCGGCGATGGCTTGAGGTGAATGAATCGACCGTTCCCTAGAACAAAGTCTCATCTGCTAAATTCATAACTTGAGATTTGAGCCTTGCAGATGTGACTTTTAAGGCTCAAATTTCAAGTTGTAGCAGATGAGACTTTGTTCTACGGAACGGTTGGAATGTATAAGCATATTATGGTGAAGAAATTGTTAACATGTTGTTTTTAAGGAATTTAGTAATAAAACGCATGAAAATATGTATGTAATGAACCAGCTTTAGAGTCAGTATGGAGTTAGATTTTTTTTATCACTCAGGAACATATAGTAAATACTTACAGTAGGTAGTATTCTGCGTCGGTAAACTAATTTTTGTCTTCTAACTTAATGAAAACTAATAGTCTGCCAAGAATAATAAGCATTCCTCGTTTAAACAGCGGGAACTTCAATATAGAAGAAGAGTAAAGTATGCAAGGAATATAAATTCATTTGACGGATGGTCTATAAAAACGTAAGTGGCGAGGGCAAGCATGGCAACAACACAGCGTTACACTCAAGTCATTAATCCGGTTCGCCGCGAGTGCCGAGTGCTGCGAATATTTATTTTCCTCTCGTCACCAGGTGTTAAGTCTTGGATGGCGACGTATTTCATTGAATTTATTCATGACATATCCAAGGAAATTGTTAGGCGCCCGCTATTATGTATGAAAACTTGAAAAGCTCCTCAGCTCCCGACATTTTGTTGTTGCACGGGCCACAATAGGCAGGACGAATTCTTGATTTTGTATTGAATCGCACAGCGATACCCGATTTTTATTGCGATATTACCCTAATGGTAATTAGCTCTACCTTTCTTTTGTACTTAAATAATTTTTGAAAATCGACTAAATATTTTAATTTGAACTTTTCTGGTACTAACATAAACACAGATGTGAACTAGGCAACATCAAGTTGACATCTGTGCGGAGCATCTACATGTTTTAGATCTGCGTTTAATTCAGCGACTAATAAATTACTTAATGTTATGAATCACTCCTTTATTTATTGCTACACCTTCAGTATATGAAAATCTTAACGTCAACCATATTTTGGATTTATCATCATATTCTAAGAATCTTGTCATCAATAAATTATAGTAACACAAGATATAATGGGTTTTATCTATGTTTAAATTTTTTATGGCTCTAGGTATCTGCTTCTATGGTGCTCGAAAAATCAATTTATTATTTATACAAAGGATTTCGAATTATCCCACGACATTTGATATTGAAAGTAATTCAAAGTAGTACCTACCATATATAAATTAGAATTCTTAGAATTATTGTTTCCATTCTTTATTCTTTAGATGAAAATAATACGTATATGAAAAAATTCTTGAAATTATGAATCATGTTACTTTCGTGATTTGTCATTTGTTTATTATATTCTTATTGTTAATTTGTAACTTATAATATAATTAAAATACTAACCATCTTACCACAAATTCCAATATGCTTAACTGGTGACTGACGTTGAAGGTTTTGTATTGAAAATATGTAAGTACGTAATAGGTTCTCACTCACTTACCTCAAGACGTAAAGCGTTTCGGTTCTGTTCGGTTCTGATACTTTCCGGGTTTATCACAAAAGTTTATAACAAACGTTAAACGCGTGTTTATTTTAAACCGTACCACAATTTGAGATAGCGGGCAAATAAATGGCGCACAAGGGGAACAATTCGTATACCTTGTACCGTCTTAGCGGTATCACCATTATCGGTACGTCGCTGGTACAGGCAGGGGCCGTGATTGGGTGCAGCGAAGAACTCTATTAGAACTGCGATCGGTATCTCGCTCCCTGTCACGTGTTCAGAACGCCCGCCGGCTAGCCGAATCGCGGTTCGATTTCGTGTCTTCTCTATTATATCTAAATCAATTAAATACCACACGTTTCGACGGTGAAGGTAAACATGAGGAAACTTGCACGCCATAGTTCTCCATAATGTTCTCAAAGGTGGGTTCATTATGGTGAACAATGGCCCATAACCCTTCTCTGAGAGTGCGCTCAGTAGTTAACGGGTTATGTTAGCGGCTCATGATGATGATGAATATGATGATGATGATTAGAAACAGCTCACTCTTGACGGCAATTTTTTTTTAAATAATTTCATAACAGTAAAAAATTTTATTTTACTAAATTAATTATTTAAATTCAACTCATAAATGGGCAAATAAAGAACATCGGGGCGAATTATTACAAGAAAATTTATATTAGGTATCATCGATGGGTTAAAAGTTTTGTAATATTGATTAGTTTAGTAAATGTCTCAAATATGAAAGCGATCGAGTTTGTTTACTGAATGGGATCCGGCGGTTTTCTTCGTCAATATAGCCGGGGGCAGGTCGGCGCGGCAGGCAGGGGAAATAATGGAAATTATTTGTACCTAACAGTTAACAGTTACCTACTACTTTTGATAGTTACAACAAATTCTTTGCGAGTCTTTACAGTTATCCTGTACTAGTACACATAAATAACTTTCACCTATAGGTAAAGCCGGGTGAATTTTCCCTGACATTTTAGCAGTCTATGTACAAAAGCGAGATAGCCGATAACTTTAGTTGACATAGACAATAAGGTGCAATAGTTAGCTCATTTTTTATTTATTTTTTTAGACAAATCAGCTTTTGCTTTTAAGCCACTCATATATGTTTATTGAAATTTTTAATTTTGGTAGACGGACACGGAATATTGTCCATTTCACTCTGTGGTTATAGTGTTTATAAATCGAAATCTATCAACGTTGTCGAGATTTTTGAACCCGTACTAAGTCTAGTGCGGTAATTGCGCGTCGCTGTCGTTGAGCTTGGTCTGTCCAGGCCTTAATGGAAACCGGCGGTTGTCTTCGTCAAAATGGCCCGGGGCCGTTCGGGTGATGGCGGAGAAGAAATAATGGAAATTACTCGTCACGCCGCACTAACTCGCGACCGAGTATCGAGTATCGATAGAGGCAATTTGCCGAATAAATGGCTCGGTAATGATTGGCCCCACGCTCGATTTAGGCTTTCTGATTATTGATATATTATATTACCCTTTTCGCCAAAATACTTCGAGTAGCCATTGCGAATTATAAGATACGGTTGTCAAGTTATATCCATATTCACCATTAGTTGATTTCGTATTTAAGAGTTCACCACTGTAAAACAGCCTTTTTTATTATTAATAAGTATGATAAATATTCAATTACAATTTTAAAAGTTGTCCCCACCTACGTATTTCTTATATATTTGTTTTAATTAGGTACAATGGATAGATGCTAATACTTTAGGCCTGAATATAGTTTTTTTTTTTTATTGTACGAGATAACACCAGTGCCGATACGTGTGACTTGTTTCAAAAGTTTACTAGCAGTTTATTAAAAGGCTATCCGTAGATTGCATTAAAAATAATGTGACAATGGTAATTCCAGATTTGGCTTGGTAATAGCAAATGATGTTGTAATAGTAGGTATTAATTTTGATTTGAAATAATATATCTAAGGCACTAGTGCTATCTCTTGAAGTAAAAATATCTACAGGCCCATTTTCTTGCTGCTAAGTTTTTATTAAAGTGTGTTAGCAAATGTTAATGATTGTAGAGTTCTTAGGAACTGTGTATCAGCGGTTTCGATGCGAATAACCTATCGTTTAGGATTGTATCGGTCAAGATTACGGTTTGCTTTGATATTCTTGGTGGTCTACGTCTAGAGCAGGAGGGTCATTTCCGTCTCGCTCGTGCAGCTTTATTTCTTTTTTTTATCAACGACTTATTTTTCATGCGATAGCGTTAACCAACGGAGAATAATGATCTCGGAATTACGAAGTGACCTTTTAGAAATAAGTAATTTTCCACAGTGGATCTTATTAACTAGCAAGCTGCTTTTTAGAGTTCCGTAGTAAAACTTAACGTAAACGTAGTAACAAGGGGCCCTTAAATAGTAGTAGTCCATTTGTCCGTTCGTTCGCCTAGTCGGGTACTAAATAGCTGTAGTTTGACATGATTATCCATTTTAATCACGTTTACAATGCTGTGAAATAAATGACTCATGTGTGGTTAATGACAGACGAATGGTTATAAAACAACACACAACGGTAACAAATTAAAATAAAAGATGTTGATTCCGAACCTGCAACTTATAGATTTTTCTGTGTTGATCTGCCTAAGGTTGTGGAAAAACCGTAGGCACGATTTCATCAAAATTTACCTTAGGTGATCCTAATAATGGTGATCCACTAGTTACTTTCTAAAGAAAGTAGTCCGAGTTGCATTAAGTACCTAACTGCTCAATAGACTCAATAGAGAATTAAAACTCTTCCTTTCTTTATAACCGCATTAAAATAATATTATTCAGGCCGCCAGTCACCACTGTAAGATGTCTAATCGCTTTCGCAATGAAAATTGAATTCCGTTTAATCTGAGCCGTTTGAAATTAAATTCTCTGCAACTGCGTGCTCTATCGGCGCATCGCTCAAATGCTTGCAGCGGCGCCAGCCGGAGTTATTGTGCACCCACCGATGCGCCCTGAACAATATTGTACTGGCACTTTCCTTTCATATGGAAATCTGAGTTGAGAACATATCTTTGACTCACGAAGAAAGGTCATTTTTATAGTTCCATAGTAAAGTACCAGGAATTCTTATAGTTTCGCCAAATCCGTTCGTCTGTACGTCTACCGAGACTTTTGGTACTAAGGAGCTGTAATTTGGCAAGGTTGGCATAAACTCAAAGAACTCTACAGACGCTGTCTCTGGCGCTAAAATTAACTTTAATGAGGCATTAATTATAATAATTAAATCACTTGACGTGCTGTCTAATATACCTATATGTAGGCACTAACAAGACATTTAGATGACCGATAGCGAACGTTTTAAAATTTTCGTGCGGCAAATAGTACTCTACTATTAGCTAGTTATAATTTAGCTTTGGGAAGCTCTTTATTTCTAAGACATAATAGGTACTCTATATTTAATGTAGTATGCACAATACGACTATTAAATCAAATAGTAGGAACACTTTATACTTTAAGATAAAAGATAAAAGTTATTTCTTGTGGCGTAGTGCTAAACCTACGTGTAGTTGCAAACTGTTCGAAATACACTTTGAATAACAACTAAACGAGAGATCGTCGGTGCTCAAACTATTTCCACCAAAGATTCCGAGCTCCGAATTCTCTAAATAGCTGCATACGTTGCTGTCAAATAAGCAAGGGGTGTCGGCATAATAGCTTTAGTGTTCCCTTAAGACGATACTGTATGGAATTATTAGCGACTATAGTAAATTCGTGTTTCTAGTAGGTAAGCTTTACTAGAATGCTTATTATAAAGCACAGATTAAAGTTATAGAATGGTTATTTTCCAATGTGTAAATGTAGGTGTATTAGCACTTCTTTTGCGATTGATTTGTTCCTATGTTTACGTCAACCGATCCTTGTAAAATGTATAATTCGTTTTTAATAGTTTGAAACTGCGGATTCTTATCTAAATTGATGATAGATAGCGATAAACAAAATTAAAAAGTAAGATAACACCTAAAAGAAAAAAAATATTATTATTTAAAATGAACTTTTTTGAGCGGAACTCTAAGGGGCAGTTGAACATTGCAGTTGCAACAATATTTACAGTTTCACATATCAAGTACCAACAGTAACATTATCGCATGTGATTCATAAATACGACACTCAATAATCTCAAATGATTCATGGCATGAAAAACATCCGATCGGCGCTTTCATCTCGCGATTATTTATCTCATTTTCGCCAATTTAATACGGGTGCCCGCGGAATGCGGATCGGTTGCGATTTCCGGAAAAATCTCCCTGTCAACGACCGTGCCCGATATAGTGCGGGTCCGTTAGCCGAGTGATCGAGCTGGACTCCTGCCACCGGCGCCCGCTAATTATAAACATGCATACAATATACGGGCACGGGCGTTAATCGAGGGACACCTTTGGCGGCAAGTTTAAATCTGTTTCATAACAGAGTTACAAGGCCACTATTTTGAGGCTAACGTATGTAACGTTATCGCCAGACAAAATTCATCCATTTATAATTCATCTCAAGCCATCGCGATCCTCGAGAAGAGTTTAGAATTTAAGCTCATAATCAGCCACGCTGGCCAAGTGCGGATTGGCACCTGCACACACCTTTGAGAATATTATGGAGAATTATAAGGCATGATGCAGGTTCCTTCACGATGTTTAATTTATTTTTAAAGCTAGTGATTTATGTATATAATTTCTTAAAACACACAACTCTTAAAAGTCAGAGATGTGCCCGGGATCTCACTCGAACTCATAAAAAGGAAACGGAAGCCTTAACCTTTATCTATCACGCTTTATAGAAGTGAAATTACATCGTCAAACCCCGTTTTGTTAGTAATATCATAAGGATGCTCCCCCAATTAAGAAGTAATTTCTGTTACAAATGAACATCGTCCCACACGCCACATTCCCACGAGATTAATTGGAGAGGAAAAAAAAACTCCTCTGTGGGAGACGATGAGTAATTGCTTGTGAATGTAAACATATGATTTGAATAGCGCGATTTCTCAAGAAAATGTAAATTGACGTTCGATAACGTAGTTTACCGTGCAAAGAGCGCGATTATCTGGATGAGTACCAATGAAAGAAAACACGGCGACAGATGTTTTGTTTTTAGTTTTGTGGACTCATCCCAGATATTTCTGGGCGATCGGATTCCTAGACTCGACGCCCGCCAGAAGCGTCTGGGCCCCGCGTCATTTGACCAAAACAACGAGGCCAAATGTCCATTCACGAAGATATTAAGTATATTAGTCTTTACTTTATAGGTGTCGTTGCGATAACGTGCCAGTCGCGTCCACGCACTCGATTATTACGGACAAGTACGTGCACATACATCACTAGAGTACATCTCGTCTACCTATTTGTTTATTCCATTTTCACTCCGAGCACTCGCGAATCGGAGAGTCGCGTCGAGCAGAAATCGCGAAAGTGTTGAGCAGATAATTGTTAGTACATCACGGGATTTGTTATCGACTTATTGTTTACGCGTTGTTTACTATCACTTTGGAGTTACGAGCGTTGTGTAAAGTTGAAAAGTGTTGTGGCCGAGTCCAGTGACCCAGCAGCCGAGCGTGAAGCCGGGATGGTTCGCAAAGGGGACTCCACTGGCGCCCTCTTCAGGACTCTGGCCGACACGCTTCGGTGGCGCTCCTTCCGCGCCCTCGCAATGGTATGTTCCGACTTAGTTGAACACTGTTGTTTACTTTGTGTCATGGGATTGAAAGGGTCCTAGCTCAGCTCCATGCTGTGAATATACATAGATGTAACCATACGCTGTTAGTCTGCAAGGGCCCGAACGAGGGATGTCCATGATTAATTTAATAAAAGATAAAAAATATTTGATTCCAAATTAGTCTTATCTCCTAATCATCACATCTACCTAGGAGACTGGTAAATGCGAAGCGAAAATCACCCCACGGTCTATCGGTTCAATTCCCACTCGTTGCACTATTATTGTCGTACCTACCCACTCCTAAAACATACTTTATGTTTATTTGGGGAGGCGCGAGGGGAATATTAGTAAAGTTCAGCAAAGCTAATATTATGTTTTAAAAGAATAAATTCTTAAAAAAACGTCTCAACCTGGGAACGGAAAACAAATTTATATTATGAAACTTGATATGGATGTTCTAAAATCTTCAAAATGTAGAGCTACTTAAGCTACTTAAACTTATAATTAAAATATTTCTTTGTTTGTTAATATAGTCGTAGATAAAAAAACGTGAGTTAGAACAAAAAAATCGTAATTTTTTTGTGATAATTCTATCACAAAAAAATTACGATTTTCAAAAAAAAAATCACAAAAAATCACAAAAAGGGTACAACTCGACTTAAATCACTCATCAGAGGAGGCACAGATATATTAATCGAATAATTTTATATCCACGTGTAGAATCGTTCAAGAACGACAACAGCTACCAATAATTCTATTTGAGTAATAAGGTGATAACTACGTTATTTTATGATGTGTATTTGAGTAATTCAATACATTAGCATCAAGTACCTATTTTACGACCTAGGAGTAGGTATTTATATTCCAGTTTATTTCTTGATGTCGACATCCTAAGGCTGATCGCTATAAAGTTTTAAGTCTGGTAGGCTTCGGCAGTGGCTATTTACCACTTACCAGTGGTAAGTAATAGGGTGGTAAGTTACCGCGTTCCAGCATGATGGCATGTAGAAATCGATGATCAGGGGTATTGCTTTAATTAAAACTGCCATAACCCCTTCTCAATTAGCCCGTTGCCATCTTAGACTGCATCGTCATTTACCATCAGTTGAAATCGCTGTTAAGGACTGTCTTACCATTGAATAAAAAAAGAGCTACTTGTATGTTCTACCTCTACGTTATATTATACTAAAGGGAAAGTTCTTCGGACCAGCGACCAAATAGCCCACTCACTTTAGCGATGCTCAGGTGGCATGGAAACGCTGCTGACAACATCCCCATGGCATCCTAGTATAATATCCTTTAGTACCAAGTCCAATTTTAATCTTTGGTAGTACACGTAGCTCCGTGAGCAAATTCATGATGCATTAGCTGGCCGTTCAAGATTTATAGTCACTGTCCGAGGGAGTAAGTCACGTGCGAACACGAAAGAGATAAAACCTGCGGAGCTACATTGTTTGCTACACCGATGATATTTAAAGGTGTAATAGAGCAGCTTTTGTGAATATTTTTATCATACAAAAAAGATGAACATTTTTGATTTAACTTGTATTTGTGTATTAAAGTTCATTCTAATTTTGGTCTTGTTAGTTAGCTTTAGTAAGGCCGTTTAGCATTTAGCTGTGCCGTTAAGACTAATGATGATCTTAAATTATGCGCACATGAAAAGGTTTTACAAAATCGATTGGAACGTGTGGCACTCGGGGACTGCCGCGGTAAAGCTATTGCGTAGCATTTTTTATCAGCGCCATCTAGCGGCTCACCGTAGAGGAGTCCCGTGTCAGGTTATTTTCGTTACGGAATTTCTGGATTCGGTCTCCACGCTGGCCCGCGATAGAAGCTACGCAATAGCTTAAAAGTTTTCTATGTCCTAGGATGCAAGATTATATGTATGTAGATTTAATCACGACTGGTTCAGAACTTGAAAGATGAAAGAGTTTCTGATGGATCTTATACATTAATTAGCGTGAAGCGTGCAGCAGCTGCACGCTTTGTGCGCCTGTATGTATGATACATTACAAATTAAAGATGAAAAAGGAAAATTGACTACTTTTGACGGCTTGATGGTCATCAAGCCTTGCATTATTTCGTGGTTTACCCACCTATAACTTTGTTACTTTATCCTGTCTGTCACAAATAAAACGTTAAGATGTCCTCGTTAGCTACAATGATGCGCGTGGATTCTCTACGCCCGGAAAATTCAATGGAGTGACGTAAAGTACGGCGACAGCGATTAGTAATAAACGCCTTGACGCAAACGTTACAGCTCTTTGCGCCTGTTTTAATATGTCCCATTGCTATCTTACCTGTCTCGAGAAATAATAATTAATTAATGTTACAGTAAAGCCTCAATAGCAAAGGTTAAACTGAAAGGTCGACGGTTCTATTCCGTAACTGCGACTACCTACGTATGTTCAAACGTAACTATACCTACAGTTATTACGTATATTCTACCCGTTGCACTATTTTCGTATTCTCCTAATACAAGCTTTCCGCTTAATTATTTGGAGGGAGAGGAGAATATTAGTCGAGTTCAGCGTAGTTGATATATTAGTATATTCTTTTAAAAAAAAATATGCTGATCGTATACTGCACGAAACAATTGCATACATTTTATAGAGTCCAGTTGGTGTTGAGGCGTTATAACTAAGACTTCCCATAATATTCTCAAAGGTGTGTATAGTCTGCCAATCTGCACTTGGTTAGGATGGTGGACTATAGCCTAAACCTTTCTCATTCGAAAGCAGATTGCCCAATGGTAGACCGACGACCGATGAGATGAAATGAAATGTTAGGTTAATCATCCTCTATGTAGGAGACGATGAAGATAGTCCCAAAAAGCGATGCCTTACCTAGTGTCATTTTCATGAAAACGAAATTAAAAATTATATTTCATATAATAAAGGCGACAGTTTGTTTGCTTGTTTGTGTGTGTGTGTGTGTGTGTGTGTGTGTGTGTGTGTGTGTGTGTGTGTGTGTATGTGTGTGTGTGTGTGCGTGTGTGCGGGTGCGTGTACGTGCGCGTGTGCGTGTACGTGCGCGTGTGTGTGTGCTTGTACGGAGTCGCGGGCATCATCTAGCTGGCATGCTATGTTTACTATGGGAGAGGCGTCGTGCGTGCTGTTTTGACGACTCCGCGATTCGTTCGTGTGATATCGACTGTGATACGCGGCACACGTGCTTATCGACGCATTTCGTCTCGCCGCAAACTTACACAATGTACTGATTAATTATTTATTACAATAATTTATCTCTATACCGTTGCACCGAAACGCAGTTTTCAAAGACTGATGTGTTTCCAACAGTATAAGTCTAGATAGATAAGATATTTGATTATAGATAAACCTCAGGCATGCAGATTTTTTCCTTTACCGTTGAAGCTATAAAATTCAAAATTCAAAATCCATTTATTTCATGTAGGCCAACCTTTAGCTCTTATTACACGTCATAAATCTACCACCGGTTCGGAATGCAAATTCTGCTGAGAAGAGCCGGTAAGAAACTCAGCAGTTGCTTTTTTCAAAAAAAAAAAATTTTTACAATAGGTAACAAAACTATGCTATGTATACACATACAGTATATACATAGCATAGTTGTATATATATGTACATATATATATGGTGGTCCCAGCCTCAATAAGATATACCTAATTGTAACTCCGAAAGTCAAAGATCCGAAAGCCTGGGATCGAACCACGAATCCCTCGCAAAGGAGAGAAATATTCAGAGCCTTACCGGCAAAGAATTAGAAATTGAACTGTTTTCAAAAAAATTTGATGTACATATTCTATGTTTCACTGAGCATTGGCTTACAAGCCCACAATTGCCAGTTGTTATTAATAATTTTAACATGTCAAGTGTGTTCACTAGGAAGTCTGCAAGCCACGGTGGATCTTTAATCCTGGTCCATAAAAACTTACCTAATAAAGAAAGAAAGGACATAGTTGGTCTTTCTATTGAACGCATTGTTGAACTGTCTTGTGTGGAGCTGGAGCGATTTATTATCGTCTGTGTATACCGACCTCCCTCAGGCGATTTTAATCAATTTGAGTTGGTAATAGAGGATATGTTGAAACGATTGTGTGTATCTTCTAAAAAGATTATAGTATGCGGCGATTTTAATGTTAATATTTTACAAGATAACTCAACTACAGTCAGGCTGCTTAACTTATTCAAATGTTTCAATTTAAACAACGCTTTTAGTGAGCCGACTAGGATAACGAAAACTTCAGCCACTTGTTTAGATAACGTTTTTTGCAGTGGTGATTTAATTCTGCACAAGGCGATAATCAGTAAGTTAAGGTCGGATCACTGCGGACAACAAATTACAGTTTTAAATAATGTTAGTAAAAACAAACACATACTGAAGTGCAGACCTATTACTGACAACAAATTGACGCGCTTCAAAGGCCGGATCGCCGCCAAACTTCCTGCCCTTGCATATAAGAAGGGCCATCCGGACAGTCTTTACGGTAGTCTTTTTAAGACAATTGAAAATGAATTCAAGAACACATTTAATCTTAAAAATATAGATGTTAATAAAAAATTGAAATTCAGTGACTGGGCCACTGTAGGTATTTATAAGAGTAGAGATAGGTTATATGAACTTTACGATGAAAAGCAATATAACCAGTCTCCAAGCTTTGTGGAACGGGTTAAAACTTATTCAAAGCTGTTTAAAAATATTTGTATTCACGCGAAAGCACTTTATATTAAAGAAAGGATAATGAGATCAGATAATAAAATTAAAACCACTTGGAACATAGTTAATAGTGAATCTGGTAAAAGTAAATCTCGTGATGTTAACTTCGAGATCGTTGTTAATGGTAATAAAATAACCGCAGATGGAGAAGTTGCCAATACATTCGAAAACTTCTTCCGAAACATTCCTTTAGTGTTAACAGATTCACTAAACTCCTCCTCTACCGCAGCTCAGAGTTTGCTAAGGGGCAGTGTTAAAGAGTGCAATGTTCTATTTGAATTTCAACATATTACTGCAACAGATATTATTAAAAATTTTAAGTTGTTGAAAATGAAAAATACTGGTGATTTATGGGGTATCTCTGTAAAAGTAATATCTAGTATAATTTATGATATCGCCCCCTACTTAGCTGTAATTTTTAATGAATGTGTGGATTTGGGCACCTTTCCAAATCTAATGAAACATGGGAAACTTATTCCCCTATTTAAATCTGGAAATAGAAACGATCTAAATAATTACAGACCTATTTCTATCTTACCCGTTCTTAGTAAGGTTTTTGAAAAAATTGTGCTTAATCAACTTTTACTCCATTTCAGTATAAATAACTTGCTTCACCCCAAGCAGTATGGCTTCACTAAAGGCCGTAATACTACTGATGCTGGTGCCAAACTGCTAGAACATATTTATGATGCCTGGAAGCATTCGCAGAATGCTATTGGGGTCTTCTGCGACCTTTCTAAGGCATTTGATTGTGTTGATCACCAAACCATGCTAATTAAACTCAACCATTATGGTATTAAAGGCGTTGCACTTGATTTCATTGCCTCTTATCTCAGTGACAGACCTCAAAAAGTGTGCATAGGTGATATGAAGTCCCAGGGTTCATCTGCTGCAATGGGTGTCCCGCAGGGCTCTATCTTGGGTCCCTTTTTATTCTTAGTATATATCAACGATTTGCCTTACCATGTAGGCGATGCCTGCGAGATTGTATTGTTTGCAGATGACACATCTCTTATTTTTAAAACTGACAGAAGAAAAGAAAATTTTGACGATGTGAACAGTGCCTTATCGCATGTATCCCACTGGTTCACTGTTAATAACTTGCTTTTGAATGCTAAAAAAACAAAATGTTTAGAGTTTATTTTACCCAATGTCAAGCAAGTTGATAAAAAAATCATAATAAATGGTGAAACGCTGAAGATGGAGAACTCCACAGTGTTTCTGGGGGTGACCCTTGATAATAAGCTTCAGTGGGGCGCTCATATAGAGACACTGGCGGGTAAACTTAGCGCGGCTGCCTTCGCTGTTAGGAAAATAAGGCAATTTACCGACGTTGAAACAGCTAGGCTCGTTTATTTTGCATACTTCCACAGTGTAATGTCGTACGGAATATTACTGTGGGGGGGAGCTGCTGATATAGAAACTATTTTTGTATTGCAAAAAAGGGCCATCCGATCAATTTATAAACTCGGTTCGCGAGAATCTCTTCGTGAGAAGTTTAAAGATATTGGTATACTTACGGTGGCTTCACAGTATATTTATAACAATGTAGTTTTTGTGAAACAAAATATTCATCTCTATAAACAGAGAGGTGATTCACATGATCTATTAACTAGAAACCGTCATAAACTAGTAACACCTTACTTTCGTGTGCGTAAAGTGCAGAAGTCCTTTGTGGGGTCGAGTATACGCTTTTATAACTTGATTCCGAAAGACATTGTTGATTTACCATTACATAAATTTAAACAGAGTGTAAAGAAACATTTATTAAGTAGAGGTTATTACACCGTTAATGATTTCCTTAATGACAAAGTTGCTTGGAAGCAATCGGCTTTGCCCCAGCTGTCCACAAGATAGATAAGCTACGTATTGTAACATTTTTTTTTATTTTTATTTTTTGTTCTACTGTATTCTGTTCTACAGTGTTTCTACTGTATTTGTGTCTCGGTCATGTCTTAAAATGAGTATTTTAATCTTGATACTCAATTCGATGTCTTAACTCTTAGCATGGGTGGCCTAAGTATGTCATGCTCACTTAAACATTTCTGTGGTGGTGTCGTGTGGTGCGGGTTGTTACGTTCCCTCAAATATGGTTGAGCGAAGCAATGGCTGGATCATGCGTCGTGCTCGTGAACGGGTGCCGCCAACGGGAATGGGTCTGCTTTGACTTCCCATGCTGACATGTGTTAGATTATATTTATTGTATTTTTGAAGCTTCACTGTGGAAGCACTGTATACTTAGCTTAGTTTTATTACTTATTGTAAAATTAGTTTATTTTATTTTTTGAAAAGAGCAACTGCTGAGTTTCTTGCCGGTTCTTCTCAGCAGAATCTGCATTCCGAACCGGTGGTAGATTTTTGACTTATCATAAGTGCTACAGGGTAGCCTACATGAAATAAATAAATTTTGAATTTTGAATTTTGAATTTTGAAGGAAACCGAAGTGTTAACCATTAGGCTATCACCACTCAAGAGTAACAACAATACAAAATAATAATGTACTTTATATAACAATAATAATGTTGAGAATTATTGCCGTCCTAACGATGTTTTTCTAGTCTCGTTACGTCGCGACTCCGAGATCTGTCTTGCTCCACTTCACTTTCAGGCAAAACAGTTTGTAGCTTTAGTTCCCACATAGGAAAGCTCTAAGTGGGCTCGTATTATAGCGGTAAAAAGCCAACCTTTATACGAGTCGTATATAGGTTGGCGTTTTACTGCTAAATGCTTTTTAGTCCAGTGTCATCTCACAAGAGGTGACCAAAATAAATTCTTTTTTCAAGTCCGAAGCAACTGATAACTTGTCGAAAACTAAAAAAACTAAATTCACAACAAGAAAACAAGTTTAAAAAGTATAACTCGACTACGGATAGTTGGATGTAACATCTGTCATTATGATTTTGTTCATAAACACAAACAAACATATGTACATAGACTGCTAAAATCTAGATCTAGAGCTCCGTAGAACGCTGCAGTGGCGACGCAGATGCAACGCAGAGCAACGTGACGTGGTACGTTGCTCTTATGTCATGAATATGAAGTTATTCGATTGGTGGATTCATACACATGCCTCGATATCCTTTTGCATTGCTATTGAATGTCTGAAGCACATGTTTCAAGTTACTTTCATAATATCTAACAATACATCATTATGCTATAATATCATGAGAAAAATAGAATTTTGTTAACAAAGGCGACCCAATAAATCGAACTTCAGAATACAGCATCTCAATACCAGGGCATAGCCATATTTCGCTCTCGCTGTATTAATGATGTAAGGACGAGCCATCGCATCGAGCTGTCGGCACTACGACAAGATGCAGCTGCTTTCCTTGTTATTACTGTTTCCAAGTACGTCCTTTTGTATTGCTTTTGCTCCAAGTCATGAGCGCGTAGCGTTTTTGTCAGTTTTTGCCCAAAGTTTGATATATCCACTTTTCTTTCTAGCTCTATTTATGATGCAAAAGGTTAGAGACGAGCAATCGCATCGAGCTGTCGGCAATACGTCAAGATGCAGCTGCTTTCCTTATTACTGTTTCCAAGGACGTCTTTTTGTATCGCTTTTGCTCTAATTCATAAATGTGTAGTGTTTTTACCACTTTCTAACTGAAGTTTGACAGGACCACGATTCTTCTAGTTTTATAAGAAACTAGCTTTTACCCGCGGTTTCGCTCAC
Organism: Hipparchia sbordonii; assembly: GCA_038048805.1. Lineage (NCBI taxonomy): Eukaryota > Metazoa > Arthropoda > Insecta > Lepidoptera > Nymphalidae > Hipparchia > Hipparchia sbordonii. The sequence goes on from JBBIWI010000010.1 coordinate 10,471,576, forward strand.
GTTAGGTTCGATTTTTTAAACCCCTATTACGGGTTTGAAATTTTCCAAAATTCTATCTTAGCGGATGCCTACGTCCTAATAGCTGTTAAATTTTAGCTCGATCAGTCCAGTGGTTAGAGCTGTGCGTTGATAGATCAGTCAGTCAGTCACCTTTGCCTTTTATATATTTAGATAAGGATGAAAGAGGAAAGAGCTAAGGCCGACTATCCTATCGATCTGTCGGTTCTATGACAAAATGGCAGTAATTAATTTTATTATTGTTTCGTAGGTATTGTTGGTGCTACCACAAGATGCATTTGATTTCGTTGTGATTATTGTTTCTAACTATCTACGCCCTATCATTTCATTTGGATTTCATTGTCTTGTTCCAAGTCATAAACTTTAGCGTTTTGACAAAATCTCCATATCGCTGTGAATGAGAAATATCACCAAAATAAAAGATCTGTCTTTCAAATTATTTATTTCCCAAACTTCTCAAGGTACATAATCGTTGAGAGGCTGATATTTTTGACACCTTCTAAATTTTAGCAATAACACTTGAATAATATCGAAGCGTATTCGGAAAAAATCTTTACTTTAAAAAGTTAATTCACCCAATACTGCTTAATTTTTTAAATGTAATAAGTTACTTTGTTTACGTAACTAATACACACAAATCACACAAAATGCTGTCTTGAAGTCTATGTTCGTTGTAATCGCAATACACTTACTGTTTAATTAATGTCTAGATATGAAGCTCTGTTTTATACCTCGAGGTGCCTTGTTTCGCTTAATGTTTGAAACCCTAGACAATTTAATTTCTATTTAGACTTGTACATATTCAAATAACGTTTGCATACGAGTTAACTAACTGCCATGCTAGCTCAAGTTTTAAGAAGCAGACTGAATAAAACTGAATGGTCAACGGTTCGAACCTTGATTGTAATATTGTCGTATCCGATCCTATACACCTAGTTGGGAGAATTTCGAGTTTTGATTGTTTAATAGTTTGAAGAAGAAAAAATTCGTCGATTCTTCCTCCTTTTTTAAATGGATTATTTACGTGGACAGCAAATAACCATACTGTAGCATGCCTTCTGTAAATAGCATACTGTTGCTATACCTACTCGTATTTTTATGATACATCATAGTTTATTTTAAAACCACAACTTTTCTATTTCTTCTCTTTTTGTGATTCGAAGGCTAAGACCTTGTTGCAAATAAAACACTGCGTCTCGGTAATAGCTAGTGGCATAAATCCTGTAATATGTGGGGCTTTTTTCTTAATCCCTTTTACCCCTTTTTATATTCGAGTGAGAAATTACTGGAGAATTGGGTATTATTACTATGGAGGGCGAGGGAATAATTACGAAGTTACATTGATACAAACTTTCCCATAAAATCGGATGTTTAGAATGTCTCGTATTCTGATTATTTGTTATAACTGTTGAATTTATTGAAAATCGTAATGGGGGTTTCGATGTTAATACAACTGATAGATGAATGTTCGATTCGTTATGTCGTATTCGTATCGCAAAGTAGTAAACCGCATCGGACGCACTAGGGCGAGCGTCGTCTAGGCGGCGACGGCATGCCGTATCGCTGGAGCCGCCATCCGCAGAGATGACTATGTTCGCTCTCATTCATTAGAGGGATGCGGGGAGGGTGCAAGACGTCGCGCGCCGCCCGACGATATCGATTTTGTCCCATCCCCCGCCCGCGCCACCCCACACGCCGCTCTCAGCATCCGACCTCGAGTGCTCTCCTCTCGCGCCTACGGACACCTCCGACAGAAACTACGCCTTAACGACATGACGCCACAGCTCAAAATTCCAACCCGCGACCCGCGCGCCGCTTCGCCCCGCCGATCCCTAATGGACCCTCCGGCCGAAAGTCACTCGGTCGAGATTGCACTGCCGCGGCGTGATGCCCTCGTCCGCGCCGGTGGAAAAAATAAGCTTTTTGTTACAATTAAAATGGTAAATCAAACCAATTTTAGTAATTGCGAGGTCAAACTTTGAAGTGGCAGCGCACGCCGAGGGCGGGCTTTTTGTACGCGTATGATTTTTAATGGGCGCTCTAGAGTTATTAACGTATGACGGTCGACCGGGCCCGAACGGCGAGCGCTCGATGAAGCGTGTCCCATACGTTCGCTGATTTACCTATTGCTTTCCACTCTCCGGATGCAGCAGACTCAAAGAAATCCACGTACACTGCTGTATTTACAGTACTAAAACATCAATTCTAAGTTTTGTTTAATCGCTTACGCTTATGTCTCGCGGACATATTCAAATTCTTGCATTATCTTGATTTTGTTTTCGTATTATATCGTGAAGAAATTTTTGTTATTAACTACAGGATAGTTAATTTTTCATAATTCGAAGTAGGTACCCTTAGGGCCTCCGCACATTGGGCCACTAGTGGCGACGACTTTTGGACGCTGGTAGTATGCAAGCCGAGCCACTAGAAGCCACCACCAATCATCGCGACCAGTGGCTAGACGCGACCACTAGGTTTTTTCCACTTAACCAGTAGTTCCCACTAGTCCATTTTTCCCTCAGTATTTTATATTTGAGCGGAGGAGTTGGACGTGTTGGTTTTAGCAAATGGAGACACTCTTGATTGCATTGACATTGGATAGAGTCAGGCGTTACTTTGCGGAAGTTCATGATTAACAAAAAAATGTTAGAGTTATTTTGCTGTAATCCGCCAACAATTTGTTGGCGGATTACAGCAAAATAACTCTAACATTTTTTTGCATTGACATTGATTCTTATTACTATTCGTATTGATATTAAGACGGGAAAACGTCGTCGAATTAAAAACCAAATACAACGTCCAGGTCATCGTCGCTACTGGGTTCATCCAATCCTGACTCGCAATGCCGGCGACTATGGTCGAGTGTGCGCGGGCGACGGGCGTCTAGACGCCGCCACAAGTAGCGAGAGTCGACTACACCCGCAGCTTGTGGCTCGGACGCGTTCACTCGAACGCTCAGTTTGCATCGATACCATATAAAATATATATGGAAAATCCCTTCCACAAATTGTGGCGGCCACTAGTCGTCGCCACCGGTGGCCCAGTGTTTGGCAGCACTTATAGTCTTAATGCGGGTTCACGTAAAAAGAGCGGGTGCGGGCGCGTTGGCGGACGCAGCGATTTTTGTACCTATAGAAACCTAACGCCTAACGTACTACTTCATACGTTTGATATTTGTTGACGTGTATACGAACTTATGAGAAAATTAATAACCACAATAAACTTTGAAAAACATAGTTAATACATAGTTTGATATGATTGCACTTAAAATATCGACCTCGAATTGCTTTTTTTTAATCTTCTTTCTTAGAACCGTATATTGAGAGTCAAGTCAAGTCAGGCTAGGATTTATCGCGGGAAAAGCCGTCGACAAAAACCTAGTTCCTACGCTTAATCTTGTGAATTTAAATGGTTCCCTTATTTCATTTCCAGTCAAGAATTCGGCTTTAGTAATTTGTTATCACGTAATTTTGAGATCAAAGATTTTATCTGAGCTTTTCATTTCAGGTAGGTACCTCGTAGATATCGATTCTTGTAGTTTCTCTTCTAATGGCTTTCCTAACAATAACCGCTATTTGTGTAAACGATTTAGTATTACGACTGTACTCGGGGCCGATTCCAGTTGAAATGGTATAGGAAATTATTGTACCTATACCTGTTTTATTACGCGAGTTGGTCTGTGTGGATTTCCTTCTAGCGTTCATTCCATAATGCTTTTCTCGTTTATGTTTATTTATTTTCCCATACAAGTTCACTAGCTGATGCCGCGACTTCGCGTGGTTAAAGGTTTTATAATTTCCGCTAGATAGTATTTCGGGATAAAATGTAGCCTTTATGTTAATCTGGGTATGAGCTATCTCCATTTCAAATTTCAGCCCAAATCGGCTAATTCATTGAGGCGTGAAGGAGGAAGAGGAGGAACAAACATACACACACACACATACAAACTCTCGCCTTTACAATATTATAGGCTTGGAGATACGCGTACCAAAGATGTTTCTTATATAAGTTGTATTACAAGGAACTGTATAATAGCGCTCGTAGAAGCCGTGCTGCTGACGTAGCTCCAGTGTGTCTAACGATGGGTGTCCACTGCTGGTCATGGGTCTCTTATAGAGGCTAAACAATAGGGACACCAAATATCATTTCAAGAGCCATGTACACATTGGCCTAACGCTCGGCCAACGAACCAGTACTACTACAGCGAAAAGTTTCTGCCAAAGATCAGCGTTGGTTGGCTTGCAGACTTTTGTGAGTTTTCTTATGAATACAAAAGGATCGACTTAATTGCCAAACAGCGTTTACACATTGGCCGACACTCTCTGCATGTACCTATTTGATGTAGTTCCAATGATGCCCCTAAGATTTCACCAATTAATAAGCGAAATTGGAATTCAAAATTATTTCATGTAATCCAACTTATGACAAGGCTAGACTCTACTCTCTCTGGAAATATAAAACAATACAAGAGTTACAAAAATGTAATCTATGAAATCTTAGGTACCAAATGTCAACCAATAGATGTATGTCATCGATTTATAAATCTAAAGTTTAGTATCACCTACAAATTCGTATGCAAAATGTGGCCATAATCACATATACACAAACGCAACTTTAGATAAAAACTAGTAGGGCGCGTGGGTGCGCGGCTCGCTAAAGCGAACCGCGGTTTTTCTGTCCACCAAGTAGACCTTCGGGTCTTGATCATCTTTTGATCTTGTGAGTGAGTTTCTTTGATCTTCTTGATCAAAGAAACTCACTGATCATCTATCAGTGAGTTCATCTTCTAAAAACTAATCGGTATTTTTCTTTTACCTACATTTAGTTTTATATGTAAATTATGTCTCAGTCGTTCGGTTGCATGTATGCAGGTACTTATCCTCTGTATTTTTCTACTTTTTTTTTGCATGTATGTAATCTATTTTACCTATAATAATTTTACAATATTGTTTGCTCATTTATTTAGAAATTTTGTTTTTAAGATTTAGTCTATCCGTTGCCTCTTTTTTTGTATGAATGCTGTGTATGCTTGTTATTGATATACATATCAGTCAATGTTGCAATGTTTTTGTATGTTTGTTTTTGAATGTATAATATGTATATTGTTAGTATACCTAATAAATAAATAAATAAATAAATAAATAAATAAATCTTTTTCCAAGGAACTACTCTTCCATCTTTCATAGTCTCTGAGATATACATCGACGAAATTTGTATGACCGCCACCTTGAATCCGCCATTTTGGTATTTTTTTTCAGCTTATTGCCAATTGGATGAGGTTTCGAGTGATTTTTGTTTGGGCAACCTCTACCTATCTTCAATACCCTGACCGTGCTCCTCACCCGTCTCCAAAATCCTCAATCATCAGCTCCCTCGATATTTTTCATTCAGATGAATTTTTATCCTCTATACGAAACCATCAGAAATTTCGGAAAGAAACGTATCCAAAGTCTTGCATACATTTTATATGAAAAAAATAAATTCCGCCATCTTGATTTTTTTTCTACTCATCAAGTAGACCTTCGGGTCCTGTTCATCTTTTTCCAAGAAACCACTCTTCCATCTTTTATAGTCTCCGAGATGGACACCGACGAAATTTGTATGGCCGCCATCTTGAATCCGCCATTTTGGAGGTTTTTTTCGGCTCCCTGCCAATTGGATAAGATTTCGAGTGACTTTTGTTTGAACACTCCCCACTTATCTTCGATACCCTGGCCGTGCTCCTCACCCGTCTCCGAAATCCTCAACCATCAGCTCTCTCCATATTTTTCCTCCAAATAAATTTTTGTCCTCTCTACGAAACCATCGAAATTTTGAAAAGGAACCGTTTTAAAGTCTTGCATATATTTTGTATGGAAAAAAATAAATTCCGCCATCTTGAATTTTTTTTCTGTTCACCAAGGGGACCTTTGGCTCCTGATCATCTTTTGCCAAGAAATCACTCTTTCATCTCTTATACTCTCCGAGATAGACACAAACAAAATTTGTATGGCCGCCATCTTGAATTCGCCATTTTGGAGTTTTTTTTCGGCTCTTTGCCAATTGGATGAGGTTTCGAGTGACATTTGGTCGAACACCCCCCACCTATCTTCGATACCCTGGCCGGTGCTCCTCATCCGTCTCCGAAATCCTCAATCATCAGCTTTCTCCATATTTTTGTTCCGAATGAATTTTTGTCCTCTATACGAAACGGTGGGTGAAAAAAATTTTTTCCATACAAAATTTTACAGGAGAGGTGATCAATCAGTCAGTGAATCAGCACGAGTAGCTATATATATAGTAATATACACTGAGACACCGACCATGTCACAAAAATTAACCTAGTTAATCATGCCGTTTTTGACGTCTTAATGCCTATTATATCCTTAGTATATTCGTAAATCAATGATGTACATTATCATGTTATCACAGGTACCTACAATAGGTATCATTTTCAATATTAGTCAAATGCAAATTACTGATTTCGAATATCGCTTAAATTGTATTGTGTACCTGCCTACTTATTTTCATCAGCCGACCTCAACGCAAAACCGACCTTGCAAACAAAAGGAAAAAGTTAAACATCTATCTGTAGGTATCCGAGACCGAGGTACATGACCTGTTCTGTCATAAGCGTAACATAGTTTATATTGCGGTAGGTCGCACGAATTAATTGATTATGCATTGTTTTTATTACATAATATCGATGTTGATACCACAGTATACGCGGTGCATACCGGGAATGTATTATGCATAATCGTCGGCTTAACGCCTATCAGGTCGAGACCGTTTCGCGGGACATACCGACTGTAGTATATGAAACCTCTTTGCTTCTACTCATGTGAAAATCTCTACATTGAGATAGAGAGGATAGGTACTTGCATATTTAAAATCATTTTGCGTCGAAGCAGGTGACCACGGTTACGACGAAACAGGATATTTTTTAATCAGCCTAATTGAATGGTATCGATTCGTCTGCGATTCAAGCTTATAAAGTAATGATGGACCAGCGTAGATTCCTGATTCAGGTTAACGGTTTTTAAAAGGATCATCTATTAGCTTTTGCTCGCGAATTTGTCTGTCTGCGTGGAGTTAGTAGTGTTTCAAATAAGAATATTTGTCAGACTGTTACGATCGTTTACGTACTTTTTAGTGTAATTCTATGTTACTGTTTCAGTTTTTAATGAAAACGAACAGAAAGATACAAAAATCACGAGCACATTAAACTGTATTATTTTTAAGGTTCCGTACGTTAACGTACGGAACCTTAAAAACGTATACGTATTAGCTGGTGTTAAATCCTGTATAGGTAGGTACGGGTTCCTTGATGTGCGGATCGGACTGTAACTTGGCTGGTATTCTTAAGTAGGTGTGTAAAATATCTAAAGTGGTTATATCTACTGGTTTACAATTTTTTCAATTATATCTACTGGTCTAAAGTGGTTATATCTACTGGTTTACATAATCTCTTCCAATTTTCTGGATTCACTGTTCACTCACACCTTTACCTACCACAACCTCTAGTCAATCTGGATGAATCATCGGTTCGGTGAACATCTTTTTCATAAGAAGGGGGTCAACATGTGGGTGTCTTTAAGTCAAAAGTGAATAGGCATCTTCTAGGCAAGCTCGCACCATCTTAGGCAGCATCTGCACTTACCATCAGGTGAGATCGCAGTCAAGCGCTAGTCTATATATATTTAAAAAAAAAACATGGTCAATATTTTTCGCCTGTACATTGGACATTGCTAATTTTCTTATCTGAGTATATAAGCTTATAAACATAATAAAATATAAATACTTTATATATTTATGGATAAATCGTTATATAATAATCGCGTGGAGGTTGTTGCCGAGGAATTTTCTATTAACGATTGCGTATATTTATAAAACAATTATCGCAATGCAAACATAATTTATACAATTATCCATCTTATGGTTGCTCTTGCTACGTGTATAATGCGCTTATAATAATGTGTTATTTCCCGCACAGATAATGTAGCACGTGCGAAACGCAGTATGGAATTTTTATCGGGTATCAGTATTCTTAAAAAATTAAAAGCTTTTTGTTAAGTTGAAGATTATTCGAATTCCGACTTTTAGACTACATAAAAATGCAGATATACCAGACTACCAGGAAGCTTTATAATGTTACTAGTTGTAATGGGTACAATCTAGTTATTTATAAGTGAAGGCGAATTATTTACTAAATTAGAGTAGCTACAGAAGTTCAAATGTCTCCGTTTCCTTGATCAATTTGTACAATGCAGTGCAACAAATCCGATTAAGTTCAGTTCGGGGACCAAGGTTTTGTAGGCGTAGAACAGACGCTATTATTTCGCAAAAGATCTCTCCTTCATTGTGCTCAAGATTCAATCGAAGAGCACCCCCTGCCTGTCGAGACACAGTGCGTTATTCAGCCCTTGAAATTTAGATTTAAAGTCTTGGCAGTTCGTTTCAAAAACGTTGAACTAAAGCGTAGAGTAGTAGAGTAGCTCACGATTTCTCAAATTTCTGTGGTAGAACGGTGAAAAGGGCCACAAGGCTGTGAAGTTTCTGAGCGCTCCCAAAACATACGAGTAGCATCATTGTACTGATGGAGTTGTAATAATGTATTTCCGATCTGATTTCTTGCCGCCCTATTGTTTTATCAAAACCACACTACAAAGTAAGTTTTTTTGGTGTAAGTGCAAACTGTTTTGTTTGTATCGTAAAGTTTTAATCTCTTGGAGAATTGACATTCTCTGCTAATTACCTACGCTGATTTTGTATATGAATATTTATCTTATTAAGTCGACGCATAAAAACCACAAAAATATATTTAAAGGCGATGTGTGTCATTAATGGATAGCGATTTGTAAATACTATACGCCTGGTTATTATGTAAATGCCCTTCAAAAGCGTCTGCCCTGACCTGCCTCAACGAGGGGAAAGCTTGGGGTAGGTTATGGCATTGCATCCGACCATTCGCCCACTGCAAGGGTGGTTTTGCATAAGTATACCTCGGTTTATACTTACCGCCGTGAATGTGTCTGTATACCATAATCACTGGATTTATGAATGCTGCCATATATACGTCTTGATATGTAATTACGTGTCCATACATTCAACCCTCGAAATCTGCGGCGAGCCCAGTACTTTTGTACAAACACGCTTTATTTATAGTGGCATGCCGATTTGAAGTTGCACTTTTCAAAAGCCGCCAAACTGTTTGTATTGAAGTGTACCTGCCCAATGTGCGAGTTGAGTTTGTAAATTTTGAATGATGCACCAAGTGCAGAAATAAACACGGGATCAATATGGCCCCGAGTCCCGACGCGGCGGTCTAAAGTCGCGTCACCGGCCGTGCCGCGCTGCGATCTCGCAGATCACAAATGGAATTCCGCCTCGAGCTAATCTAAGCTGTTGGTATCCGGCAGATGATTAAAAAAGCGTGCGTGCCCACTTGACGCACAGTGTTAGCTTTTTGCATGGGTGTGCGGTGCGGTGGCACTAATGAAACGGCGTGTGCGTCGCGGCCTACGTACGCGGGCCTTGCATTGGGTCGGGTCAGTGAACCCGCCCGCCCACTATCGGGGTAAATATGCCGAATGCACACAGATGCGCGCGCCGCCCGCCGCGCCCCGCTCGCCCCCGACGCGCCGCCGTCGCCGCTGCACTCTGCACGCATCCACCCCCAACCCCTCTTAAAACTCCTAATTGATTGCGCAAATTTTCTCGCAATAACTGTCTTTTTATGGTGTTAATGATGTAAACTTGCGCAGTTCCGCCGCTTTAATTGATGCTGCGACGTGATCTCGCAGCCTCCGCTGCCGTCGCGGCCGCGGCCCGCGCCGGCCGCCCGAGCCCCGACGACGGGGCCATGAAAAATTAATTACCGTGCACTCGTATTAGCTTTTTGGGGGATTCCTGCGTCGGGAGTCTGCAAAACAGATGTCTGCCCATGACGAGACGACGTCGTATAACAGCGTGTAATCCGATTTCAATGCTCCCATTTCGAATCTGCATAACAGAACTGCGGCAGTTTCGTTGTGCCTGACGCTAAACATAATATTTGTTTCAATTTAAACAGTGTGTAATGACATTATACAAGATAAACTTTAATCTTTAGTTTTTAAGCAACTTGTATTTTGTATGTCAGTTATTACCTGACTGAATATGCGGCACCTTCAAGTTTTAAGATCTTATGTATACCCATATTCTTGCAAATAAAATATTTCATTTCATTTCATTTCATTTCATTTCATTTCATTATTTATTGATAGTTAACTTATAGTTAACGAAGACGAAATATCTGTCAAAATTATTATTGTTACGACGTCAAAATTTCCCCTTCCGGATATCGCCGCGGCGAAACCGTAGCGATAGGTACCGCTGATGCAGCGGCATGACTTATTATCCGTTGTACCAATGACATGAGAAATAGATTCGAATGGATATTTTTATTGCAGGATCTATTAGTGGGTAGGTATATCTGTTTCCCACGCGATTTCGGCGTGGTACTACTTAGCTGTGGGTTTGGCTGGTAGGTACTCTCTCGCTTTTGGTTAAAATGCATTCATGCAGCAAGATTGCCATAAATTCATCCAGTCATACGTGATTTCAATCTTCATATTGTAGCAATAATTTTTAGCCTATCCTACAGCTGAAGCTAGTTATTTCGAAATTTCGCGGCGGAAGTCTGTTAGGGGCTGTGGGTCTCTATGTTGGAACAAGTAGTTTAGTTTCTGTTATACAAAGGATATTTATTTCGCGGCAGAGCCGGAGCCTAAAGGTTCAGTGGTAGTGGAATAAAAAAGGAAAGGATTAAAGAATTGACAAGAATTGTGCAACATGCACTAAGTTTTTTTGCATCCGTCCTAGGTCTGAAAATTTATTCTGATGATAATTACAATCTTTACGTCATATACGACGATGCCCGGAGGTCCGGTGATGTCACGATGACGGAATGCGTTTAGATAACCGCCCACTGCCGATGTTTTGTGGAGCAAAAACATGTAGCATGCCAATTTATAATAATTTTATCGAGCTGACCCGCCCCGGCTTCGCACGGGTGGGCTTTTTATGAACTATATTTGATCAGGTTATAATCATGTTAGTTCTTCATCTTTATCAAACTACTGGACAAAGGTTTCTTGCATGGACTTCCACAGGTCACCTAAGGGGGGTCTGCCAACACTGCGCTTCCCGGTGCGCGGTCGCTCTCCAGTACCTTGGGATTCCAACAACCATCAACTTTTCGAACTATGTGCCCCGCCCATTTTCACTTCATTTTCGCGACTCACTGAGCTGTCTGTGGCTTTCTCCTACGGATCTCCTCATTTCTAATTTGAGCCTTCTCATGATCATACTTTATTAGCATAGAACTAGCTTTTATTATAATAATTAGAATTAATTTTCAGTGAGCTGAATTAGTTTAGTTTAACATTGAGTGTTAGTTTAGTTTGCGAAAGCTCAATAGGTTTGAGTTAACAGAATAGACGCTGCGCCTCGGCGCCATTTAACCGTGTGCCTTAAAAGCAGAGCTGTGCGTGCACATAAGAGCTAATAAGGCGACTGGAAAACACGTACATTTCCCTAGTTAAAAAAGGAGAAGTTGCAAACCGCAGTAAAGAACGCAATCCGCACTCGAACAAGTGTATCGGGTACGAATTAGCAGATTGCCCTTATCTCGTCGAACGGGCGCCGTGGCCGGAAGTGAGCCGACGAAAATAATTTGGATGTGCAATAGTGTTCGTTTCATTGGCCGCCTCGCGTAATTGAATAACCAACAACGGAAGAACACCGCGCGTAGAGTCGCGCTGGATGTGACACTTTGTTTTTAAGTGTTTTTCATTTAATAGTAGCTTTTTTTTTTCAAAGTATATTAGCCAAGCTGAAGTTGACTAATATCCTCCTATCCCCTCCAAATAAGCGGGAAGCTTGTGCTAGGAGTGGATACGACATCAGTGCAACGGGTGGGCTTTGAACCTGCGACCTTGCAGTTTTCAGTCCGCAACTTTAACCGTTGGGCTATTGAGGCTTCATTTTTGCTTTTGCCCGCGACTGTTCCGCGTGACTTAGGTTACTGGTTTTTTTTTTTTTTGGAGTAAAAGTCACTTTCCTTGCCATCAAAAACCCCGTTCAATACAAAATGTATGAGAAAATGAAATTTTTTCATAATTTTTTTTTTTCGTCAATTTTTCTGATATTTTAAAAGTTATTCTGCTATTCGGGACGGAGACAAATACAACAAACCAAAAACTATGAGAGTCGGTTCAGCCATTCTTGAGTTATAAATAGTGGTACTTCGAACTATGTGGCCTATAGCCACTTCCGGGACTACTCGACGAACTGTACATATTATCGTTAACTCTGATTCTCCTAATCAGATCAGCAAAGACAATATCCTTGTCTTTTCTGATTAGATTACGTAGCCTATATTGACTTTATTTATTTGCTCATGGCTAGATCTTTAAGTCGATCGACCCATTTTAATGTCTTTACGAAACTAACAAATCTTTACTCTAAACTTTGAACTAACAAATATTGTTGCGTTGGCAACTTAACACATTTAGACGATGTTTGTTTTGTTGGAATATAGAATTTACGAATAGATGAGGTTTTCATTAATTTTAATGAATCAAATCTGCACTGTTTTTTTTTATTATTTTTTATTCGATGACAAGGTATTCTGCAACTGCAATCTCAGCTGATGGCAAGCGACGATGCAGTCTAAGGAGCTGGCTAATTTTTAAGGGGTATGGCAGTGTACTCATACCCCTAAATCGTCATAGAATAAAATAACATAGCACTACGTCACCAGTGTTATGTTATTCTATTCTATGACGAAATTTGTATTAATCATACAAATTACTAAAGATTCGATGTAAACACTGCAAAATCTATATACTTATATAAAATTCAAAGTCCTGACTGACTGACTGACTGAGATATCAACGCACAGCCTAAACTACTGAAAATAGAAACTTGAAATTTTTACAGTTGGTTCCTTTTATGACGTAGGCGCACACTAAGAAAGGATTATTCGAAATTCCACCCCTAAGGGGTTCAAATAGGGGATGAAAGTTTATATGAAACTCCGTCATTTTTCAAGCTGTTTCCATCAAAGTTGGTATTTGAGCTTTCAGTTAAAAATAAAAAAGTACGTGTGTCACAGTTTTTGAAAATTCCACCCCAAAATCTAATTCCACGCGGACGAAGTTGCGGGGGCAAAAGCTAGTAATACAAATTACTAAAGATTCGATGTACACACGGCAAAATTATTAGATATAATGCTTCGTTGTATGCACGGGCTACCAAATAGTTTTGCTCTGTGTACCTACTGGTAGATTCATCCAGAAGCTTTACGTCTGTGAAAGAGTGATCCCGCTCACACGTAAGACGTGAGCTTTTCGCGTGGTGATGCAACACTAGCATACACTACTATAGTTATTTGGCAAGCAACCTCTGCCGACTGCCGACTGCCGCACTATAGGATTTATTGACCATAACCCATGTTGTATCCATGTCTTATACATACAGATAGGTGTTTGGTGGGAACATTATTTATTATAGACGAGCTTTTTTTAAGCTAGGTTTTTTCATAAAGATAGCATTCCTCACTACCGTTAAGGATCTTTATGGATTTTTTTCATATATCCTCTGGAAAACCCATCGTTTCCCGGAAAAAGTATTCCTCAACTATACCCATGCAAATCAAACAATCAAACACACTCTTACATTTATGTTAGTTAGGACAGACCAACAAACAAACACACTCTTACATTTATGTTAGTTACCACACTATAGCTTATTCGCTCGGTTTCGCTCGGGTTAAATTAGCATTAAAAAAAAGTTTATTTGAATAGAATCTTTTCTATTTCTATTTTTTGTACTGGTGGAACTAGTTAATACGATATTGGACTTATTTGGAGCAGCAGCATTGTATTCTGAGTGGTGTAGATTTGCTCAAACGCTCAGATAAATAAACAAACCAACTAATAATGTCATAATAATAGACTCGCTGATGTACGCGGCTTTGTCCGCATGGATTTTCATTTTATTCCGTCCGTTTCTAAAAACTCAATGCACGACATTGAGGTGCTTTACTTTTATTTACATATAATTTATTCATCGCTTTACGATGAAAGTAAACACCGGGATTTAACTCGCAAATCCTTCAGGAAAAAGCGAAAAGCTAAGGGACTTAGCTGCTGCTACGCGATGCCGCATAGGAACAGATCCGGGATATAAAATTGCCTTATTACTTTTAACTGACTATTTGGTCTAGTGACTAGAATATTCGACTGCAGATTTAGTCCTAGGTTCGAGTTCTTGGTCGGTCCAAAAAAATTTACGACGTTTTTGTCCGAGAAATTCTCATAAGTAATTTAGAGTTGAGAAGTTTGCAGTATTATACATGAGTGCTTTATAGATTACCTACGCTTGTGCACTAGAATATCTGTCAGGTAGTTGGTTTGTCTTCGACTCCGTTCCGTTGATACATATTGGTCGGTATACGGTCAAGAGAATATTGCTTTTAGAGGTTTGTAGCACATTTTAATCTCGTTGACAAGTTGGCTCTTGGCTGAACTCTTACCGGTGGGTAATGTGACTATGAGTTTACACCAGAGCTCTATTTTTTAAAAGCTGACAGGCGACAATACAGCAAATAAGTCACGGTAGAAAAACGACCAATTTGTCAAATTGTCGCGAAACCTTGACATATTATTTCTGTTTAAAAAAGATTTTCCTTTGACAGGTTACAAGGCGACAATTTGGTGCGGAAAAGTTGTCCAAATTACTCTATGTAATAAAGTGTATAAAACACCAAATTGACATGGCATTTCAACCTGTGTAAAGTTCTAGAATTATCATGAAATCCAACGGGAGACAGCATGACGTGTCATGCATTGTCAACCGTGTTTAATAAAACGCAGTTCAAGGGTTATTTACTGGTCAGTGTTCGACATATTTGTCTGTTTTCATAAACAAGACCTGTCGTTACTATTTAATAATATTGTCATGTTTTTGTCAAATAAGTCGTATTGTCGGTTTCATTAAGTCTAGGTTTAGCAGCAAGTTTTGACTGGGATTTGTTTAGTCTCCTGTGGATGTCTAGTACATAAGAGACTACTCATTTACAATTCGAGGAAATAGTCCAGAGCATAACCTATTTTATATTCCGGTAATGTGTTTACCCTAGAACTATGAATTTAGGTACACACGGTACCTAATCTAAAACTGGGGTGCGTTGTACCAACCGCAGTTATTCGATTGATAGACTATAAATCACCTTGCGCAACTAATAAATGGAAATAATGTATTGGCATACGAGTAGATCATTTAATTTAGAATTATGATAAGTTGCTCATATATCAGTATACGAGACAAGGTGGCCGGTATACGGAGCCAGTTTTGAGATATATCGTGCGTCATGACCTGATCATAAATATCGATTTGAAATTAGTCATATTCCTTAGAAGTATTACTAAACATAGACCTCGAACTGATTTAACAGATATTGTCGATTTTCCTGTTCCTTTTTTCATTTCTAACTAATATGAAGGTCTATTCTTGTTTAAACTTTCCAAGTTTTCGAAAATGATATTAGAGTAATGGGTTATTGAAGTGTTGCCCAATTGCCCAATAAGAATCGCTGAACGGTTCAAAAAAGTCGGACTGAGCGATGAGCGTTATTTCCATCTGTAGCCGCTTAGTAACAAGGTATACCTGATTTTACAAACATTAACCAGCATACGGGCTCAATTGCGAATGTTTATAATAAATTCACGAAGTTTACGTAGCCGCACGCCCACGCCGAGGCGTAGTCGTAGTTAGCGGATTTGAATGTAACTCGGTCTCGCGACAAGTCGAAGCCGCCGCGCCGCGAGTTGCGCTCTTCGCGTTCCCATCTCCGGCTTCATTAGATAGTTGCCCGACAACCGAATAGTGGATCACGTCCCGCTATCAGGTGCGCTGCAAACAAAACGCTGAATAGAGGCCGGGTTAAACATGCACGACGGGTGTACGGGTATAATTAAAGTTTAGGAGACGCTCACGTCGCCCGTTAACCTCGTTATCGGGCGCTGGAAGTGGGTGAGACGCGGCGCGGAGGGAGGCAGCCTCGGGGTCGGGGGGAAACGGGGAAAATCAATGACAGCCGCCGCGCGCCGTCTCTCCCCGGCCCGACGCGCTCATCTCGCCACGTGCCGCGGTCACTGGCCTGCTCGCCGTCGCCGCCGCCGCTGCGCCACGGCTCCGGCCGCCGCGAGGCTGATTGATGATGCCCATGCAACCCTGACCGCCGCCCGCACCCCGGCCACAACACTGACCTTAGATACCGAGCCGATCGCGCGGACGTTCGATCAAACATTGTCAAGGAAATACGCTTCCACATTATGTCGCACGGCCGATTTATCCGCGCCCTACCTACCCTTCCTTAGCACGCCGCTGGCTGGAGTAGTTATATCAGAGCGGTATAGGTATATGTAGCGATGCTTCGGTTGTCAGGGCGCTCGGTCGCCTGTAAAATATACTCCGTATTAGCTATGTAGGTCGCAGCCAGAAATTTGGGTTATCGTTTGGCCGAGTCGATATGCGACACTTCCGCCACGCTGCGAATGGTATGCAGTCCCCAATATTATTATTGGTTGCTATGCAACTTACGTAACAGTGGCGACTGCCAGAGTGCCAGATACTGTGGGTTTGAACGACGTGACATATCTCGGATGCATCGGCCGTTTAGAGTTGTCATGTAGTACATTTCGTGTTCCTTTAGTAAAGCTACGCAGTAGTTCTTTGCATACTTTTGATACAATACTTCCGTACGGTTACTGAAAGATGGAGCGTATGTCTTTTGTAATTATTATTATTCTTATAAGAAAATGTGTTATCTAGAGTTAAAGAAACAGCTTCTTTTCAGAGCAAACTTCGTATAAATAAGGCCAAAACATCGAATTTTCCAAACCTGACCTTCACCCTTTACCTTCACAAGTCTCGTTTAAGACTTTCCTGTAAATAATATATTACTTTTAATATATAAGACCTACTCTTTCTAATAGTTTATTGTACTTTATAGGATGTTCAATTAGAAAGGACAAATTATTATTTAATTTTATCCAGAGTTTGGTAAGTCTACCTAAAATGGTTGACCGAAAAGTTAGAAAAAAATTAGGTTGTTAAAATATCCTAAATATACTTAATATAAAGTCTGATGGATTCGAACCCGCTACTCTTGGGTCGATTGGTTAACCACAGTCGTCGTGCACAAATAGCGCGAACGGAATGAGTCATAACAATATCTCATCGGCTAGACGCGACGCCGACGGTGCCGCATTAAAAAACCCAGGATCAACGAACTGCCTAGTTCCGAATCCCATGCGTTGCGGTATATGGATCTATACAAATAAATAAAACTGAAGCGTATGTCTGCGATTTCCTAATAACTGCTTCTTATTCTTCTTAATCTTTATCTACCTACTGATGGACTTCCATTGCTGGACATAGGTCTTGCATAGATTTCCACCTAATTCATCATTTAAGTCTCAATAGCCCAACGGTTAAACGTGCGGACTGAAAACTGAAAGGTCGCAGGTTCAAGCCTCACCCGTTGCACTAATGTCGTACCCACTCCTAGCACAAGCTTTCCGCTTATTTAGAGGGGATAGGAGGATATTAATCAACTTCAGATGGGCTAATATTCTTTAAAAAATAAACATGTCTCGGTCTCCTCTACCCAACAGATCTCTTATATAAATGTAATATGCACATTGCATGTATTATACGAAAAACCTTAACCTCTCATTAAAATTTTGGTCTGCTGGGAGGCTTCGGCCGTGGCTAGTTACCGCCATATCTTCAAAGACGTGCCGCCAAGCGTTTTAGCGTTCCGGCACGACGGCGTGTAGAAACCGATTATGGGTATGGGTTTAATTAAAAAATTGCCATACCCCTTTTCCAAGTTAGCCCTCTGATATCTTGAACTGCATTGTCATTTTCCAGCAGGTTAGATTGCAGTCAAAAGCTATCTTGTCAGGAATAAATACATTTAAAAAAAGTACTGTTCTGGTTAGAGGCTAATATTCGAACCGGCTGAACTGAAACATTGACGAGATGGATAGACGACTAAACATGAGTCAAATCATGGATACTTTTTATCCTGGGAAAATATAGAATTCCCACAGTATTAAAAAAAACGAACTCCACGCGGACGTAGTTGCGGCAAACAGTGTTTAATATAAGCGTATCGAACATCGTCGATCAATGTCAACCGCATATTTGGGTCAACGTCCGGCCAAATTCCTGCGCTCCCCATAGCCTCTTCATTTCCTATAATGCATGCGGATACTTTTTTTTTCTTTTGAAAACCTACTAAGTACATATTCAATTTCGTACATAGCATTATCTCACTTCAATTGTATTTTGATCTCTGATCAAAACTGCGCCTCAGAACCAAAGGAAAATTCGCTCCTAGTAAAAAAAAAATACGCAATACTCCGTACATTAGGGGAAAAAAGTTTGAATTCTTAATGAGACATAGAAATTAAAAGCATGCAAATGCGGTTTCATCTATCACAGACATCCTATTAAAGTTCGTATAGTATGAATTAAAAAGAAATTTTATCAATGGTCAGTGCTCTGACAAATATGAAATATACTATATGTCATTTGATGATTTATTTATTAAATCAAATTTCACAACTGATGGCGATGGCCAATAATAATATGACAATTATTTACATTATTATCACAGTTTATTTACATTGTTTATGAGAAGATCATAATATAAAACTGGGAAATAATAAGTCCGCCTACCGGAAAAATACGGTATACCTAATCAAGTTCTTTGAACTATACTTTAATTTAGCATTAAGCTACTGTTGTGTTTGGTCATTTAACTCCTTCAGAGTTTTAGGTTTCAAACTGGAAAAATCCATGTCTTGGGTTCTTTAATTTTCAATTTGATACTAATTTTAGTTCAAAAATAGAAAAAATAGCTTCAGACTTCAACGTAGTCATCGTGATTTTCGATTAGTTTGTTTTTCTACTTATAATTTTATACCATAGCCATACTATATCCATCGCAAACATATTTCCTGTATTTTAATTATTGTACCGACCGTCTCCGAAGAAGTATGGGCTGCGTATCGTACTCATAAGCTTCATAACATTGTAAAAGCCGCCCCTATATTCTAATAAAAGGATCATCGTTGTCCTTTAATAATGTTTTTCCTGTCCACATAGACCGAAACCGTCAGAAATGATTGTTTATATCGTTCCATCACCAGACTTATTACGTAAAGCCTCCATCCTTCACGATTTTTCGTCTAAGACGTTTTTATTACCGTCTAATCCCTCGTCCACATATATTATGCACGATGTCAAAACAGAGCGTTCTAGGCTTGCCTGGGGATTAGCGTTGTATCGGCGGAGTGTGCTTGTAAAATATGTTGAAAAATGTATTTTCAATCTTATACGGGAGAGCTTCCCGGCTTAATATTTCCTGTCCTCATACGGTCCCGTTCGTTTGAAACTAACCAAGTTAAGAAAGTTTTGCATTTTGATATTATTTTGTTCATACTAAATTGTGCAGAATGTTTGCTTTTCCGTAAATACACTCCATCATAATTATATGTTAGAGATTTGCGATATTGTCGACAGTGCTCGTACAAAGTCCAATTTTTAGTTTTAGAAATCACGTAATTAATGGACTTTACCTCGTCAGAATAAAACTAATGTTAAAATATATTAATGTTAAGAATAACGATTAATTGCCGCCATTT
This sequence comes from Hipparchia sbordonii, assembly GCA_038048805.1. Taxonomy (NCBI): domain Eukaryota; kingdom Metazoa; phylum Arthropoda; class Insecta; order Lepidoptera; family Nymphalidae; genus Hipparchia; species Hipparchia sbordonii. The sequence goes on from JBBIWI010000010.1 coordinate 10,491,339, forward strand.
ACTTACGAAATGGTCGCTCACTTCACTCTTTCAAAGATATTTATTAACATGATCCATTTCTCTTGTCCACAGGTATACTACGCGAAGAAAAAACGGAGAGCGCAACAGTACCTCGGTGACGATGGCTCACATAAAAAGGAACGGAAGCTCTACAACGATGGGTACGACGATGACAATCACGACTACATCATCAAACAGGGCGAGAAGTTCCTCGACCGGTACGAGATCTCGTCGCCGATCGGCAAGGGCTCGTTTGGCCAGGTGAGATACTACCTTTAAACCCTGACCTAGAAATTCTAAAAGTTGTAGTTCATATAACTCTATGAAAGCTTCATACTACGGATTTGTTTCATGTAGTTCATAATACTAACACCTGCTCCCACGGTGAATTGCTGCTGTTACTTGTTTAACGTAACTTTTACATCTTGTCATGTTGCTACCGAAACGCCCTTTCTGCTCAATACGAGACTCTTCTTTAGATTCTTTCATTAGTATTTGTAATTGTTGCAAACGTGTTGTAAGTTATTTATCTGCATCTAATTATTTATTATTAAAGACTCAATATTTTAACATTCTTCTAAATTTTCATCAATCTACATTTGTGATCTGTATCTAAATTGGCCATGTGGAACGACGTGTGTCTTCAAACACGTCACACAAATAAGGTTGTCAATTTCCAAAAACTTTCTACTTTGATAATGGCCTATGCCAAGGAGCGCCTTTGATACCGTGCTTTTAAAACTTTTTCAACATTGACGAAGCGATAAATTTATTTTGGCAACAGGGAAGTGATTTCCGTCAGGTTAAATTTTTTTAGTGCTTTTTAGTTTGTCATTTAGTAACTTGTTCCGTTCTTATTCGAAAGAAACTAACATTCCTCAACTTTTTTCAAGTACCTAGTGATTTAATTTGATACAAGTGATTTTTTTGTTAATAATGTTATAATTATTAAATTCGATTCATTTCAGGTTGTGAAAGCCTACGACCACGAGGAGCAGTGTCAAGTAGCGATAAAAATTATTAAAAATAAGAAACCTTTCCTAAATCAGGCACAAATAGAAGTCAAGTTACTAGAAATGATGAACAGAGCGGATGCCGAAAATAAGTATTATATAGGTGAGTTTTCTCCATAATATTATGGCCAAAGCACAAGGGCCAACACACACACAGATTTTAGCATCTGCGAGAGCGAAGGAATTGCAATTCGCAGTCGTTACATAGTTTCCAGTACTAACCGTCAACTGTGTGGAGTTAAAAAGCTCAATTTCAGCTTCTAGCCATAACTGATGGAATATAACAAATAAGGCCAGAATCAGCTTTTTAGAAGGAATTTTAATTATAAAATAACGTGGAAATATAATACAACAACAGAGAAAGTACCGGTTAGTAATTAGAATACATTTTAGCTGCCAATTTAATTTTTTTAGAGGAATTTTAATTATAATTCTCTAATTCAGAAATTCGAAACTGGTATGTCTATTCTGACAGCAAGCTCTTGTATAATAGTAGGCTGGCGATCGACCGAGATGATGATAAATTCTGTTGGACAAAAATTTCTGTATTGGACATTAAATATTCTGATCCTAAAGTAGGTAGCTATGTCCTTTTCACATTGTTCCCTGCTGAAAACTAAAACCTTTGAAGTAGATCATCTACCGAATTTTATACAATTCAGAATACCTACAGCGGATTAAGCACCATAGATGTTTTACGTTATCGATAATATCATAAAAAATAAATCCTAGATATCCGAATCTTAACGGGATGAACGCAGTTGGGACGATAACGCTCCTTTCTAATTGTTCCCGCTTATCTCTTACCCCTCGGGAGCTTTGTCACGGCCTACGCTATTTGCGTACTTTCTCTAGATAATAAGACAGGATTAGTCTATTAACTGTTGAATACGACTCTTGCGCTAGATGAATCTAGCGAATGTTAGTATTCGACACTATTCAAATAGTGTCGTCTGCCTTCTTTTTTACAAATCCGACTTCATACGCCACTACAAAGTATATCAATTGTGCCTATAAAATTTGAAATTTCCCTCGATTTCTCCAGGATGCCTGGAGATCCTGACCTGATGATAATGAGACCACCTAAGAAGTATACTCTTTCTATCAAAAACAGAATTTTCCAAATTGGTCCAAGCGTCTTTGAGTAATCGGGGAACATACATAAAAAAAAAAGATTCCGATGAATTGAGAACCTCCTCGTTTTTTGGAAGTCGGTTATAAATATTTGACTAACCCTCTTTCACTTTGTTTCCAGTAAAACTGAAACGTCACTTTATGTGGCGGAACCACCTGTGCCTAGTGTTCGAACTGCTGTCGTACAACCTGTACGACCTGCTACGGAATACCAACTTCCGTGGAGTCTCACTCAACCTCACGCGGAAGTTCGCGCAGCAACTGTGCACCGCGTTACTGTTCCTTAGTCAACCTGGTGAGTACCTTTTTTAACCTCCGACGGAAAAAGAGTGGTGTTATAAGTTTGACGTGTGTATCTGTGTGTCTGTGTATATGAAATTTGGTGTTACGGAATACCACTTACAAATGAAATTTGGTGTACCTACTGTTTCTTCCAATTATTTTCAAGTCATGGTAACCTTGAGCTAATGCTGCAGCATCAAGAAGTCTAGGGGATACCCAACTCTTCAGCAACTCACAACGTATATAGTGTTTTTGGGTTCATTAGAAATATTAGAATGGTGTCAATGGTTTTACATAGATGATGGGGTAAATGAAGGATTTTAGATGGATGAAAACTGACCGTACATAGTCCGGCCAAGGATTCACATTTCGGGGGTGTTTTCACTTTACACTTGTATAACATGGGATGATTATTTAGTCTCCTTTCCCATGTAACTGAAGCGTAAAGCATGTGCCAGGAGTAGGTACGACAGTTTAGCGCAACGGGCGGAATTCGAACTGTCGAACTTTCGCTTTTAAGTCCGCGTCCCGACTGAAATCTATTAAGGCTCCAAAGGTATGCTCGGAACGAGACAGATTTTAACTTAGGTTTAACATTCAAAGATATAGTTCTATATAAATGAATTAATTATTATTATTAATCAGGATATCGGTTGATAAATAAAAGAGAAGAAGAAGAAATGAATTAAGTACTTAAATGATGATTATTTGTAAATTCCAAATAAACTATGGTATTACTTTTACTTTTTATGGTATTATTTTTTAATGCATTTAGGTCAAAATTCTATTACCTAGAAATACTAAACTATGTTTGTTTAAAAGTTTATTTAGCGAAGTAGCGCATTAAATAACGGCATAGGTTTGATAGAATAGAATTTCTGCGAAAATACTATAAAACTTGGACAGTAACAATATTCCAAGAACGTCTAGCACATGTTGATGCACTGCAGTCTGCATTATTACCTACACAAAATGGCTTTATACCGCCAATTTACATTCAAAGTTAGTTTTACCAATGTTTACGATTAAGTTTATTTACTTGGAAAGATAAGTGTGATAAATTCATACTCGCATAGGTTTTGGAATATAGAAATACAGAGAAAATATGTCAAATGGCCAATAAAAACATTCCAAGAAAGTTTAGTGCACATTGATGCGCGGAATTATTACTGAAATGAAAATAGCTTTAAATACCACTTTAAAGCGTACGATTAATAACTCAGTTTACTACGCACAGACCCTTAACGAATGTTAACGATTTACAACCTTCGTTTACAACTCAAAAACCTCCATTGCTTAAGTCTTGGCTATCGTTTTCCTACCATATATATTATATTGTAAAGTGCTTTTACTTATTAATAATATTGCAAAAATATTTCAAAATTTTTGTTTTGTTGACCTATGTTTGTTTAACTTAACTCTATTTGGGTAATTTTCTTGTTCGTTTCATTAAAATTCTCTGTTCGTGATGCATCAGTCTGGGACTCTTTATACCCGATATAACTTTACTTACTTTTATTCCCATGATCCCATCCATCTACTTTAGACAGTCACCAATAAGAGTTGTTTACTACGATAATGTGTTTACGTGAATGTTTTTGTTTGTTCCAGAACTAAATATAATTCACTGTGATCTTAAGCCTGAGAATATACTATTATGCAATCCGAAGAGGTCAGCCATCAAGATTGTGGACTTCGGCAGTTCGTGTCAACTAGGTCAAAGGGTATGTTAATATTAATTATTATTTATCACCAATAAGATATCTATACACTCATAGGCAGCTGGACATCTGAAGGCGCGCTAAATACTCGTACATATTTGTCCAATTTCCCTTTGCCCAATTCTGGAACTGTTATCTGGGACGTCGTGTAAAATTATCCTCCTCTCTCCTCCTATCCTCTGTGATTCGCCTTTTGCTGTCGGCCCTTAAAGGGGCGTTCACCAATCACCAACACTGGGCTTTTGATGAAACTTGTGAAATCGCCATTCTAGTACCTTAGGGCTTGATACTTCTACGGAACTCACCGTTACTTATTTGATCACTTAGGGCCGATTTCACCAGAATAAAATATGTCTTATCTGAGTGTTTTTGGCACATTTTCTATACAAAAACTGTCAGAACGCCCACTTTAATCCTCGATTAAGCATCGCTCGACGTTGGTAAATCGGCACTTAAAGTAACTACAAATATAGAATTTTCCATCATGCGCTTATGCTGAGCATTCTTATCGTCACTGACAACGTGCGCTATGTAAAGACTTTGGTCTTCGGATACTATCGGATTGTGGATGAGAAGCATCTTGAAACTTCCCGAACGCTGCCCAGCAACCATGTCTGATATAACAATCCTCAATCAATCAATCGTTGCATAATGTAACACTTTGTATTTATTTTGGCTGACAATGTCTAGTGTCCCAGAAAGTGTAGTTTGCAAAGGTATTCAGTCTTCTGTTACGTCCAGTCCCTCAATGACCAGCGTGTCGACCCTCTAAAAATAATTGCATCAGTGTAACGATCGCAATGGCCTCTGATTGGCTGAATTTATGGCGTTGTTGCTGCATCAATGCATTTTAACCAATAGCGGGAGAGTCACCAGCCACGACCAGGGAGCGGGACCAGCCAATCAAAGGTCATAACGATCGTTACACTGATGCAATTATTTTTAGAGAATCGCCACACAGTGCTTCATGATGACTAGTGTCCGAATCGTGTTTTCGGCTCTTTAATTTCCCCATTCGGACCATATTTTATTGTCGCGGCACGTTCATTGGCTCTCTTTTTTCCCACAAATACCTACTTCGATGTGTGCGGGCGATTCTTTTAGTTCTCCATTCATAATGGTAATAATTACGTCAGCATTCATTTCTTGATAAGTTGATAACCTTTTGTCTTAAAATAGTAACAGTAGGTAGAAACAAAGTTTATCTTTTAAAGTGAAATTATAATAATCCCTGATTAGGACATTCTTGTGCAGATACTTTATCTTTACTCGTTGAAATTGTTGGCATGCTAAAGTAAGGTGAATGGAATTGAATTTTGCACATGCCATGTAAATAAAATGTTTTTCTCCAGTTATAGAACTTATCTGTTAATAAATAACTTTCCGGAAGACCATGATGGATACGGAATAAAAAAAAATGTTTGTAAATATAATTAGTCTACGCTTGTCTGCAATTTCACTTGATGGTAAGTAAAGATGCAGCCTAAGATGGAGCGTGCTTGCCTAGAAGATGCCTATTCATTCTTCTAATCCTCTTCACTTTTGTATAGTATATTCAATGAGAAGCAGGCAACACCTGCCCTCTCACTACTAAATATGCAACCCCTCATCACCACAAAAACCTTTTAAAATATACTATTCAAATCAAATGACAATAGAAATGAGAAGCCGCCATTTTCTGTTTCTATCTCACTCAGTGTAAACCTCATATGAGCAGGACAGAAATATAAAATGGCTGCTTGACAGTCCTATTCTCATTTAAATCGCATTATACACTCGCACACGTTTTAATTCTAAGGTCATGAGTGAGCTATTTTCCGGAGGATTGCTTATTGCCATTGAGAGGATAACAAACAGATATTTTATTTCAGTGAAAGTGGGCGGATATCCTAACTCTACTACCATTATTTTATACACATGGGCTAATTGTTTGAGATAAATCACTTCGGGGTCTTCCGATTTAGTACTCCATTGGGCAAAGGTTATCTCCAATTACGCGTAAATGTATTAAACTCGGTACTACTCGAGTTATTGTTCCCGGCTGCGATTGAGGAAAATTTATTGGACTTTGCTCGTACGGTCGGCACTAGGTACAACGTCTGAAGTAATATATAGTTACAATATACACTATGTATCCTGATTCAGCCCTCAGAAAGTCTGTTGGTATTTTTTTCCGAGCCTCCATCCACACTGCGTTAGAAAGGTGCGTAAGATCTATCAAGATTTGGATACTGAATAGAAATTTTTGGGAGTATGCAGCGGGATTAGTTATAATAAATATATACATGCCATATATACTTTGCCCTTCCAAATAGCCAAGTAATAAAATAGATTTCTACAAACTCTCATAAGAGTTTTTTTTTTTTTTGTAAAAATATTTGCCACTCTCCTCTTTCTCTCTGTCCTCTGTCCCTCTTGAAGTAAAAAGATGGGGTCTGGGGATTGAACTGTGGACTGTTCACATCTTTACATTTGGTCTATTGAGCTTACTACTGTCTACTACTTTATACTTAGGTACATATATGTGACTCAATAATCGTAATCGAAACTTATTTTTAAAGTCTGCTTACTAGTAGGTAAGTGGGAGATACATCTTTTGGCATAGTCTAAAGACAATAAGAAAAAGTGATATTTTGTTGTAATCTACCAATCCAGAAAAAATCTGTATGGCAAAACCGCCCGCGCCGTACACCGTCGTTTCTCCAGAATAGAAAAAACACAGGAACAACACAACACAACACCAACACGTAGCGCCACACAAACTCATTGAAAACACTACGTACGTTTCACTCTGACACATCATTAGGAGATATTACTCCACAGTGCACAATTGCAAATGGTCTAAAGACATAATATAAATTCCTTAAACTGAACAGTAAATACGACATTTATCCTTATAATTTTGATGTTAATGAACAAATGAAACAGGCAATAGATTACGATTTGTTTCCTTGAACGCAAATATGCAGATAAGGACTTGTATGTATTAATTAGACTAATTGAGATGACCTATGCCTCTGATGTACTTAGTTTTATTTGAAAACATTCGGTACAGTCGGTACATTCGTTCTGATCACATTTTCATTATTCATTTTTAGATAAGCCGCTAAGATAACTTTATCATTTCATATCAGATCATAAAACTTAGCTTATTAGGGCAACGTTAACTATTCAAGTGAGCACTATTGGTGCATCACACACTACAGACCATAACTGGTTTAAGTATGGAAACAAGCCCAGCACGAAGAAAGATAGAAAAAGAACAACCCGACTAAAGAATTAATTTATTATGTTGAAATTCACCTGTGTAGAGACGTTAAAGGAAACATCCCTGTTTTCGGCATTAAAAATATTCCCAAGATGTGCATAGTCCGATTTTCTAACTTCTTACTTACACTCCTGGTTCTCTCTCCCGCAGATATACCAGTACATCCAGTCAAGGTTCTACCGATCACCGGAGGTCCTATTAGGCATTCCCTACGACCTGGCGATCGACATGTGGTCACTGGGCTGTATACTAGTCGAAATGCACACGGGGGAGCCTCTGTTCAGCGGGGCCAACGAGTTGGACCAGATGAACAAGATCGTCGAAGTGCTGGGCATGCCGCCCGACCATTTGCTCGATCAGGTAAGTCTTACATGCGAGTAAATGCAATCATGACTTGAACGATCGATCCGTGGTCTTTGCACTGTGTGTATGTATATAGTGCAATAGGCTCTAAGACTATTTTCAGGGATATGGAGATTTCCTCTTGCAAGCTGTTTAATCCCGCGAGGGTTTCCATGCATGTGTGAGCTCCAAGAATTCTGAAATGTTCTATGAAAAGGTGTATTGCTTTGAGCACGCTAACCAGGTTATTCCGCGTATTTGACAAAATTCACTTATCAGTCAGAACACCATAAAGAATATTTGAGTTTTTGCTCAGTTCGATTTCACTACAATAATTATACTTACCTAGAGCTTGTCTAAACTGAAATGGCGCGCCCCACAACCGCAGTTACGCACATATGACACTATGTATTGTCACAACTAATTATATAGCAGGGCGCGTCATTTCAGCTTAGACAAGCTCTTAACCCTTTTTCAGCGCTAGTACATGGATCATGATTTATATCATATAGCTCTTTAATTAATTTTTGAAACATACAAAACTGACGCGCGGCTCGCAAGAAACTGTAAAACATTGGAAACTGCAACAAATAATTATTGCTCCGTTCGCCTTCTGGATGAAGACATAATGGCTCTTAGCGCGTGATAATTGTCTAACTTTCAACAATATGTAGCCCGCGCCGCCGCTTAATTGTGTAACCATAGCGACACTCCGACCCGCTTCCATTGTTAATTGGAAATAAGACAACTTTTCAAACACTTAAGATCTGTTATGAAATCTACGAACGTGCTACGAGTGTAGCCGTTAGCCTGACTGCTCCTGACTGTTGTTTGGAAGACAAAAACTTTAGTCTCTGTTATGAAATCGAATTCACGAATGACGTCTGCCGATTATAACTCTTTTTTTTTTATTCACTTTATTACAAAAATATAGTACAAAAGGCGCAATGCTAAAGCATTTTCTCATTTTCTGCCAGCCTACCTTTAGACGTGCGACAATAAGTGTAGGAGTGCAAGATGAGAATCATTTGAGAAGTAATGTACTCGTAATTATTTAGGTTTTGGAGAATCAGAGAAATTATTTTATAATTATTTATTAATAATATAAAACTTTTGTTTCTATTTTCAGGCACACAAAACCAGAAAATTCTTTGACAAATTACCAGCGTCAGAAGGCGGTGGTTATGTCCTAAAGAAAGTTGCTGGCAAAGATGGGTATGTTGTGACTATTATATATTTGTTCAAAAGATTCTTAATCCCTCCCTTGCTTAATTCTTAACTTATCAGATTTCTACCCTTTTTGGCCAAGCTGTACTTGCCGGGCAAAAGCTAGTTCGTATATATAATACTAGTTGATGCCCGTGACGTCGTTTGGATGGATTTAGGTTTTCTATTCCCGTGGGAACTCTTTTATTTTTCGGGGTAAAAAGTAGCCTATGCCACTCCATTTCCCCAACTATATCCCTGCAAAAAACCACCTCAATCCGTAGTTTTGTTGAAGCGTGATTGAAGGACAAACCTCAATAGCCTCAATAGCCCAATGGTTAAAGATGCGGACTGAAAAGTGAAAGGTCGCAGGTTCGAATCCCATCTGTTGCACTATTGTCGTAACCACTCCTAGCGCAAGCTTTACCGCTTATTTGGAGGGGACAGGAGGATATTAGTCAACTTCAGCTTGGTTAATATTCTTTAAAAAAAAAAACAAACACATTTTCGCATTTATATTAGTCTGGATTAGTAAAGATAGACAAACAGGCTACCTTGCGTCGATGCTTCGGACTCTGAAGCCTGGAGTTAGCCAGTGATTCGACTTTTGTTTGAGGACTTGTAGATGTTTCTGATCAGAATCGCTAAGGTGTGGAACACTTCCAGAATCCGTGTTTCCTGTCACTTATAATTTGAGTACCTTCAAGGCAAGAGTGAATAGGCATTTTCTAGGCAAGCGCGCTCCAACCTAGACCTCATCAGTGCTATTCAGTATTGATTGTCGTCAAGCGCAAGCCTATTTCGAATTTAAAAAAAAAAAACGTTCACTCATTCGTTGCAGCGGATACAGGAAGTACCGCCCGGCGGGCACGCGGCGGTTGCACGACATCCTCGGAGTGGAGGGCGGCGGGCCCGCGGCGCGGCGGCGCGGCGAACCTGGTCACTCGGTCTCAGACTACCTCAAGTTTAAGGTAAGCCCCTGTCGTCTTGAGTAGTACCTCAAGTTTAAGGTAAGCCCCTGTCGTCTTGAGTAGTACCTCAAGTTTAAGGTAAGCCCCTGTCGTCTTGAGTAGTAGGTACTTCAAGTTTAAGGTAAGCCCCTGTCGTCTTGAGTACTACCTCAAGTTTAAGGTAAGCCCCTGTCGCCTTGAGTAGTACCTCAAGTTTAAAGTACGCCCCTGTCGTCTTGAGTAGTACCTCAAGTTTAAGGTAAGCCCCTGTCGTCTTGAGTAGTAGGTACTTCAAGTTTAAGGTAAGCCCCTGTCGTCTTGAGTACTACCTCAAGTTTAAGGTAAGCCCCTGTCGCCTTGAGTAGTACCTCAAGTTTAAAGTACGCCCCTGTCGTCTTGAGTAGTACCTCAAGTTTAAGGTAAGCCCCTGTCGTCTTGAGTAGTACCTCAAGTTTAAGGTAAGCCCCTGTCGTCTTGAGTAGCGAATCACGAGCTCAAGATGGTATGCATATTCGTGAACTCGCGAGTTTGATTGTGAGTGTTGAGAGTGACATTTAGGGATATTTTTGAGTAACCAACTTTGTAGTACCCCCTTTTTTTTCAAGTTTTTTTTGTTCGGCTGATTTTAGACTATATTTTCCTGAGTAGATATTAATCGTATCTAATTAATTTACTTTCATTAAACCGATTTCATTTTTAAGCTTGAAGAAGTCCATGCAAGATACCATTGTTCAACAGTGTGCATCTATGGGTTCATAAATAAGAAGAAAAATCGTCCCTCGAATCGTCCGCCCGTCATATTTAATTTCAATCATTAAAAAAAAAATTCACGGCAAAAACGCAGTGAACCAAACAAAAGTCGTGCGTTTTGTGGTTACAAGACGTTTCTCCACTTGACGTCGCTTTTGGTCGGGCTAGCCCCCGGTGACGGTTGCCTTGAAAAAAAGCCCGTTCCCAATATTCAAACTCAAACTCAAAATTTTTTTCATGTAGACCAACTTATGGCTCTTATGATAAGTCGAAAATCTACCACCGGTTCGGAATGCTGATTTTGCTGAGCAGAGCCGGCAAGAAACTCAGCAGTTGCTCTTTTCAAAACAAAAAAATATTTTGTAGCTTATCGATCTTGCGGACCGTAAAGCAAAGCAGATTGGTTCCAAGCAACTTTGTCATTAAGGAATTAATGTTCCAGGACCTAATCCTGCGCATGCTGGAGTACGACCCCAAGCAGCGCGTGACGCCGTACTACGCGCTGCAGCACAACTTCTTCAAGCGCACCGCCGACGAGGCCACCAACACGCAGCAGGCGCAGTCGCACCACCAACACGGTCAGTCGCACCACCAACACGGTCAGTCGCACCGCCAACACGGTCAGTCGTACACCCGGCGCCGCGGCCCCCCCTTGCACACGACCAGAACATGCCCAATAACTTGAAGGAAACATTGTACATCTGATATAGAATCCTTGAGCGTATGTACAGCCTATATATACACAACATACATATACAATATGTATATACAACAACAAGAAAAAAAAACCTAGCCTACATCACACTTACAATAACAATATAACAAAGAAGAATATTATGCCCGATTACTATAAATAGATAACGAGTAAAGAATATCGACTGATTTATAGCTAATGCCACTCGGGATGATGTAAAGATTCTAATTATACCCCACACATCTAAAGCTGTTAAGTCATTTAGAAGTTATGGTGGAATAAAGAAACTCACATACATGAACCCTAAAAATAATTGCTCACAAGAATAGAATATACCAAAAATTGTTGTGTGTGAGGGGCTTTATTTTTAGACGCTCTTTTCATCCTTTAAAAAATAAAATTCGAAAGAGAATATACTACTTAATCCTATTATTAAATGTGTTAAGATAGTATGCAAAAATAAACCATTTTGTTTAAATGAAATATTTATTTATCGGGTGCAATGGAAAGTTACGATTGTATAATTTTAATATATACGTATAGCTTTTTATTATTGGTGTTCATGGACGTACCCAACGAATTACATTAGTTTCTGCTTGAGCATTTCGGGACATATTGAGTAAATGCCCAAAAAATCATTGGGCTTTTATTTTAATAATGCTTCTTTTAAACGATATCGTCGTTTTCTAACACCGCCTAAGTCAAAATTAGCAACTTTACAGAAGAGAGATAGAAGTTACCGTTTCCAAAGTTTTGGACTGTTTGATGGGTAGGAAGCTGTTACACCAATAAAAATATTGGTATAATAACAATTTCTGTTTGACTAAAAACGACGCGTCTCTGGGTTCTCTAGTGAATGGCATCAAAATGTCACAATCTCCAAAACGTGACTTACGTGGTGTTAGAACTTAAGCGACGATATATGAATTTTCTATTCTAAAGAAATAGAATACATACAGTATTGGGTACGGTCATGTTTGGTGTCAACGGCGAAATATTATTCCAAAGGTGTTTTAATTTATAACATTGTGTAGATTTAGGTGTAACATTATCCATTTTCAGCTTTATCGTGTCTCCGCTAACACATGACGCTTTCATCAATTCATTTCTTACTAAACGGGATCCCATGGTGATAATTTGTCTCTGAAATCCTAAAGAAATAACCTTAATTAATATATTTAATAATTATGTGAATGCCTTTTCGATAATTTTTAGCCTTAACCATTCTGTACTATAAATTAAATAATGGAACTAAATATCTATCTATCATACTCTGTTTATATCGAGTGGGGTATAGCCAATTTTATTTTTCTATTGTAACGAGGATACCAAGGAGGATGTAAGGTATTTACCTTATGAACCTTTACAGACTGAAAAGTTTAAACACAATTTTTTTTCCAGGGAAATTATTATGTATTATTTATGCAGTTGACTTCATATTACTAATCAAAGATTCGTTGGAAAATGATTTAAATAATTTAAATAAAATGAGTGTGATAATGATGCTATCATAAAACTATAACGCATAGAACGGAAGTTTCTAACAAAATTCCACTACAAAATAAGGCTCAAAACAACCAATGAATGTGAGTGCCGTGTAATTATGTTTCGTACTGGTTTTGATAATTACGTTTTTGATGATCATTGTGACGAATTTTAATGCCCTTTCACAGCACAGTACGTCATTTTTTAATTGAATTTTCTGCGAGCTCGTCGTACTAACGTAATGAAAATGTACGTAGACTACGTAGTCGGCCTTTAAAAGCTTATTAAAAATGTTGCGCTTCTTGCGTTATAGTTCGATGAAATGATGCTATAATATTTTCGAGATACCGTGTTTAATACCAAAGGAATAAGGTCGTGAATCGTTTGCTGTGTGCTTGTCAATGTTAAAATAAACTAAAACTTACTAAAATGATAGTTCGATAGTCACAACGACGACTTTGGCTATACCTCACCATTTAAACAAACCTCCCACACTATTCATGCAATAGTGAACTATAACCCTTTGTTTATAATGGCGATGTTCCCGCGGCAGATGGCCCGGACTCGCGATGACTAGAGCGCTCGGGCGGCCCCCCCTCACGACACTAACGCCGCCTAGTGCCTAACATTGTACGCCAGGTCTGCCTCCAACTCTACGTTACCCCTTTACCCCCTTACCAACTACCCCAGGAATGTTATGCCCCGTTTTGCCCCCTTTGAACCCCATTCTTTATTTGATTAGAGTAACTTGCAACTGTAACAGTATCTAAATGTTAATATTGTACGAAATTGGATGATACTTCTTCAGGATCTATGATTAAGTTTGAGTTATGCTTATGGTTAGAAAGTCGTACTTTCAACCACGATAATTTTGTCCTAGTAATGCACCAGTATTAGTTGGCAAAAACCCATATAAAACATATATTTGTTACGTTTCTGCCTGCGGATTTTTTTTTTTTAAAAGATTTGAGTATTTTAGAGAAGGAATTGGGTATTTTACTGTTGTCGAAATGTGGATATTCATTAATTACAATCGAAAATGTAACATGTAAGAATAACATTTGTAAAAACAGAAAATAAATCGATCAAAAAACAAATAATTTATAAGCTGTTTTACTGCGACTGTAGCCGTCTCTTTCTAAAACGATATTTTGTATAGACAGTGTATGGAGCTACTGAATTTGTGACGCCACATGTCAGTAGCGCTTTCTCTGTCTAACAGGATACTTTAAAGCTCTATATTTTCGAGACTAGTCAAGATATCAAAAAAACAAAAGTGACATTATGTTTTAATATTAAAAAACTTTATTTTATGGATATGAAAAAAAAAATTGTGAAATACCCAATTACAGATGAACAAAACATCTTCAATCTTCATCTTATATTCAATAGGCGAACGTTAAAGGTGCAGTATTGTCGTACCCATTCCAAAAAAACTTTACGTTTTTTGGAGGGGAAGGAAAATATCAGCATAGCAAAATTTTTTTTTAAACATACTATTACTGTTGTCAAAGTTGCTCTCAACATAATTACGGACCCCACGACTCGATTTACTTGGCATGTTTTCATCCATCGTATTTTATTTAGTGCATGGCTTATCAATGTGGCATTGGTATCTGGGTCGTTCTACTTTTCTACCGACAATGAAACGACATTTTTCTGTTTTTTTGGTTTTTGAACTATCTATAATTGTGTTTTATGTGTGGGATTTAAAAAAAACTGCATCTGTCTTTTCATTAGTACTAATTAAAGTTTCCTTCCTAGCTAATATTGATTCTTTTTTAATGTTGGTTTTTGAAAAAATAATGTGACAGAGTGGCCTTTTTCTGTAGAGACAACATTTCAGTTTACCACTCTGTCACGGTATTATACGGAAAACGAACGTATAAAATATGCTGGTTAGAGAACATGAAAAATGACATAATATTAATAGATAAGAAAAATATGGACGTTTATTCGAACCGAATAAAAAACCGTTTATATTAATACTCCAACGAGATGCCATAATAAGAAGAAAGACAGACTATTGTCGGTAGAAAAGTAGAACGACCCACCTGCAACTAAATAAAACGGTAAATATTAAAACACTTTCTCTTTAAAATGAAAATCACTATTTAAAAATAATCAAAAAACGATCAATGCAAGATTCGTTGGTTGCAGATTCGTGCCAATCTATGTTATTTTATATTTTACACACATTATCTAAGTATTGGTTTTATTATATTGAAACCTATTAAAGGGGATAGCTTCAAAGAGACTTTCTTAAGAATTAGAAGATTTAAGAAGTAAATTAGTTATATCCCATAGATTTTTAGTATTTGACCCCCATTATGATTTAATTATATTTTGTTAAGCCGAAATAAAGTTTTTTAAAAAAGAACTTGCACAATTTACTATTCAAAATTTTTAGTGTCACTTGCAATACAGTAATCCAAAATCAAGAAAAAGAAAACAATTTTTTAGTCTTTAAGCTATTTTGATTGATAATATTCATTTAACTTACTATGACGACGACGGGCTAGAGCTCAACTAAATAGACACAGGTGTGTGCCCGACTGATTCCGAATCCATCCTGGGATCTTATTCACAATATTCAACAACACGCAAGTCTTACTGCGGGCAGCTAAAAACGCCACCAGACGGATGCTTTGAATTTAAATTCTTGTTACATGAAGACCAACTCGTATTTCTTATGACAAGGCAAGACTAACATCCTTGGAATGCAAATTCTGCTGAGAAGAATCAGCAAGGAACTCAACAGTTGCTCTTTTACAAAATGTTTCTACAACAAGACGTGCCGCCAAGCGATTTAGCGTTCCGGCACGATGGCGTGTAGAAATCGATTAGGGTATGGGTTGAATTTACACTGCTATATCCCTTCCAAGTTAGCCCGCTACCATCTTAGACTGCATCGTCACTTACAATCAGGTGAGATCGCAGTCAAGGGCGATCGAATAAAAAAAAAAAAAAACTATATAGTCGGCGGATATTTATTTGAGTTTTAGCCATTGTTTCGATCATCGGACGTTTTTAAATTATTTCGGCTTAAAACGAGGGTAGTTCGTGAGTTACAAAGGTGTATAACGAAACGTTTTTTGTTTGCAATGAGCAGTGGGCGGCGCGCGGCTCTGGGGCGGCGCAGAGCGCATGGAGGTGGAGGCCGTGCGGCGCGACGACGACATGCTGCAGCCAGTCTGCCAGCTGCAGCACTCGCCCGTCGCCATCCACTAGCGCCGGGCGCGCGCCGACCCGGCGCCCCCCGGGCCCGGCGCGGGGCCGCCGCCGGCCGCACCGACCGCCCCTCCGCCCGCTCCCGCCGCCAAGCGCGCTCGCAACAGGAGACGGAACAAGCACCCCAGGAACTAGTGACCCCGACAGTGACGATCGTTGACGATTATGACGTGCACCGAGTGAAGTGTTGACGAAGCGACGGACGCGGATCGGCCGCGACGCAGTGCCGTGGCGTGTGTCGAGTGCTCAATGACGCGAGTGTGACGTCGCGCGCGCCGTGTGGACGCTCGGCGAGCGGACGCGCTCCGGCTCGCACGGAACGGCTTAGTATAATTCATTGCTCCATAATCAAAGACGATAGAGTTAATTACGCTCTAGTATTTTGTAAGGCGGAGGCGAAGCGCGAGAGTCGGTTTAGTATAAGTAAAGTTAAATCACTCTATATTTAGAGGACGGTATAGATCCACGTCGACTACCGCCGGTAGTGTAATCAATAGCGAATCGGGACACCGTGGCGTCGGAATAGTACTCTAGTACAATATGTGGCAACACTTGCGGACTGAATCCATATTTATAATTCTATATTTTTATTTAATGCGATAAGTCTGATTGTAAAAAAAGTAATGACGGCGATTTGTTACGTTGTAACAGGATTGTATGTATCATTGTTCGTACCGCTTCCCGACCGTACTTAGGGTGCCGAACACATCCGGATCATCGAGGCATGAAAGCTAGGTTTTTTTATTGTTACGCAATGCATATCAAGGACGCAATATGGTAGAAAATAAATATTGTACATAATATTAGGAGGCCGACTAATAATGGATACAGACTGCAACTTCAACCGGTAATATAGTTTAGATACGTCTATGCTAGTTAAGCTTTCGTTCAGTTCGTTATCGCAAGCTTTATATTTTTAAAAGTGTCGGCAACTGATGACTGAGAAATCAAAGGGCCAAAACAGAATTTCGTTTTATCAATACAACCGAATAAAAAAAAATAGATTAAAATAATAATAAAAAGTGAAGTATTTTTTGAGTGCACAGGTTGATTGGATTCGATACTCC
The DNA here is from genome assembly GCA_038048805.1 of Hipparchia sbordonii. Lineage (NCBI taxonomy): Eukaryota > Metazoa > Arthropoda > Insecta > Lepidoptera > Nymphalidae > Hipparchia > Hipparchia sbordonii. The sequence goes on from JBBIWI010000010.1 coordinate 10,508,482, forward strand.
TGACGTTGAAATCATTTGAAACTTTGCCCTCGCATTTCAGAGTTGTTGTATATTGTAAATGTTTTTATTTCCGATCTCGAAGGCGCGAGATTCGAGGATCTGTACATCAATACACGTGTAGTGTGTTAACACAGTATATAGGTTATTTTTGACCCATCGGAATATTCAGACGATATGTAAAACAAAGAATAGTGTATAGGTAATTCTATAAAAACACAAAATGTACTTGTAGGTTACGGGAATGTTGAATCATATATAAAAAAATTTTTGGGTATTTCAGATAGGAGTTAATAAATTAAACTGACTTGTTCAACCTTTTTGGATTTGAATCTACAATAGACTAACCTCATTGCAACAGACTGGTCGTAACTTTGTAATGGAGATATTTTGTATAGCGTACACTGAATCACTGCCTTATTGTGCCGGAACTCTTGGAGAGGTCGCCGCCGCGCGCCGCGCCGCCGCGTGCGAGCGTGACGCGTATACGTGCGACACTTGCTGTCTCACTCCCCGTGTTGTGTCAATAAATAAATTGACAGCTCCACTTCACAATGTTACCCGCGAAAGCGATACTATTACGTTCAGAGCTGTCAGTTTAGTCTTGATTGTGCACAACGGAATTAGTGTGTGACAAGGCAGGAATGAGGAATATGTATGAAGTGTGGGGGGCAGCCCGCGTTCCACGCATGCGTCGATTATAGTCTTAAGGCTACATAGGTGGACTTGTCGGCAGAGGATTTTTAATTTATCAATCCTTGTCTAATGGAAATAAGGCATATATTTCAATGCTTTGATACGCCTTATTTATATTGGATGAGTATAAAATGTATTAATTGATAAAAAAATCTTCTACCGTCCCGCTAATTGATCTGACTACACTGGTGGGTTTTAGACTTGCGGAGAGGGACGAATTATGTAAACTATCGAAGCAATTCATGCAATAGCGCATGCTTCTACCTATTCGCTGACGAGTGCCAGCCAATATGAGATATTGCCAGCGAATATGTGGCATGCAAACAGGCATACGTCTGGGTAGTTAGCGCATGCGTTTAACGCAAGTTGAAAGCGCGCCATTCGACGCATGCGTGTCAATCGACGCCGGCGACCCCCGCGCCTCATGCGTCGCCTCGTCGCGTCTGCCTCGTCGCGGCGTACGCCAGTATCGACTGCGCCTCGGCCCGCTAGGGGTCTCGAGGCACGGGCGGCTCGGCGCGCGGCACGCCTCGCCCCCGGCGACTGCACGCGCGGCGCCGTGATTTAGCAAATTATATTTTTTTCGATTGTGTATAGTTCGTGACGACTGAGCCGCCGGCGCGTGCAGCCCCCGGGGACGAACATTGCAACTGAAAGCAGATTTTTTTGTGCTGCAGAATGTTGCCGTGATTTTTTATAAGAAAAATAACTCCCCCCTCCCCCCGAGAAGTTATTTTAAAATTAAACGAGTTTGTATGGTACGATTATTTTGATACATGAAGCATGAAAGTATTTTTTTTTTTTTACTTGCGTTCCTTAGCTCTGTAAGCGCTGCGACTGTTTTCTCAATCTATTTATTGTTTTCATTGTAGATTTGAATCTATTTCTAATCTCTCTGGTCTGAAATATAAATTTTTCGAATATCTGTATAATATTTACTGTATTAATACTTTTTTGCTTCATGAGGTTATAGGATTGTTAGAGTTGTAAGAAATAGGTATGGGAAACATATTTTCGTTTGATTCTAGGGAAGTAACAAATTATGCCAGCGGGTTTCCGAACAGTCTCTCAGACTGGATTTCGTTATTATTATTTCAATAAATGAATATTGTACTTTTTTGTTTTCTTCAGTTGATTCCGATTTTTGTTTTGTTATATTTTTCTTTTTATATAATTACGATTAATGACATTTAGTGAAAAATGTTTTTTCTTGTTTTTAATTTATTGTTTTATGCTCTATGTTATTCAGAGTGACTCGTTTTTGATTTTGTCTTCGTAGTAAATTTTAATCGTCGCCCGCAATCAATTCGTCTACGATTTCTACGAATCATAATTCTTCGATTGTTATAACCATCGTGGTGAAAATGACGAGTCATTCTGGAGTCGCATGTATAGTATCAACTGCCTTAGAGTCAGTGCAGACCAAACGACAAACTGCGTGAGCAGGCCCGAGCGAGTATCTCGGTGAACAAAGCTCACCGATAATAAACCAATGGTCTGGGTGAAAAACTTGCTAATTACAGAATATGTAAATTTTAAGGAAAGCAGTTTAATGTCATATATATCATTGTGAATCCAAAAGCGTAACAGTCAGGGCCCCAAGTCTGCTATTTTACATGTCATTGTCATTGAACCGTAATACAATTACAATTAATTTATCATTGGTCAAAAATTTCGTAGTCTACTAAATTCACAATGGTCGTTCGATTTCATATAATTGGATTGTAATTCAATGATACCTCGGTATTGGCATTAGCTTAAAAAACGTTTGCCGAAATGAGTTTCAAAAAAAAACTACATATTAAAAACGTTTATTTAAGCTAGATTCAAAGCTAGATGTGTCAGTGGCAAACCATCGGAAAACAATTGTGACGCCATTGAATTAGTAGACTACCAAAATTGCTAAAAGTAGCAATTGGTATGTCATTGATAGACAATTGAACTACAATTGCAATAGCAGACTTGGGCCCCAGGATGATCTAACTAATGTCACCACAACATTTCAAAGGGAAAGGTCAACAAAGTTGAGCATAGCTAATATTCTTTAAAAAAAAATAGTCGTTATAATTATGGTACACTTTTCTCTAAGAGAGATTTATATAGGTACATTGAACAAAAACTTACATATGGATTATGAAACTTGAAAAATATTTTGCAGTAAAGCAAACTAAGTTCATTTGCAATTAGCATGTTTGTCTTCTAGACCAACAAAATATCCAATCCAATTCAAATGGTCATCGAAATATCCAATCCAATTTAAATGGTTTTTAACATTTAACTATTTTTTTCGGGCATCTCAAGTGCCTAGTCTTAGTACAGTGACATATGAAGGTCAGCGGCAGAATATAAGTCGATTTGATTGCTCGAATTTGACAGGATTGAATGGCTTTACCAATTTCGCAGTTAATTGTGGAGCACTATTGTCAACTCTATTTGAATGGGTTAAGGCCGTTTTTTCTACATTTTGGACGACACTGTATTTTCTGAGACGAGATTATGTATGTTCTCACGAGGCGACCAACGACAAAATCAGTTTTCGATTGCAACGCAACCGATCGCGTTGGCACATTAAGCCGGACCAGATAAACACCTGCGCTAGGGATTCCCATTTCAAATTCGAAATTATTTATTTCATGTAGGCCAACATGTGTGGCTCTTATGACAGATCAAGACATTCGTAAAAGTCATGCCCATTTGACATTTAATGTCGTTTAATGCTTACAGATACATAATCTGTGAATGTCATACAGCAGCTACGAGTTGTATAGAATTTTATAACAAAACTAGCTGATGCCCGCGACTTCGTCTGCGCGGATTAGTTTTTGAAACCCCGCGGGAATTCTTTGATTTTCCGGGATAAAAAGTAACCTATGTCAGTCTCCAGGTCCTCAACTATACCCATGCAAAAATCATGTTGATCTGTAACTCTGTTGCAGCGTTATTGAAGGACAAACAAACAAACAAACACTTTTGCATTTATATATTAGTAAGGAAGTAAGGATAAGGGAAGATGTTTCACAAGTTTGACAAGAAATGTTGCAAAATGTTATGCGGTATTTTAAAATATGTTAGAAACGTCTAACAAATTGTAGGCAAATGTAACTTATGTTAGAGAAAGACGATGACTTTCAAGTTACACAATAATTTATTTATCCTGAGCTGACTAACAAGAGCCATAGTATGTACATGTTCAAAATTACTTTGAAATCTCGTTGTGTAAGTGAGCCATAACACGACAGTTCGGCGTTCGGTCTGCGTCGACGCTCATGGGAACCTGCCATACAATATTATTTGACATAATCGAGCCTGAAATAACGTGATAACAGGACAGGAAACACCAACCTAGAATAGCTGTAAACCGATACTAAGGATGGCCCTAGATGTTTCGCTTGAGTATGTATAATACTGTATTTATTTGTATTTGTACTGTGACATGGTGTCGTGGACGCGAGGCGACTGGGTGCGCGAGAGCTAAATGTTTATTTCCTATCGAATTGTCAGTTCGCAGGCACTGTAACAATAAAAGGATAGAGCTTTATGTCACTAAGTTTTGTATTTTAAATCAATAAACGATAGCAATGATTTTTTGTCTTTTATAATTCCTTTGCGTGATCCCTTTTAAAGTATTACTCAGACACGTGATGGCAGACGCTGAGTGGAACCGTACTGCAGTAAACTGTAGATACTAGACGCTACTAACACTGGCTGCGGGATTATCTCAAAATGATTGCTACAATGTGAAGATTGTAATCACCACAATAGTGAAAGAAAAGTGGAGGTAAGGTCGATCCACACGGCACGACAAACAAGTGCGAAAATGCTTACTGAGCTCAGGCTGCCGCCATATTTTTTGGACCTATTTGATTGACGCCATTTTGGCGCTGAAGCAGATTCGAGATTCTCTGGAACTAATAATATTGCAAATGTTGCACCGACCTCTATAAATCATCAAGAAATCATCATATCCTTCAAGCTTGGTCCACAATGAAGCTGTCATATGTACGAGCAGCCAATCCAGTGTTAATCATAGATTAATTATAGAGCTCAGGAGCATGTTTCCACAAACTTGTTTATGCTGTGTGGACCGGCTCTTTGTAGGAGACATCTCAAATTATGGATAGGTGTATTGGATAAGTATCATTAACTTTCGGTAAGTATCATTAACTATACTTAATTGTTTGTAAGTTTGTATATCGATCTCGCGTGGAGAGTGACGATACAGCTGTATATCGGGCTAACTTAGAAGACGTACGCTTCGGCGTAGGTAAGACAGTTTTATGGAACCACGAAATCGTTTTATTTGACGACAACGTATAGGTACCTACCTCCATGATATTAAACTGTCAACTAAATAGGTACGATTTATTACACAGCTGCAAAGTAATCTCTCTATCCATAGGACCGGCCCATGACTGAACTTAAGTCGGTGAAAAATCTCAAATTTATTCAGCCAGGAATCAAAACCTCCAAAGTGAAGGGCTAATCTGTCCCGGCTTTGAACTGGTGGGTTTTTATCCGACTGCACCACAAGAAAGGTGTTGAAATTTTCTGTAGTGATAGCATTAAAGAACAAAAAATTTAATTGTAAGCAACATTATGTATTTTTGTAACAATGTATGAAAGTTAATCATTACTTATTATATTGAGATTTTGAAATCACCATTTAGCATATTGTACTGTTTATGACGTAATTTTATTAAATACTTGCTACCAGTTGATACGAACTTATAATTTCAGCCAGGTTTCTATATCTCCGATAGCCGTGATCGTCTAGTGGTTAGGACCCTACGTTGTGGCCGTAGTAACCCAGGTTCGAATCCTGGTCACGGCAGTGTTCAATCACTGTTACGGCGGAGAGTATCTTTTTGTTTTTATTTAATTTTCGGTTTTTTCCATTTTTAAAAATTGATACCAAATCTACTTTTATTTTTATTTTACAAAAATAATGCGTACAATCATGCACAAAACCTATCCACTCTGATATAGTAACTTTATTTCCGTTATTTTTATTAACTCTCTCTAACTTATATTATTCATTTATTATTATTATTGATAGTAATACTTAAATTAAAATACAATTGTTTTTTCTTAATTCGTAGAACTTTCTGTTATTTTATCTTATAACATCTATCAACGCCATCTATTAGCGAAGTGTTGATTTACTATTAAACCTTCAGTTTCGTTTCCTCTGAGGCCTCCATGCTTCGTAGTTATCAGCTACGTTTGTCACGTCTCGTTAAAGTTATTGTAGCATCTGTACTTCTAGGTGGCTGTAGTGGTATTTGTTTTGGTTTGGCTACGCACCGCAGCTGTTCGCTATCATAGAAATCTGTGAGAGAAAAGGAGTGGTGATTAGGCTGTGTTTGGCAAAAATTTATGTTTTATATATGGTTCCCGGTCGTTTTGACACCTGTGCTTCTAATATTTAATGGACTAAGTTGTTACCCGTGTCATATATAGTCGGCAGTGTCGAATAACCGCGATAAATGGTGTAATTAACATTGTTAACTTTGGTTATGACGTTTACTACGTTTTTTGCATGTGTGCGTGTGTATTTAACGTGACAGCATTGCCGCTGATTGTTGAAGCGAATCTTGTAACGGGATATTTTGTGAGAATGCTTGTTTGGGTAAGTTAAAAATGTTGTTTTGAACGCTTAACCTAACCTCTCTGCCACTCACGCCTGCAGTTCGACCTATAGATTCATAGATGTGCGCCTCTGACCTCGATAGGTGCCCAATAGACTTCGAGTGATACCTACAAGTATTCAACAGAAAGGCATATTTCTGCCGTTGCGCGTTGACAATTTTTTGCCAATTGAGAGTGAGATTCTAATTGGCTTTAATTTGCAATGTTGTGTATTAAACAAATAGGTACCTACAATAACGTATACACTTTGGAACTGTGCAGAATGATGAATATACATAGCTTCTTATTTTTTTTTGAACTTTTGACAATTTTGAAAAATGTGGGTAGTTCCATTTTCAAAAGTGCCGGAAAAGTTTATTTTTGATTCCTAGCTATTTAACGTTCTTTTTAAGTTTTCTTTCCTTAAAAGTAATTATTTTCTCAAATTTCAATCCAGTGCCATCAGCACATTACTACTAAAAAAAATACGAAACCTATGTTTTAATTAAAACTGGTTCTTATCTTGTAAATACAGCCGTTGTTTTATTTTTTCTACCTGCTGCCAATATTTGGTTTTATAAACTTACTAATTTGACTTCTTGAATTCTTGGAAAGAAGCAGGCTTTACTTTGCGGATTTCCGTAAACCCAAGAAACAATAAATACTTTAATCTTCCAAATCAGAAAAAAACTGAATAGGAGGTAGGTACAAGCTGTCTCTCGCACTGTGGGTTGGTACATTGCCGCTCTTCCAGCACTAAAATTACAGGAACAGTGTAACACCAACAAGCAACACGACGCAGAGGTAACGAACAAAAACCCACAGAAATACCTACATTTCACGGACTTTTACGGGCATACCTGTACTTCACAGATATGTTCTTGTATTTCTTGTAGCTAGTGGAACAGCGGCAAAGAACAGAGGTAGTGGTACGTTGTACGTTTTGTACCCACTATGCAGATTTTGATATGATGGATTATTGCAAAAATATTTTATTGTTCCTTGTGTTCTTGAACTTCCATATCAACGAATACGTAATCAGTCGTATTTTATTGCTTAAGACGCACATATCGTCAGATGACTTAAAATATGGTATGCTGTACCTAAACAAAATTCTAATCTAATTTACCTTGTTCTGTAAATAATCCATACTGATCCTTGTTTGTAAACATGATTTATCAGAATTGCAATAAATAACTTAAACAAGCCTTCACTTTATTAGCATTTATTTCATAGTGCCTAACGTTGCCTAACTTCTTGTATACGTAAGTATTCTGTGCTACTAGTAGGTATATACTGCCTCTTAAAACTGGTCCTTGATTTATTGTACAATTCAAAATCATTAATGCTACTCATTTGAGTAAAATTAATGATTTTGAATTCCAGTAATACCAAAATTTAGCAAATGTTGTTAAGAAAACGCAGCGAACACTAATTTACGGACATTTGATGTTAATTTGGTTACTAACGGGTAAAGTGATTTTAGCTGAGTAGTTACGAGGTTACATTCCTGGATGTGGGAGAGATAAAACCGAAAATATTTTCATAATTTCGTGAATATAAAAACCTTCGATGAGATTTTTGAATGACAAAGAAAATTTTATGCAAACATGACATTTAAAATTTGGCATCATCAAAATTAACCTGTATAAATAAACACTCTTGGATAAGTTTCGTGAAATCCATCTTCAAAACGTAGTGTTTATATTTTTGTTCAAATTATTATTGTAAGTATATTTTTCTTTCGGCCGCCAAAATTTCCCGTTACCACAACAAACCAATTAAAAGCCTATTAAACAATGTTCTAAATTTGCTAAAGCGCGGCAACAAAATGTTTGGCAAAAAACCTCCCATTAAGTTTGGACACGAACCGAGCACCAGCGCAGATGCTTTACCCGAAGTGGCCTTAGCAGCCATCCTCTCCTATAAAAAGCAAAAAGAGATCGGCGACTTTATGAGCTTTTTTCTCAGTGTTCTCGACCGGCATTCCGACTGGGTCAACAAGGTTGTTGGCAAGCAAACTAACTTCAGATGTGCATTGATGGTCGGAGCTGGGCCGAACCGATTTCAGCTCCAGGAAATGATATACCCCAACGGTAAAAATGAAATTCATCTTGAAGTGGAGCACAGAGATTCTGAAGATTACGACAAAGTTGCGATGGCCGCCATCCTGAATTTAGCTAATTTTGAAATCGATCAACTCTTGAGGTATATTAAAACTCGTCTCCATGAGAATCCGATAAAAGAAGATTTGCTTAAAGGCAAGGAAATGGGAATTAGTTTCGCATTTCTGAGACCATTTTATGAAAATCAGTATCGAGTTATGGAAAGAATCGTCATTGGAAGCTCAATGAAATGCGTAACTCCTCACCCTGTTAAGAAACGAAGGCGTGATGATAAATCGGTTGCTAGATATCCTTTGAAAAAGACTAAACGTGTCGCTTGATACTCAATTACAGCTAAAAGAACATGTATACAAACATTTGCATTCAGGTCATTTAGAAAATATTAAAACTACAAGCGTATCTGAATGAACCCGAGTAGTTTGATAGGTACGCCATTTGTGTGGTAAATAGATTGGAATGAATGATTTCTCGTTTTGGTGCACCGCATTGGGTCATGTAGCATGTAATGACGGCAATTTGGGGCGACTGTAAAATGCGGCGATCAAGGCAAATTATACTCATTTCTGCATTGATAGCTTCCGATTACCTATGATGGATGGCACGGCATCGGTGGTGAAATTTAATGTGTCGAAAATATTTTAAATTTTCATACATTTTCCATTGTCAGCAGATTAATTATTCTTCTTTGAAAATACAGAACAAAAGGACCATTTTTATTACAACACTTTATTGATTTTATTTGTCTTATCGCCTTCAATTTCCTGAATAGTTAGATGATTACTGAAAACGTAACGACTTTAGTAATTTGAGACCGTTTTGGATAATCGTGGTAAAAGCATTTAAGGCCCGTGGTCCCAACGATTCAACCTACGCGCAGTAAGTACTCTATGCTACTTGAATTTTCTTAATATAAATCAATAGGTCTTAGAAAAAACATGATAAAACCGGCGAAAGTTTTGGACAAAGCTCACGTCCAAATATTTAAACCAAGCATGTTATTCAAGCGGCCCAAGGCAATTTTTGGATGCCCAAACAATAATCAACCCCGTCTGTTACACTCTTTACTAAGTGAGGGTTCTGGGGGTACTACTCGCTCTTTTCATCTAGCGAACCGGGCTTCCGTTGAAGATCAATATCACGGAAATCGGGGCAGCCGTGCGCGTTCCAACTTATAGCCACAAAAACCATTCGAAAAGTTATTACAAAATAGCACACGGGTCACAGTTATACACGCAATAGTTACCACAGAATATAAATACAGGCACCGTCGAGACACTTAGTATCCTAGTAAGATGCCGCTTGATCGATAAGGGTAAGTTATAACTGGAGGTTTTCTTATAGGGCTAGTTTTTACTTCGCTTGGAGATAGGTTAAAAAATCCTGCGGAATCGAAGTGGGAGTTTTCTAATGCTGCCTTTTTTGATGCGGATTTGGACCCAAAATCCATGCCTGGCCTACAATCCTACCTCCCTAGTCCTTCAGGTGTATATGCCCCACTAGTTTCCATTTTAGCTTTGTAATCCCTTACGCTGTGCCATTGATATAAAAGGTCCTTTTACTTCATCTTGTTGATGTCATTCACTTTACACACGCATGTAGATCTCCACGACTTTTTCAAAGTTTTCGAATTGCTTATCAGCGACATAAATCAATTTGATTCACGGTCTGAGAATAAGTTGGGTCGATCCTTGGCCCTTTTTCTGCTAAGTCGGGCCTGCGGAGTATTAAGGGCTGCTGACCGCTGCGTAATTGGCGTAATAGTTATGTGATTTATTGCTAAGATTTATGGACTCCATAATAATAAGCTTCTGTTGGGTTGGGATTTGCGTGAACCTGCCATTTGTCTTAACTAAGATTGATGAATACATTCTGAATCTTGTTTCATTTATGAGGTTTAAGACTTTCGACGAATTCAGAAGGTTCCCGTAGAAATAAGCTATGGCTTCATTGATCACATTACGAAAAGGTTGTTACTTCAGCAGTGATTTATAAAAAAATTGCTTTTGCCGGCGACTTCGTCCGCGTTGATTTAAAAATCCCGCGGACTCTTTGATTTTCTCGGATAAAAAGTAGCCTATGTCACTGTCCAGGTCCATAACTATACAAGAAGAAGAGGACAAACAAATACACTTTCAGATTTATAATATCAGTAAGGAAGTGAGGACATAAGTAAGGAGATAGTATGTAGAAAAAATATCTGTACTGTTATTACGAATAAATAAATTAAAAAAAAAAGGATATTAGTAAGGATTAATATAATATTAATAAAGAATTAATATTAATATTAGTGAGCATAGGTACACTATTTGATGTGAATTCATCGTGTTTTCTTTTTACAAACTAATAATGTAGAAGGCAAAGAATGTCGAACAAGTCATTGAATTATTATGTACTGAACAGTTAGGATTTTTCCCACTTGTAATTGCATATACAATGTATTGAATTTATGGATAGAAGTGGGCTTTACGAAAGTCCTTAACACACAAGAAATAACAAACTTATTTTGCTATAATCACACCAGAGAAATACCTACTCGTACTAGATTTATGCGTACAACATGGTTACAACATTAAGGAACTATGTTTATGAGTTACAATATTTCTATTCGGTGACTGTAGGTATTTACAGATTCCTTTCCTTCAATTCTTTTCACGTTATTTCGATATACTAATAGTGATTTGAAAGCGGTCATACCGATTAACATGCTTATTGCAAAGCTTTTATGAGAATAGTCATAACATAACACATGTTACAACAATGAAAAAACTGTACTGGGCAAAACTTTTTTTTTAAATAATATTATGCTCAATACGCAATAATCAACATAAGCTAAGGCGCAGGCTAAGGTTTCAGGCTCCATTTCGGGAGGTCACGTGTTCAAATCTCAGGTAAGCTTGATGATTTTTCATTCATTGTCATATTTAAATTTTTTAACTTAATAAAAATAGATAAGTAAAATGTAACTACATATTTAGTATGTAAAAAATGGAAATTTTATATGTAAATGTTACCTACTTGATAGATATAATAGTAAAAATGGAAATATTATACGTAAAATGTCAATATTACCTACTTGATAGAGATATGCGGTAAAAAATGAAATTTATTCCACCGCCAGTCTGGGCGAGTAAATGAACAAAAAGTGTTAACTTAAATCCCGACATTTGGAACCGCCTGGGAATCTGACCGTGGTCCAGATTTAATTTACATCTCCGATTTTATTCCAGATTTCTTTTCACATGAAATTCGTTTTGCGCTAAACCGTCCAGAGATTGTAACTGCGCTCCCAATGGAGGAATATTAAAGGAGCTTGCGAACTATGCGGCAGGTAGGTACACTTAGTGCGAGTTTGCACTTCTCGCGACAAGTGATAACGTTGATGGATTTCGTGTATCAAAACACTATAAAATAATCAGTGTAAAATTGTGTGTATTGCAGTACTCCTGATATTCATTTTCAAGTTTCTGCTTGGGATAGTTGTGTGTTGAGTAGGCAGATGGATGTAAATGAGTGGACGAAAACACAACGTAAAGAACTCTCCTTTCTCGTATTGATCATTACTTTATTCCCATTGTTTTAGGTGACGCTTTAGTGTTTCGATACTCGAAATCGATCAACTTTGTCGTAGGTAGGTATGCTAAGTACCAGTACGTCGACAAGGTGGATAGATTTCTAACTAATCTCACGCCAGAGTAAAGTCAAATTAAAGCCCATTTATAGTTTTAACATTCAATAATATCATGTTTTGCTGAATTTTTACTCGAGCTTTAAATATAAAGGTACTTGATGAGCTTTACCAAGTCGATTTTACTTTTAAAGTACATTGTTTCAAATCTCGAAATCTATCAACGTTATCGAGATATGCAAACTCAAACTAAACCTAAAGGTAACAATTTCCCAGAGAGTTTCCACGGGGAAGCACTTCGGTAAATTCCTTGAGTAAATTCGGCTAATGAAAGGCCAGGCTCCGCAAATACAACGATTGCTTTAATGTTGCAGCTCGTAAAATATTAAAATTTGCCGATTTAGTAACGCGCTATACTCCCATAGAGTTGTCATACTTAAAGTTAAAGGCCCGGACCGAAAACCGAAATTACGACGGTTGAAACTCCATCTGCGGTGCTCATCACTACTGATGTATTTTTACATTTAATTCCTACCCTAATATTTACAATGGGTGTACCCAACCAGCTTCTCCCACCAGTTCGGGCACCCACTGCTGGGAGAAGCCGGTGGGTGCATGGGTTGGCCACCCTATTGTCGTACCCAGTCTTAACACAAGCTTCACATTTAATTGGAGGGGAAAAGTGCTCTTGTTACATATTTCCATCGAGTACTACAATAGGTATGCCGAGATCTAAGTATTTGGTAAAACATCATACGTGAGAAAATGATCCGTGGCAAGAATCGCGACCCTCAGTACTGAAGATGACTATGCAGTTAGAGGAGGGGAAATGGAATATTGGTTCAGCATGGCTAATATTCTTAAAAAAATATTAGAGTAGGTATGCTGGATACAGCAAAATGGTCTCAGCCTAATGAACCGGTCACATTTAGCGCAATGATCCGTATGACCCGTATATTCGACTCGGCACAATGTTTTTGACCACATACGAGTACCTACCTACTACCTACATTGCTTTCACATCGTGGTTTAGATTTAGTATGACCGCCGATCGAGGGCCAGATATTTTGATGGGGCCGTAGATGTTTATTTAGGAGAATAATCATGGTATGTAATGTATTGTCATCTGAAAAATCTATTTCTACTTTGCACTCAAAAATATTATGTATACACACACGCATGCACGCACGTACGCTCTCTCTCTCTCTTTCTCTCTCACACACACACACGTAGAAAATCCGTAGAACCGTAGAAAATCTTCGTAGATTTTCTAAGGAAGAGTGGGATATCCTGGCACAGGTATATATAGTTACTTAAAAGGATGTCCCAACAACGGATTAATGTTTTGTAAAACTTTTTATGATTAAATCATTTTTTATTTTCATTTTTCACTGTACGTAAAAGGTATGAGGTTTGCTCCTTTAGTTGTAGGTACCTATACGACTACATCTCTCTGGCTGCGGCTATCAAAAGCAAGTGCGAAATTGTGGTTATAATTTAATATAATGCGATGAATGCATCTGCGGTGGTTATAAAGAACGAACATTAAATGGAACCATTTTTAGGGTTCAATTTTTATTTTAAACATAGAAAGGGATTTTGATGGCCCTCCCACGTCGTGAAATCGCGTTATCTTTAGATTTAGAGCTTGTGGGTGATAATAACACGCAGTGGAAATGGTGATTCAAACTGTCGTCTTAGGGTGTTTTTGCACCGACTACGCACGATACCGCACGGCTACCTTCATTCCAAACTATACAAAACAATCTTAAGTCTGCCACTCTACAAATCGGTCACTGAAAATCAGCGTCAACCTGCTAATCACAGATGCGAAACTTGGCGGCATCGCCAGTTTTAAGTCTGTGGGGCTAGGAGCTCCAACACAAGCTGAGTGACTCACCTTTTAGTAGCTTTGCACTGCTGTACAAAAAATCCGGGAAATCCTTGATTTTCCGGTTTATAAAGTAGCATATGTCGCTTTCCAGGTCCTCAACTATATACATGCAAAAAACTTCGATCCGTAGTTCTGTTGCAGCGTGGATGAAGGACAAACCAACAAACAAACACAATTCGCATTTATAATATTATAGTACAATTAGTAAGGCTTGTGTATCGTATGACAAATCGTGTGGTGCGGTGGCCCATGGGCAAACGTCCTTAGGCGCCAATGTAAGAGCGTCGCATGGCCCTGATTTACTCACGACATTTGTGTGAATTATCGCCTTTAATTCTAGTGATGTCCATATAAAGTGAAATCACTTCCAGGCGTGCGTGCTCTTTTTAACCGACTTCAAAAAAAAGAGGAGGTTCTCAATTCGACGCGTATGTTTTTTATCATTTAAATTATGGAGAAATTTTAGGGGTATGGTTCTCTCTCACTCTTCAGGTCCTAAACTATACCTATGCAAAAGTCACGTCTGTTTCTCCATTGCTACGAAAAACCATCAAACAAACACACTTTTGCACTTATAATATTATTTATATAATGATGAATAGGATGAATATAATTGATATTGTTGGTAAAATAAAAGTTACAATAATTTACTTGTTACCCATTCCTCATTTTCTAAGTAAATGCCTAATTGTCTATTCAAATAGGTTATTCCTATTACTGAATTATCATAACGGCCTTTGTTTAACAAAGCTATCAGGGCGTCCGTGTAATGTTCCCAAAGCGCCATCGACCTAATACATTTTACGCTCTCTATATTTTCGAGCGTTTTGGTAATTGCCTGTACTAAAATCTCTACAGCGTCACGTAAACTCACTGAACTAAGTATTCGGGCGAGAATATATAATTAGGTTTAGAGTAGAGTGACTTTTCCACAGTCCCAAATCAACTCTATTTCATTTTAGCTCTAAAGAAATCACAGAAGCTTTGAGCATAAGCCGAAATCTAAAGTGTCTGTCAAACATATAGAATTTTACATACGTTACCTACCTACAGATAAAAAGTAAAACGGCGAAAAGGAAAAGGCAATAAATAGATAGATAAGAGTTGATGGATGTTGTTCGTAGAAAGGGAATATCAAGGTTAGATTTTAGGGCACAGATCAAGGAGATCTGTGCGCTAAAATCTAACTAGAAGAGATAATTTCCACGCAAGGAATCGCGTATAAAAGTCGGGCGGCCATTAAAAAGCCGTCTGTTGCGTCGCTCCACATCTGTCCACGCTCGAGGTAATTCATCGACCCTTACTGTCCACCTGCTTCCTGTCAGGTTGCTGCTTCTTAAGGGCAGTGATCGCTAATACATCCTAGTATTGCAAAAACTTCGAACTTTATGAGCAATAGCCTAAGAAGCCTTTAACTTCCGAATAGTAAAATTAAAGTTAACGTCAGCAAGAAATTTTATATGAAAATGACAGGAGCGCTCCTGTTATGTTAAATGTTCGTGCTTAGGCTACAGTTATCTAAATTACTCTAGATGACTACAATTAAAAGTCAAATAAATTTTTCGTTAGTAATTTAAGGGTCCTAGAGAACAAATATAATGGGTTATTGTTATCTTCGATCTTATTAAATGCTGGTTAAATATTGTGGAAATATATTATCTTTTAAATTAAGTAACAACAGTCGTTGGTTATATGAAAGTGGTTATTATTAAACTGGGAATTATTATAAAACATACGATAATTAAGTTGTTATCCTATCATTTCTATCTTAATAGCTCTAAGTTACGCCCAAACTAGTTAACATTGACATAGGTACCAATTTTAAGAGAAGAAAGAAAAGGTTGACGGTATGGCATATCAGTGAAATAAGAGTTTCCTAATAAATTATTATCCAATAAAAATACATAATAGTGAAGGACTTGCCCTTTTAAACCAACATTTTCACTCCGAATACCCCTTTTTCATATTTGATATAAGCGTCGCTCGATCAAGAGGCTGGGAGGGTACCTACTAGGTTTTCTGATAATATCTCGTCAGGACAAATTTGTTTGTCATGTGGATATAAGTGGATATAGGCAAAAACCCTTGTAAGTTCAACAATATAAAGGGACATTTCTGTACACAGTACATGACCTTTTCGTAGAAGTTCCGTAAAAGGAGTTTTTCTTGGAGCGACCTCTTCAAACCGCATTTCATGAAGCCTTAATGATCTTGTAATATTTATGTTTGATATATTTTATTATAGGTACTGGTAACCATACGAAAATTCATAAAACAATCCCGATATCCGTTGAGAATATTGACGTGGATTTATGAATTTTCGAGAAGTAAAACCTGAAACAAATATCATCAAAAAATACCAGTTCCTTTGACAAATACGAGTATTATAATTATTATTAAGCTGCCATCGCGCGTTATATATGTTAAAGTTTTAAAGGTTAGAGCTGAAATCTATTATCCGTGCTCTGATCAGAAACATGACATTACTTACTACCGTAAGGCTCTGCTTTGACTTAGACTTACTAGATGTATTAGTTCTACAGAGTTAGAACAAGACAAGAATATATCTAAACATAAGTTAATCTCGTTGTAAATCTTCTTTGAGTCTGAGTAGAGAGACAGGGCGATCTCTCAACCTAAAATCCTAGAAATTATGGGTATTGAACAGGTAGGGCTTATCTTCAAATATATTTATTGAACAACCAAATAAATTGCCATGATTTTGTGTTATAAATAAAAAGGTGCGAATCAGATGTTGTTTTATTCATGTTTATCGTTATCCGTTCACGCACCATCCAACGATCGATCCCATAAACCATGGCAACTTTAAATATGAAAAGAGACAAGGAAATCGCGTCAGGTTTTCAGGGTGGCTATAAATTTCTCTCCCCAGATAAATATGTATCATTGTCCGCTGTCACGGTCTTCTGATTTCGATAGTGGTGGGACTGGAATTTCGTTTAAGGGTGAACTTTTAAGAGTTTAGTTTTGGAAGGTGCTTATGCAAGTAAAAGCTTTCAGCCGTTCACTAATTTGTTGCTCTTGATATCTTTCTTAGCAGACTTCTGGTTTCTTGCTTTACAAACCACTTATCCACGACACGACTTCACGCAGTCTTATTTATCCTACTAGGGGTAGGATTGACCAGATTCAGTTCCTGGCTACATTCAGCCTATTTATAGTATCATGTGTCACCAATGTACAAGTGACAGTCATCTTATAGTTTGACGATATATGAGACACTATTTTTTTAAGAACATCTTCTATATCCATTGTACCTATTTAAAAGAAAATAGTTTCCAAACAAATCATCCAATTCAAGAAATCCAAGCTCCAAAGTAAATACAAGCCCAGTTGCTCCTGGAATTCCGATGACGAATGCCCCCATGTTCTCTTCGGGACGGGATATATAATGCGTAAAATTACTGTCTTCAACTGCCTTCATACGTTATCTGTTACGTTTTTGCGAAATGTCTCTATTTGTTTGGTTTCAAAGACCTTCCATTTTTCCTTTTCAAATTCCTACTCGTAAATATTAATATAGGCTTGCAAGTTTCTTTAGTTTACTTTTTATTATATTTTGCCATCGTTTAGATACGTAGCCTATGTGATTTGACGGTTTTTTATCGCATGACAGGCATTAATTTGCAAACATTTTACCCAACTGTTTTGGTTTTGTGTCGACCTAGAATTCTTAAATTATTTTATATAAGCAACCTATAAACGTGACCCATGGTAATATACCTACAATATTTGTTCCGTTGGTTGTAACGACTGAGCCATGAAGTTTTAGATTTTTAGTGCAAAAATAATTGGGCGTAGGCATTTCAATGCAGCTAATTGCCTCATAAGGTGAAGAAAGAGCTGGCTCATTTTTTCCGCAAAGAATCAGCTTAGCTTTTCAGGGTGGAATTTCACAATTTATGCCTATGCGGTCATGATTTTTATAGTAATTAGATTAGCTGTTAGCTTCATTTGAACAATAGCTTCAATCAGAAAATTAAATTACGTTTTAAACAGTTAAGTTTGTCTATAACTCTAAAATCCACTTAACTTCCAGTTCAAGTGCAGAAACAAAACTAGTTATTTCTCCAGTTCAAGATAATGTCAAAGCGTAAAAAGGGGGTAGGGGTGGTCACGTACAAACAACTCGAGTTTAATTTAGCGGTGATTAAAGTGCTACACTGGACCGAGCGAAAGACGGGTCGTGCGGCTTAGGTGTCTTTTAGTAGTGGCGCTCCACGTGGGCTTATAAATTGCAGAGACTTCCTTACTAATTCTCTAACCGTTTTATGAAGAAAGCATTGTCAATCAAATTAAGATGCACTTAGCTTTTTTGTTTAATCTTAATCGCTACGAGTAATTTGTAGGGCTTTGGTGTTTTTAAGTTTTACTTTCCAATTCTCTACAGACAGTTTGTGTATTGAGAATCTGCCAAAATATCATGCTCGGAATATTTTACATTGGTAAAATCGGCCTTAACTGTTTTGTTAAGAAAGAAAGACTTTTCGATTAAATTATTAATGGTAGTATCGGTAGTATTTGTATGTAATACTTATAATTTTTGATTTAATACTTTTGGGCCTACGATATCCCTTAATTTATTGCTCGAAGTGGGCTTAATTAATTTTACTTTTTCCAGTACTATTACCGTATCGTTAAGAGATTTCTTTTTAAAATTAGTGGAAATAATAATATTGCTACCTCTTGAAATACTATTAAGGAAGAGCTTTTCGTTCACCGTTATCGATGCGAGGCTACATTGTAAGAAAAGAGATCAATGTGTATTTTTCCTTGAAAGGCTTTATTAAAAATTCAAAAGCTGAGATGAAATAGGCTCAGCGATCGAGGGTGAAATTGATCTCAGAGATCATGAGCGTACATTTTCACTAAGCGCCTATGCATTTGGCCGTTGAATTTATGTTGAGTGTGTTTAATATTAATACTGAAGTTGCTTGTTGAATATTTCTGTCATCTGATGATGGACTTAAAACTCGTGGTACTATTTCGGATGTACCTATTCGTTTATTTTCTTTTTATTGAACGAGCGAAGCGAGTTCTCTGAGTCAACTAAGGCGCTTGCCTACTAGACAGAGAAGTGTGTCCGTCTAAATGTCTGTCAGAGCCCTATAACTTCTGAATTACTGAATATTAGAACGTGAAACTTGGTTGAAAATTCAGTTATATCCTGTACTTGAACAACAAATACTAAAATTAGATAAATGTTGTAAAGAAACGAAATTATTTAATTTTAATGCGCCATCTATTAGCATTATTGTGAAGCTAATAGCTTCACTATAATGCTAATAGATGGCGCTGTGTCAGTAAAACAGTTTTATGTCAACTATTATTTTTTTTATTGCGTCTAATGTTAGAAGTTAATTATTACAATATATAATTAAAACTTTTGGGAATTATGGGATATCGCGAGGTCTCAGTTCGGGGCGAACCACTAGTTTAGTCTATTTGACTGTTTATTTTGTTGATGTCGACAACTAGCAAGGAGATAGCTTGCATCCTATAAAAGGATATACGATACCCACTTTTTATCCAGGAATACCAAGAAATTTCTTCGGGAATTTATGATAAGATATCTAAAGTTATTCTTGCAGATTTCCGCTCTTTGGGATTATTACTTGTCAATTAATAAACACTGGTAGAAAGATTGGGTTCCAGAATTCAATTTATATTTTAATTCTGATTTTTATTTAGCACTACCCAAAGAAGTCAGTTTTTTTATTTGAATACCGATCAACCAAACAGATCCCTACACAGTTATCACCGCTGATCTATAATATAATTAATTCTACTTTAAATATATTAGAAAACTAGAACATATCTAATTATTCCGAATGTTTAGGCAAATCAATTAATACTTACTAATTTAATTGTTAAGTCCGAGCTTTGAAAGGAAAGAAATTGCCATAAATTATTACGAACCGGGGCCTTTGTAACGTTTTTGTTTAATAAGACTTTGTGCAGCCCTTCGTACAATAATTGTAAATTAATTGCGATCTAAGAGCCAACGGACTTCCTAATGGCTTATTAGAAATACTATAAACTAGACGATGCCCGCGACTTCGTCCGCGTGGATCAAGGTTTTTCAATTCCCATGGGAACTCTGTAATTTTCCGGGATAAAATGTAGCCTATGTTCTAATCCTGGGTATGAGCTATCTCCATTCCAAATTTCAGCCAAATCGGTTCATTCGTTGTGGCGTGAAGGAGTAACAAACATACACACACACACACACACACATACACATACAAACTTTCGCCTTTATAATATTAGTGTGATGTGATGTGATGTGATGTGATAAGGGACAACCTTGCAGCTGTTTTTATTTGTTTACGATTTTATAGTATGGGGTTTAGCCCGAGTTTCTTACCATAATATTATGTTGCTTTTCAGGTGACCGATCAATTCACAAAAAACAAATAACAAAGTGTCATTTCACAAACAACGTTTAGCAAAATAAATGAATCATTTATTGATCATTATAAAACTTCTGGTTCCACAAATAATTCGCTTGACAAAACAAATTACTAGACAAATTGTGATTTCATAAAATAATATTTGACAAACTATTGATTTCTTAATTGTGTTAATTAGTAAAACAACATGTAGCATATTTTTTTTGATAAAATGAACTGTTCAAGGCTGTGGCGGGAGCTGCGCTTCGCTATAAATTAAATGGGCTACGCCAGAACCGAAATGGCCAATCCCGACTCCACGTAGTCTTGTCTGCCCTACCCCTAGAGTGTTTTTATGAAGCGCGAAGCCAGAAGCTCGCGAAGGAGGTCCTGAATGAAGCGAGCCTTCGAGTAGGCGAAGCTGAATGAAGGGGCGACGGAGCGAGTCTTCTGGCGTAGCCCATTGCATTTCAAAACGGCCCTGTTTTTGATAACAGCTAGCCGTAATACGGCGGATTTATTATTTCACCAAATTGCAAATTTGGTGAAATAATAAATTTTAAAATGATATTTTAACATCCAGCACATTTGCAAAATAAAACATTTGCGAATAGAATATTTGTAAAATGATCTTTTGTAAAATAATTAGTTTGTGGAATACGACGTTTGTGATTTGATTAGCTTTTAAAACGTTTTTTGTGAAATGATCATTTGTTTAACGTTTTTTGTTAATCATTAGTGAACCTGCTTTTCAGTGTCATACCAACAGTGTCATAACATTCATCGATTTTAAAGTGATAAAGTGAGATTTTTAATCCCACTTCTGATAGTTGAACTTGGAACTACCCTGCCATTTTAGTTTTTAAACTTAGAACTAGACACTATATTTCATATCATTAATTGGCAGTGAATTTCTTTCTCTGGAGTTTCGATAAGCATAAACTTCGTTAGACAACGAGTTAAAGCTATAAATACTTAATTTAACAAAGGCAGCTATAACTAAATATTTGCACGGTATTATGTATTTAGTTAACAGTTATTGATAATTCATGTGCGAGTCTAAAATTTTAAATTTATTGCAATATTTCTACGCATTAGGCCTTCGTGTGGCGTGATTTAGGTCATTGGCTTAGCTGTTTATTTTAGCAACATGTTATTTGAATAAAGAATGTGTTTGATTGATCAACATTTCGCAATATTACACCGTTTTTTTTTTCAAGATATGACTATACTCATGACTATACTCCATATGACTCCATATGACTTCCATATACTCATGGCTGGTTTTCAAAAATCTATCAGCAGAGACAAGTAACAAATAAGAGCTATACTTGAAGTAGCAAGCATTTGAAGTAGTAAGTCCAGTCATGTTTACTGTGTTCATTTGCCGCGATATCGTCTAATGAAATGCTGAATGGTTTTCTCGACTGGATGGATATGGTAATTAAAGTCAGCAACCTCATGTTACTGTGAACCTTTTGATAGAATCGGCCTTGGGTGAAACTCAGCGGAGCCTATCTAACAATATTCTATTCTTTACACGAAGCCGTCGGGGGAGGAGCAAAAAGGTGAATTATTAGATTTCGCACGGCTAGTGGTTTCAATCGTGGCGATATTTAATTAAACGGAACCTCATGGGGCTTCGCAGACGCCGCGGCCGCGTTTCCACTTTAATTTCTTATAGTCTGGCGTTGTGATTTTATTACTTAAGTACGTATCTTTTATAAATTTTGGTTCACAAGAAGAAATTCAAATTAGTTTGATAATTAAGTATTTATCACCACGAATCCTTTTTAATTATAATTACTGGCTGTTGTATTAAGTCATCAGACGATTCCGAGGAACCGCTGGATATAGTCGATGCAAGACCAAGTTATGTGGAAGTCTATGGAAAAAACCTTGTCCATTGTACAGCAGTGGACGATTACCATTATCGATATATTATTTTCTCATTTTAATGAGTAACTGGATTGTGTTTTAATCTCTTGAACATTAGTGTAGACATAGATTTTACAGGTTATTTAATTTAACGACCGGCGTAACTATGCAAATATTGTTTTATGTACTTAGTTGTATTACATTAGCATTTAAATAACCTTTCTATTTGTTCCTCTTGGTTATGCTCCAGAAAATTTTATTTAATTTTCTAACGCAGACTGAATTACCTGCCGTTACGGTTAAAAGTGCCGTCGTTGTTTTTTACTTTTTTTTTTCTCAAAATAAATTGGATCAGCACGTCTAAGCCCCGGGGAATCTTCTGGCAGATTAATTTAGCCCTACATATATGCGGAATATGAGTTATTGTTTTCCGAGGGTACTTTAGAAAATGCTTTATATTGAAGAAATATATGTAACCCGATTATTGTCTGTGGTGTCGGCTTTTAAATTGACTAAGCCAAAGCCAAGGAAGAGTGATGATTTTATCAGTCTAAGTATGTATATCTGTTTGTATTTACGTATGTTTGACCGTACCACCTAAACTACTGAACTGTTTTTGATGGATCGATTCGTTATTAGGTCCGGGTAGACTTTTTATACTACACTTCACACATAATAATACTTTGTAAAATTTATTTGAATAGTAAATTATTCTATTCTATAATATGACGCATGTTATTCAATTTTTTCCGTAGTCGTGTTGCAGTTTTTCAACTTTTTTCTTGTTCACTTTCATTTAAATTTTTAACCGACTTTCAAAAAAGGAGGAGATTCTCAATTCGTCGGAATCTTTTTTTTAAAATTTTTTATGTAGGTATGTTCCTCGATTATTCAAAGACGATTTGGAAAATTCTTTTTTTGTTTGCAAGGGTATACTTCCCAAGTGGTCCATTGTCACCAGGTCAGGATCTAATGATGGGATCCTGGAGAAATCGAGGGAACTCTTCAAATTTTATACGCACAATTGATATACTTTGTAGTGGCGTCTGAACTTGGTTTTGTGAAAAGAATTTTTAAGTCTATATAATGATAACTTTGAAAAAAATCGCGCCAAATTCATTGCAAAATTTGCAAACCATATTATAAAATAACTGGAAGTTTGCGGTAGCATAAATTAGACGGTGGAATCTTGAGGCAAGACCAAGACAATATTATTAGTGATGTATCAAGGTCATAACCACTTACAAACAAGTTTAGATAAGTTGCTTTTCTATTACAGTATAACATAATGCCCTTGACTTTGTCCGCGCGTATGCACTACTAGCTGATGCCCGCGACTTCGTTCGCGTGAATTGAGGTTTTTTAACTCCCGCGGGATCTTTCTTATTTTCCGAGATAAAAAGTAGCGTATGTGTTATTCAAGACTATAATCTATCTCTGTGCCAAATATCAGCAAAATCGGTTTAGTCGTTGCGGCGTAATTGAGTAACAAATATTCATCCATCCATACATCAAAACTATCGCATTTATAATATTAGTAAGATGAACCCGAGAATCGAACCCGAGACCTCGTCGTCCACAGTCCAACGTATACCACCAGACCAACGAGGCAGTTACTCCAAATGTAACAACATATCATCAACAGTTACTACAATTCCATCCTAAAGCTATTAAAGGCGTCCCCTTCGGCGATAGTTTCTCAAGTCGCGCCGGACTCAGGTGTCCCTCCAAATAGTTCTGCTGGAAATCATTTAGTCCGTCCCTTTAACTCGGTCCCTCAAGTATAATTTAGTTTTATCTCTCCGTTGAGGTGGGCTCCTAATCACAGGTCGGTGTGGAACGACCATCGCTTTCTGTTACGTTTAAAAGCGTTCTTACGTTTGGAATAATTTATAAGATATAGAGCTCGTAACCTATTTTTGTTCCCTTTGAATGGACCTTTGACTTTTTATCTTCTTTAATAAGTTAGTAGGCCAAAGTACCTCAGAACAAGCTATGCTCGGAGTATCCCTGTGAGATCAAATCGAATCAGAAATGTAGAGAGCCGTAGGAGAACCAAGTTACCGACATAGCTCAGCGATTTGCGAAGTTGAATTGGAAATGGGCCGTTCATATAGTTCAAAAATGATAATCGTTGGGGTCCCAAGGTGCTGGAGTGGAGAGTCCGCACCAAAAAGAATATTGTTGCAAGACCACCCTAACTAAGTGACGACATCAGACGAGTTACAGGGAGCTGCTGGATACATGCAGTGTAAGATCGAGTTCTGTGGAAATTCATGCAAGAGAAACACCAAACATCCTATCCATGCGCCCATTGAAGTTCTGTCAAAACATTTCAATTTATTCGTCGATTACGACTTGGCGGCGATGGGAAATAGTCTTGTCTGCAATATTATGCCGTACCAAGTTTACATTTAGACATAAGTTAAAGAAATTTATTTTGATTAAGCAAATAGAATTTGAAGATTGTACGGTCGAATTGTCAATTATATAAAGGTGGACTTATATAAGTTATGTAAGTTGTATCATATTATATTTATCTTAATATGATATTTAACCTATAAATGATGAAGAACAAAAAATTGTTTACATAGACATTACGCCTTGGTGTAAACATAAACTAATTCAAGTTAACTTGTAGTATTAATATAATTCAAACGTGATTATATATATTGAATACCTACCTATAGGCAGGTGTATTACGTAAGGTGGAATTCTCATTCAGCCACCACATATTCCTTTCAATTCGGAATCAATCATGCACACAATGGCTCACCAATTTTATTCCTTCAATAGCGAAATCTCTCGAAACCTAATGTATTCACCTTAACAATGAAAAGCGCTTTCATTCGCCTCACTAAATCTCAACTATTCTACACACACCTATATATATATATATATGTTTATATGTCTAACTACGAGCAGTAGGTGGAATGAAATAGAATTTATTTCTCCACTAAAAATGGAAACGTAATAAAGTCTTTAAAATCTCTAAAAGTTTCACTGACACTGGTATGCAAACATTACTATGTATTTTTTTTAATCCTTTCTAATATTATAAATGGGAAAGTGTGTTTGTTTGTTCGTTTGTTCTTCAATCACGCCGCAACAAAGCAACGGATCGGAGTGATTTTTTGCTTGGGTATGGTTGAGGACCGGGAGAGTGACATAAGCTACTTTTTATCCCAAAAATCAAAGGTTTCCCGCGGGATTTTAAAAATTAAATCCACGCGAGCAAAGCCGCTGGCATCGACTAGCTTCTTATAAGTAAAAGTATTTTTTTAAATGAATCAAATTAGGTAATGGTGATAATTATTTACAAATTAAGTTAGTGTTCGCAGCTCCCAAGCTGTTATACGCCACTACTGATAAGGTTGCAGTCCACTTCAATGACAATTTTAATAAAATTACTACCAAAATGTTTAAGCGTCATAAGATCTGAATTGAAAGTCATTTATTTCAAGCTAAATAAAAAGCTTACCGCGATATCACAGGCGGTGTGGCGCGATACACTCGGAATTAAATGAATGACATTTTCATATTTAAACAGCAGCATAATGAAACTTTGGACGAATTTCCGTATTTTACCTACTTTGGTTGGGATATTGAAACTGATTTAAATATTCCATTAAAGCTAATAACACACGGCCAGCTGTAGAGTTGTCTAAAAATGATGATCAGATCTGATTGGTTGAATTTATGGCGTCTTTGCTGTATCAATGCAGTTTAACCAATAGCGTAGGGAGCCACTGAATAGAAGGGTGTTATGATAGAACGAGACAGATTTATGTCAGAGAGTATTTGTGTTTCATTTGAACTCTATCTTAAGTCCGAGCTAAGTCAGAGCACGCTCTATAGATCTCAGTATTAGAGTGCTATCTATAAACAGCCATAGATTCTGTATTCAACTTATTTTCAGGGTTCAAATGAAGTTGTTTCTTTTTCAGTATTACACAGCATAGGATCCTTTCAATATTCATTCTTCACTACGTTGTAAGCAACTATTACAAGGATTAGAGCTTAAGATTGTGAAGTTACTTCGCTGGAAATCCTGAATATTTAATTCAGTGCTTACATAAGCGAACAAAACTCCGCAATTATTATCCTGTCAGAATTTTGCTCTGAAGTTGGAAGATGTATTATCTAGGATGGTTTAAGATCTATTATTTGATATTCCATCTACCATTCTATAAAGGCATTATACCTACCTATGCTTTCGAATATCTTTCACATTAACAAATCCAGTTTAACATCTCTTTAACGAACTCTAACCTTAAACTTTTTAAATAACTCTTGCTATCTCTTTAACGTTTCGTCTCAAACTTTTGCACTTTTGTCGTACCCACTCCTAAACAAGCTTTACATTTAAATCGTTACTCGGCGTTTTGGTGAAATAGTGAACCCTTAAAGTTAAAAACGTCACTTATAGCAGTACGCAAGAGTAAGTATAAAATCTTACAAGCACATTCATCTATCATTGTCTTAAAAATGCGCCTACAAAGAAACTTGTTGAATCCCAGCATCTCGCAGACAGCTCGTTTTCGCCGTAACACGCGATTCGCTTAGTCTCTACTCTCTAGTAATACTCGTACATGGATCTATTCAGACTACTACAAGGGTCTATTTACTAGACCATCTGAGGCCACTAGTCTTTTTACCCGACTGCGCGACGCAAAGAAGGGTAATGTATTATTTATCCGTCTATGTATGTATGTATGTATATATGTGGCGCTCTAGAGACCAAACGCGTGGGCTGATTTTGATGATTCTTACGCCATTCGATTTGTGATAATCTTAAAAGTGTCGCTAAAGACATGACAGTTATCAAAAGTGAAAAAAAAAAAGTAAAAATATGTTAAGTGGGTATGTATTGTGTGATCATTGAATAGGTTTTTGATCATTTTTCATTTTGAATGACCATTTACGATCTAGGTATGACAATTTAAAGTTGTTTTTCAGTTGATTTCTTTTAAAGCAGAAGGGCTTTTTAATCTCTTTTAACTGCTTGTTCATTTGCATTTTGGTTTTGTGTTCATTCGTCTCAACACATTACCGGCTTGCTACCAAATTAATCTGTGCTTGCTACTGGATTAAACAAAGACTATGTAGATACCAATAAAAGAATAATATTCATAGAGAGCTTAGGTATATTAGAAGTAGAGACATAATAACATCGTTACATTTAATACAAACTTTCTTGTTGAATATTACTGGAAATAGAATGAATTCGATGAAAGGGTTACTATACCAATTAGGGATATTTTGAGGGTAGTTTCCATCAATGCTGAGTAATAAACAATAGTGCGTACTGAAAGCGAGTGAAGTGCGGCCGTCGTAAATTATCAGCAAAGGGCGACCAATACAGAAGTAAGGCGACACATAAATCCTACTGACGCTATAACGGGTGCCACCGACTTCGGTTTTTCCTGTTGTAGAGTTACTAGACGTGACAATACGGATATTGCTTTATTCGAAAATATTTTTTAAAAATACTTTTAGCGAGCAAACGAGCAAGCGGGTCACCTGATGTTAATGCTGCCCATGAATGCCAAACCAATGCGTTGCCGGCTTTCGGTCAGTAAAGAAGAAGGGATACTGAAGAAACCTACCTACCTTCCAGGCAAGGTACCTTCAAGGCAAGATTAAATAGGCATCTTCTAGGCCAGCGCGCTCCAACCTAAACCTCATCAGTGCCATCCAGTATTAATTGTCGTCAAGTGCAAGCCTATTTAGAATAAATCGAAATGACTACAGATAAAATAATTTACCATCAGGACAACGTGGTGTTACAGAATACTGAATAATAACTAAAGGTACAAAAGATTCACTCCGCAAAATGATTTAAATATACAGCGACTCTTGCTACCACACAATAAAGTGCAATTCAGGTTGACATGGCGCTACTTACTTACCATCTTATTCACTTAGACTGGTCTCTATTTCTATTACGTAACTTTTTCCTTCGCAGTCTCTAAATTTAGGCCCTTCGAAGAGGTACACCATGTACTTGTAGCTCCGCAGTATATTGCGGAGTGCGCCAGGCCTGGTGGTTTTAACAGAAAAATTCACTTCCAGTAGTTAAACATTCCTAATATTGGCACTAAACAAAGCACGGCCGGTATAAACAGCTAATTCCATTACTAGAATAGCTCGCGTAGGGTGGCTGTAGACAGCCTTATTGAGCTTTCGAGATTAGTTGGTTCTTAAGGTCGGTACACTACGGGTAATAATCTTGGCAACCAAAGGGGTAAATAAAAAGGGGTAAGAAGTAAAAGGTGTTATTTATTTCTCCGGCCCCGAATCGGACATATGGCTAAACTCGCTAAACTAATCAAAGTGCCTTGGGTTTTAAATCAAGGGATAAGAATTGGGATACGAAAAGTATTGGGGTTAATAAAATAGTTTTGTTAGTTAGAATTCGATAAGAACTGTAATAGGAATTCTTCCCGAACGCGCCTCATACTAACTCTTATTAAAAAACTCAATGTGTAGATAACTAGACACGCTCTAGAAACTAATATTTGTGACTTTGGTTTCTGTAAATATAATAATATGGAGATTCAAAATTAGCGCGGGCTTAACTGACGCGGGCGTGACTGATTGATTGACAGACTGACTGATCTATCAACGCACAACTCGAACCACTATAATAGACAGATCAGGCTGAAATTTGGCATACAGTTAGCTTTTATGACGTAGGCATCCGCCGAGAAAGGATTTTTGAAAATTCAACCCCTAATAAACAGGGCTTTGAAAAATCGTACCTGAGCGAAGTCGCGGGAAAAACTTAGATGCTAATAAGATAAAGGCATATATTTTCAGCAAAGCATTTCTACTCGTAGCGCACTTACGGTACGCACTGTGCGTAAGTGCGTAGCGTAAGTGCGCACGCTACGCACTTACGCTACGCACAGAGAACAGCAGTGCAGTTCTTACAGCACTGCTGTTCTCGTCTTAACATTGAGGAAATGGGATGTTTTAAGAAGAGTTCCTCGTTCCTGATACACACCGCTAAAAGGAATGGCCTTCCAGCTTCGGTTTTTCCCTATAACTACAATTTGGGTACCTTAAAATCAAGAGTGCATACGGATTTTCTAGACAGACGCATTCCATCTCAGGTTGCATCTTCATTAAACATCAGGTGTAATTGCAGTCAAGCGCTAGTCTATCTATTTAAAAAAAAAAGAGTTTTATTAAATCTAGGCTAGAAGATAAACCCGGCGAAGATGCGGGCAAAAGCGTGTAACTAATATCTCTGTTCCAGTCGAACTAAATTATGAAGCTTATTAAACATTGTTCCCCGGTGTGTCGTAACCGACCGCACTGAATGCTCAAAGCCCTATCCACCGACTTGTGAACTTCTGTCTTAATTATTTACCTTGGAACTATAGATATGTATTTATAAATCACTGGATAGAATATGCACTGGCGTACTACAGTTGCAAGATTTCATGTGGCACTTTAACTATAGGGATGTTGCCAACAAATCAAACCAGGCACTTTTTTTATACATATAATATAATTATTCTGTGAGCTCGCAGCAACTCTATCAAACAACGAAACACGCGCATAGTATAGGAGCATATATCGCTACTATGTTTACGATATTGACGCACTTTTTAAAGTTTAATCCGATAACTTAAAATGGTTATGTAACTTATTTAATTAAGGAACTGCCGAAATGGGTATTAATCATACATGGCCTAGAGAATATAATCACTTCGTTTTCTAATGTAAAAAGCAGTTTTTTTAAAGAGTTTTTTCTAGAGTTAAACCAGAAAATGATATTATCTATGAACTTGTTTTTGACATTGACGTGTAGGTGATTACATTCTCTTTGGTATTTTTGGATTCAAGCTAGAAATTCGTAGAAATTTTAGTTTTTCTTGTATTTTTATTTGAAGTGATGCAGAAGAAATCTGATGAGCCAGGTAGACAGTCAAAAGGCGAACGTAATAATGTAGCTTATGAAGAAGACGATGAGGCGGAAAAAGCTCGAGAACTTCTAAGTGCACCGTACAACTACTCACATAACATGAACGATTTGATATTAGATGCTAACTCTGCTGATGAAGTTAGGTATGATTATCCTGATTTTTTTTCCTTAACCAGTTACGAATCGCATACTTATCGCGGACTTATCACCGATACCTTTATATCAAATACAAATACAACGATACAAACAGAAGTCAGTGCAGTTGTCTTAACTCATCGCAGGTCCACTTCTGGGCATAGGCCTCCTTTCGAATGTGGAGGGTTTCGGCCAAAGTGAGAATATTATTTTTATTCTCTAGATTTCTGTAGAATATTTAGGAGAACTATCTGGCGTGTAGATTCCTCACGATGTTTTTCATCACCGATAAAAAAATAATAAGTTAAAAAAAAAATCAAAAAACTCGACTACGAAAAATTATATTTTAAACTAGCTTTACCCCGCGGCTTCGCTCACGTTAAGTTCGATTATTCCAACACCTATTTTATCCCTTTAGGGGTTGAATTTTCAAAAATCCTTTCTTAGCGGACACCTACGTTATATAAACTATCTACATGCAAAATTTCAGCCTGATCCATCCAGTGGATTCAGCTGTGCGTTGATAGATCAGTCAGTCAGTCAGTCACCTTTGTCTTTTATATATTTAGATAAACATTGGAAAAGAAAAATTGAAATAGTTTCATAATCGATACACACACTCAAAAAAACCTCTAATGCGGAACAGCGACTTAACATTTGAGATCAATTGTCAGGAAGATTTGAACCGACCTAGAATTTTAATGGGCTCCGACTGCTTAAGTCATTGCCAATATTGGGATTGAACCTCGACCTCCTCGAAAAGACGGAGGTACTTAAATCTTATATTGCAGGCAAGCTGTGAAAACATATTTAAGCGGAAATGGTGCGGCTATCAATGAGGTGGAAGAGAGCGTTGCCCTTTCAAATAATCACGATGAGCGGCAATTAAAAATGAACCCAGCGGAACCAGGAAATTCTAATATGCAACATAGAACAGGTGATTCCAACCGTGTTATGCTTCGAGCCAAAACTGAAGATAGTCAAGACTGTCAAAGGAAACGTCGTGGTAGACCACCTAAGGCTAGTTCATCGAAAAAACGTCCTAAAAATTGCTCAGCGTATTCTGGGAAATTATCTAACGCCGCATTATCAAAATGGCGAAATCTTCTACGAAGGCGATAGAACTGGTGTTTGCGGTAAAATTAAAAATGATTGAATTACAAACTAATGCATTTCATTTAAGTTTCAGAATGATTCAGTTTTTGTAGTTGCCTTGTTTGGAACTGCTTGATAGTAGTAAAAAACATTAAGGTACTACTTCCAAAGTTTAGCCTTTTCGTGTCCGCAACTTTGTCTGCGTTAGGTTTTTAAAACTCTTTGTTATTCCGGGATAAAAATCTATGCCACTCTCCAGGTCTTCATTTACTGTTGGAATTAATTAAATGTAAAAAAAGGTTTTAATCACTCCAATATATATTTATTTTAGTGCCACCTTACATGACACAGATTATGCAACTGTAGACAATATTTTTATGGACAATTTACACCCAATCAAAAAATCACGTCGATCCGTAGCTCTCCTACAGCGTGATTGAAAGATTATCCAACAAACAAACAAATTTTTGTATTTACATTAAGTAGTAGGAGTAACGGCCGGTTTATTCATTTCGAATAAATGAAGCTTGTCAATAATAAAATCAATCATCATAACAAAAAATGAGATTGCATGCTTTTCTACTAATTGGTAAATATGTAACCACTTATTTCGATTATTATCGTCATCATCATCATTTATTTACTGCTTTCTAAATTATATTATCCACTAGATGATGCCCGCGACTTCGTCCGCGTGAATTTGGTTTTTAAAATCCCGCGGGAACTCTTTGATTTTCCGGGATAAAAAGTAGCCTAAGAAAAAAAATGTTTTAATCCAAGGTATAATCTATCTCCATTTTAAATTTCAGCCAAATCGGTCCAGTAGTTTTTGCGTGAAAGAGTAACAAACATACACACACACATACAAACTTTCGGCTTTATAATATTAGTGTGATAGTGTGATAGTGTGATGTGATGTGATATTACAAATGAGCCAGTATCGATAAATTAATTTATTTGAATCGATAATAAATAATTCTTGTTGCGTTTAAAGATATGTTTTTAATTTAGTGTAACCCAGATTAGCACAGCCGACTGGGTATGGAATAAGCGTGCAAGTTCAGTCTGTATCGTTGAACGGTGCTATCGTATTTTTGCAATCTCTTAGCGGATCGTATCATATCGGAAATTGAATTTCCGATTGGCCCTCGAGTGCACAGACTGGCTATAATGGATGGTCCCGCGGTCCCTGTTTCGCGAACTTCATGAGAATGATAGATAGTAATACTTGGAATAAGACTTCCCACTGTGGAAATTGAACAATGTTTAGTACTCGTACTCTCGCCGCTACTTATTTTCTTCGAGTCTGGCGAGAATAATAAACTGAAGGAAATTTATTGGGAAAGTTTGCGAAAGTGTTCTTTGTTATTTATTGCTAACATTATTTTTAAACATTTTGTAAATGTTACATTACGATTTTTAAGCGTTTGCTAAGCAATCTAAGTGATCTGATTGCACCTGTGTAAAACTATTTTATTTATTCATGGAACTTCAGCTAGTAATTAACCATTTAGATATTTTAATTGTTATTTTCATTTATTATAGCTGTTACCCATGGCTTCGCTCCCGCCATCTGTTCTGTTGAGATAAAGCATAAAACACACCTGAACAAAAAATTCAAATTCAAAATTTATTTATTTCATGTAGGCTAACTTGTAGCTCTTATGACACGTCATAAATCTACCACCGGTTCGGAATGCAGATGCTGCTGAGAAGAGCCAGCCGCTCAGCAGTTGCTCTTTTCAAAAAATTTTTTTTACAAAGCTATGCAATGTATACAGTGCTTCCACAATAAAGCTTCAAAAATGCAAAAATGCATACGTAGGTACCAATGCAACGCATGTCAAGATGGGCAGTCAAAGCAGACCCATTCCCGTTGGTGGCACCCGTTTACGAGCATGACGCATGATCCAGCCATTGCTTCGCTCAACCATATTTGAGGGAACGTAACAATAAAAATAAATATTAAATAATAAAAAAAAATATTCAAATTAAATCGGTCAAGCCGTTTTTTACATCGATGGTTTTTGATTTGAGCGGGTCTAATTAAAAACTATCTTTTACAATAATATACCTACTTTTATACATATTGACTTTAATAATAATTAATTTAATTAATTATTTAAATAATCGTGTTCGTTCATTTAGCTCGCTATAAATATAGCGAAAAAGACAGGCGTTTTCAGAACAACAGAATCAAATTTCCTTACTTAGCATAAGAACAAGAAGCGTTTATAAGCGTTCAGATATTCAGCACCGTATTTACATAATACAGAGCGTAAATTACCAGCGCTAATGTGTTCAAGGTTCTCTTACCTTTCAACAGACACTACAACTTTCCTGATTTCAGAATTTTTATTGTCTACTTTGAGATAGATACGGTTTCTTTTTATTTTCCGCTAGCTGACGCCCGCGACCTCAGCCGCGTAGACTTAAGGTCGTAGCCGATTTACACGACTCCGCTTCCATCCAACCAAAGTATGAGCATTCAAATATGGACTTAATATTGTGCTCTGGAGGTGCACTTTATAGTAACAACACTAAATAGAAAACAGCGCGCGGTACCGTTACCGTACCGCGGTGTTGTTACTGTAAAGTGCACCTCCAGAGCACGATATTAAGTCCATATTTGAATGCTCATACTTTGGTTGGGTGGGAGCGGTGTCGTGTAAATGGGCTACGACCTTTAGTTTACAAAACCCCGCGGGAACTCTTTGATTTTCCGAGATAAAAAGTAGCCTATATCACTTTCCTCAACTATACCATTGCAAAAAATCATGCCGATACGTTGCTTTGCAGCAGCGTGATTGAAGGACAAACCAACAAATAAACACACTTTTGCATTTATAATAAGAGTCTACCCTCGTATTAATAAGGATGTAGGGTTTTTTCCTATACTACGAGGCACTACTACTAAGAGAACGGAGAGGACAGACTGAGAAATATCTCAGGGGGGGCCTGCTGGAGGCGGCTAGACCTTAGCGGCACAAGATCATGCTCTGTGGCGATCTTTGCAAGGAACTTATGCTCAGGCGTTAACTCTATCGTTTGAGGTGATAACGATGATGAAAATGACTAACGTATAACCAATCCGTCTAGCTACCTGATTGAAGGACAAACCGACTAACTAACAAACAAACAAACACATTGTAGCATTATATATTTGTAAGTTAAAATAATTGAATATAATATAGATATGTCCTTTAATCAGAAATTTCCGTACGGAATTTTCATTTGTAGCATGTTTCATGTCCAATAATTCCTTCGCATGTTATCCGTTGTCTGCTCGATTTGACAGATAATAATATAACGTGTATTGAGAGATTGGTTTGGCTCCGTTGGCTCTGATATGTATTGGTATTAGGTGTATTGTTATTGCATCTGAATTGTCTGGGTATACGTTTCGATTTATGAGGATAGAATTTTGTGTCGACGTGTAATGCCACTTGCAGTTTTGTAAACTTTGCGTTACTTTTGTCACACACACGCGCTCACACACACACACACACACGCACACACACACACACGCGCTCACACACACACACACACACACACACACAAAGGCGCACGCATTTTTACTTAACCTTACCCATGACCTTACCTGTAATATCAATCAATCTTTCAATCATGACGCAACGGATCATCGAGTTTTTTTGCATAGGTAAGGATATTGAGGACTTGGAGAGTGAATAGGCTACTTTTTATTCCGGAAAATACGAGAGTTCCCGCGGGAATCTAAAAAAACCTCAATCCACCCGAACCCAGTCGCGGGCATCATCTAGTCTACTATATAAAAATAAGTCGGGTTTTCCTTCCTGACGCTATAACTCCAGAACGCACGAACCGATTTCCACGGTTTTGCATTCGTTGGAAAGGTCTCGGGCTCCGTGAGGTTTATAGCAAAGAAAATTCAGAAAAAATTTCAACAATTTAAGAACGCGGACGAAGTCGCGGGCGTCCGCTAGTAAAATATAAATCTGGATAAAAATATTCACATTTGCCAAAAATACGCCCCGAAATGATTCACTCAGACCGCGAAATGACAAGCCAGATACCGGTCGCAGATTTCAAATGGCGCTTATCAGCTTCGTGACATGACAACCTCCCACGGTGGCCGGGAAAAGGCTTTGTGTTGACGCGTTCTGTGAAAAACTTACAAATAAAATATCGTTTGATTTTATGTGTTGAGTAGGTTTTTTTTGCGGTCTTTGGTAGAAAGATTCTCTGACACAAAATATAATTACTGCAGAAGACATCTCAATACTGTCTAAGCTTAATTCTCTATAAGGCTTAAAATATTTTATCATCATTTTCACGGTGTTCCCTGCCAGTAGATAATATGTATTACGCGTACGAAGTCGCGGGCATCGGCTTATAGAAATTAAATTCTACACTTTGAATATAAAAATGCCGTATCAATAAATATAATATACTAGCTGTTGCCCGCGACTTCGTCCGCGTGGATTTAGTTTTTAATAAACCCTTGGGAACTGTTTGATCTTCCGGATTAATAATAAATAGCCTTCGGTTCGGTTCTCATCGGGTGACTGCCCTCGACCACCGACTCATCGCATCGCATTGTTCGCCCGCGCTATTCTTTCTTTTTGCTTGGCTTCTAAGAAGCATACCGAAATGTTGAATAGTCTACAACCTTCCTTAAGAATTGGGCTATCAGATACAAAAAAAAATTCAAATCCGACTGATAGTTCCAGAGATTAGCGCTTTCAAACAAACAAACTCTTGCACTCTATTATATAAGTATAGATTTTTATGAAAAACATAATGTTAATTTCATACCGATAAAACGCCGGAATTGTTCGTCAAGGGAATCCTCTGGACGTTGGAACTTAGAGAAATAATCATTAAAGTAATTAAAACCGGCGATTAACATGCATTGTCCATTCCTGCGTCGGTCCAATCTGCGGGGTAATTTAACTTGGACGAGTTGGGTCCAGGTCGCCTCTCGGCGGGGGACCATAGCTCATTATTAGACCTCGCCCCGAATGTCCCTCATATGTGGCAGAATATTGCGATGTAATCTTAAATCATGTTGCTACATGTTGGAGTGCGGTATCCTTACTAACCTATCTTTCTATCATTTATTTTAACACACATTTACATTATATTATTTTAAAAAAATGTTTACAAAAATAAAATATCTATGTAACATCCTCAAAAATAATATAATGAAGTGGGTCCCACTTGCTGCGGGGTAAGACCCAAACGGCCAGTGGTCAGGGCTCCAGAGTGAGGAACCTCCTCAAAATGCGTGCCGTCTCAAGGAGTACCGCCTTCTGTATAATATTATTATTATAACTGCCTAGGTCTATGTGTTACCTATGTAGCATATTAGACTGCGGATGACAAGAGTGCGGATTCGATTCCCGGGTTGGGTAAATAAATGTACTGTCAGGAAATTCTTCCTGGATTTAGGAAGTTGGTGGTGTTCTATCCTCGTGCCTCGGAGAGCACGTGAAGACGTCGGTATTTCAAGTGGAACGGAATTCCGATGATTTCCGTTCCATCGGACTATGAGAGTGAGGGAATGGAAAGCGCACTTGCGTTTGCACACACACTATGGCTAATCATGTAGAAGACGCAAGCAAAAGCTTATGATTATATGAATACTAGTTGATGCCCGCGACTTCATTCGCGTGGATTAAGGTTTTTAATTTCCGCGGAATACCTTTTATTTTCTGGGATAAAAAGTAGGCTTTATGTTATTCCAGACTATAATCTATCTCTGTGCCAAACAGCCTAATCGGTTTAGTCGTTGCGGCGTGATTGAGTAACAGACATCCATCCATTCATACATCCAAACTTTCGCATTAATAATATGAATAGGATTAATAGGATAAATTATTCAAATTGTTAGATACTTTTCATAACCTAAACTCTCTTGTAATTCGAAGTGTTACGACTATGAGGAAGCAGTGATACATAACATTACCAGTGCATTAACATTTATTACATCGTCAAGCTGCGAGTGGCAAATTAGTTTTTACGGGTAAATGACGGAATTCCCGCCGAGCTTAATGAAATTCTGTCTAATGAGATATCTCAGTCTTAACGTCCCAAAGTTTGAGCAGACTCAGTACATACGTGTGACAGACAGCTTCCCATTACCTAATTGTAAGATCCGTGGCGCGTTTACACTAGCGACATTGATATGTGGATCGACAAAATGTTTCTATGTTGCAACCATACGCAAATCTAACCAACGCGACTGATTTGAAAAGTTATATCGTCAGGTTGGTCCCATTTAAATTTGGTGAAGATCTGATGAATATCTGCGGTGATGGAGGACATAACTCCTCAATGAATGAAAGCTAATCGCTCGTAATCAGAGAATATAGTTTAGATTGATTCTGTGAAGCTACACTAAAAATCTCAAAATAAAAATAAATGAAAATTCTTTTTAAAAAACCGACTTCAAACGTTAATACCAAGTATAAAATAATTGTAATTTGTACACGTATGTTGAAGTGAGGCTAGCATCGCGCGTCAGTTTCATCGTTTCTGTTTATGCCTGCCCAACTTCATCGTACGTGTGCAAACTAAAATTATGTTATACTTTGTATTGACGTTCGAAGTAGTTTTTTTATTTTAAAAATGTGTTTTGTCGTATCTGTATGCAGGGAGGCGACAAGACGAAAAGTCCACAGTGTGATCGTAAACTAATCCGTGATCTACGCGCATGTAAATCCCGCACACACCAGCGCGGGTTCCGAACTTCTCACTTAATAATGAATTAATTAATGCAGCGTTGCAAGTTCGGAATCCTATGTGGAGTCAGATGTGGAACTTGGTGTGTAGAACTAGTGTATCGCTTCCCGATCAAGTTATTTTTGGCTGTGTGCCTGAAGCTTTGGAAGCGTGCTCGGAGTTTTGATTAACTTATGTTTAAACGCTTGACTTAGTTGTGAGAGCTATCCTCTATTTACAAAACTACTAGAAGCACAGGTTTATTAAGAGGTTTGTGAAGTTTTGTAAAGTTATTTAATGATTGGTAATGTTTTTTTTTAATTAAAGTAGCTTTGCGATTCGAATTTACCCTTCCAAGTTAGCTCGCTACCATCTTAGACTGCATCGTCACTTACCATCAGGTGAGATCGCAGTCAAGGGCTATCTTGTCATCGAATAAAAAAAAAAGTAAAGGGGTTAGGGTGAAACTAAAAGGTAAAAATACCTACAGTACCTTGAGTACATTCTCCGAAATATGTCTTGTACAAGTGCAAATTGAAAATTTAAAACATTCCCAACATGTGAAATTAAAAAAAATGTAATTCGCCATTTTGTGAATAGTCACCTTCTAGGCAAGCGCGCACCATCTTAGGCTGCATCTTCACTTGCCATCAGGTGAGATCGCAGTCAAGCTCTAGTCTATATATTTTAAAAAAAGAGACAAGGGTGACACCGCACCAAAGAGTGCTCTCTTTGTTGGCAGAGCAGACCTCTCACTTGACCAAAAATCCGCTAGACGTTGAGGTTACGCTGAGATGGCAACCCCGCATCGAAAAGAGCAGTATTGACCGACCTTCCACTTGACGGACAGACATCCACATAAAAGTAGAAGTAAATACTGAAAGGGTTTCTCAAGAAATCTCGGACAAAGACGTGCATATCCATAATTCCTTAGCTTGGCGAGCGTAAAGCATTTTCCCGGCGTTAAAAATGGTTTACGAGAATAGCTAAAGCGAGCCGTAGCTCCGTAGCTCCGTAGCTCCGTAGCTACGTAGTAGAGGCGTAGTTCCGTAGTAAAAAAGCCTAATTTCCGGCACCCTTTCATTTATACCCGTAACCCGGCAATCTGGGCCCTGTAGCTTATTTATAGGGGTCCCGCTCGTTTGATGGGCGGCTGTCAGAATGCGTAATGATAAAGGTTGTAAAAACGCGCACAGACTTAAGGCGCCTTGTGTCTTTGTACTGTACAAGTAACTTACCTAAGATTGTTTTTTTTATATAGATTATTAACTAGCTTTAAAGTACCTACCTACCTTTGTATGTTCTGACTGTTCCCACATTCGAGGGCTTCTGGAAGAAATCTCTTCCTTAGAGATAAGCCGTCCTTGTGCACGTCCTTTAAATGTTTGTTTTATTGTTTTGTTTTCTGGTACTAAATAAATAAATAAAACAAATAAATTGTCGCTAAGTTTTTTTGTTTGATGACTTCCCTATCCAGTTATAGCATGTCTGTGATTTCGAAATAAATGCCTCTTATAAGCTCATACGATTATTTATTCGAATGATAACGTAACAAACAGATGTTTATGAATTTCTTGTCCCTGTGATTTTCGATTATAACGTAGAACAAGGGGCAACTCTTTTGGTATAGTTCTTGCAATTCACGACGGCGCGTGGCTCATGGTTGTGTGTGTTTCGTATCTGTATAAGTGTGAGCGAGAGCTTGCTCGCGACTGACCGCTCCCACCTAGGCTCCTGACAGGCACGCGCACTTACGCAATGTGCATGTGCACGATGTAACCACAAGTAAAGCGCCCGTAACTTCGTGAGATAAACGTACTATATACATTTTCACTTCAAAAATCCTTCATTCGCTCACTAAATCTTTTATAAGTACTTACATAAAAAACGCAAGTCTACCTCGCCGAGCTCACTACAGTCGTGTAGAAGAGTTTACGAGTGTTAGTTCGGTCGTTCGCCCATAGAAATGATATGTTATCGTCTCTATTTTTGGACGGCCTAATTCACGGGGACCCCTTTATCCTGCTGCTTTATGGGGGGCCGAAGTATCGCGTTGAACCGTAGACATGTAAATTGACATGATGTAACGGCTTCCCCGCCAGTATTTCAGATTGTACGTTGCACGTTTGTTCCGGTTTTGATACTGTATGTAGCTTTCAAGAACTTTGTTAATTTTCCATACTTACTGTTTTTTTTTTAATTTATATAAAAAAAAAAGATTTAGCATTCCGGCACGATGGCGTGTAAAAACCGATTAGGGGTATGGGTTGAATTTACACTGCTATACCCATTCCAAGATAGCCCGCTATCATCTTAGACTGCATCGTCGCTTACCATCAGGTGAGATCGCAGTCAAGGGCTATCTTGTAAATCTTGTAATAGAATAAAAAAAAGACGTGTGGCACTCGGGGACTGCCGCGGTAAAGCTATTGCATAGCATTTTTTATCAACGCCATCTAGCGGCTCACCGTAGAGGAGTCCCGTGTCAGGTTAATTTCTTTACGGAATTTCTGGATTCGGTCTCCACGCTGGCCCGCGATAGAAGCTATGCAATAGCTTAAAAAAACATAAAGCACTTAAAGCTAGTATCAGAAAAACCACCCGGGTTTGTAATATGTACAATAATATATGGCATGTAATTAAACGAGCTTCTATTTAATACCATTATTGGCTTCTAAATTACTAAGTTAGCTTCAACTAGTGAGCCTCTAAAAAATATAATTTTAGCATCTATATTTATAACTTAGCTTCAAACCGTGAACTCCTAAAATACTTAAATATTAGCATCAAATAATACACCAAATCTTCAACCACATTTTTAATTTTTTTTTTTTGATAAAATGAAATTAAAAAAATGATTGTTTTTAAATTTAACTCAAGATAAATACCTACACATAACATTATAACATTTTTGAAAAAAAAAAATCAAATTTTTTTTCAACTTTTTTTTAAATTTTAGGTAGGTTTACGATCCCAACAGAACCTAAGTGCCCGGCCTTCGGCCGGGCACCTGAATATTCATGTATAACCCTAACCTAACCTAACTTTAGTTTAAAGAAAAAATTATACAATAATAATTGCAATATTAACACACTAACAATAGAACAACAAAAAAACAAATGCATGTTTTAAATGGCGCTCTCTGATTGGTGCAAATAGCCATAACCAACGAGATCGTGCAAATTGCCAGTCGCATCCGTCTCACTCGCACCAACGAAATCGTGCAAATGACCAGTCGTATCCATCTCATTCGCACCAAATCGTGTAGTGGCAGTGGACAATAATACAAATAGTGGCTCTTTATTTGATGCTTTCTTTGGAATATTTTGTGGCCATTGTGAAGAAGCCGAGTTAGTATATTAGAAGCTTCATCATTTTCCCGTTGCTGAGTTATTAAATTAGAAGCTAGGTTTTGATGCCAAAATATAAATTTTGTTGGTCGACTTATTATATTCCATAATATATGCTAACAAAGAGTTACATCTAGGCACGTTGACTACAGAACGTTAATGCCAGTTGAACATGTTGTTTATAAATTATTATCATAAGTAACTATGGGTTTGATATTGCTCATATATTCGTTTACGTGGATTTTTGATTTTTAAATATCGCTTTGGAACCGTTCGTTATTAACAAGTACGAGTACAAAGACAGTAGCCAGTGACTCTAAACTTTTTCCACGCGGACGAAGTCGCGGGAATCAGCCAATTTACACTTCAAATTCAAATTCAAATTCAAAATTAATTTATTTCATGTAGGCTAACTTGTAGCTCTTATGACACGTCATAAATCTACCACCGGTTTGGAATGCAGATTCTGCTGAGAAGAGCCGGTAAGGAACTCAACAGTTGCTCTTTTCAAAAAAAATTTTTTTTGTACAAAGCTATGCTATGTATACAGTGCTTCCACAATAAAGCTTCAAAAATGCAACAATGCATACGTAGGTACACCAATCCAATGCATGTCAAGATGGGCAGCCAAAGCAGACCCATTCCCGTTGGTGGCACCCATTCACGAACATGACGTATGATCCAGCCATTGCTTCGCTCAGCCATATTTATACTCTAAACTTGTATACCTTTTTATCCCTTTGGTTTCTACTGTTTGTTTGGGTCAGAGTTACGTGTCAAAATGTAGAGAGAAAATTATACCTATTCAAATACCCTTTTCTAAAGCATTAAAGGTCCGAATT
The DNA here is from genome assembly GCA_038048805.1 of Hipparchia sbordonii. Lineage (NCBI taxonomy): Eukaryota > Metazoa > Arthropoda > Insecta > Lepidoptera > Nymphalidae > Hipparchia > Hipparchia sbordonii. The sequence goes on from JBBIWI010000010.1 coordinate 10,550,802, forward strand.
TCCTTGCTTTAAACCCATAAATATAAAAGGGTAAGGCGCCTTGTAACTGGGCTGTTTGACTTTTCTCGCTGTAATGCATTAAGCGGGGCCTTTTTCAAAATCAGTTGAGATTCACTTTAGCTCGCCTGCTTGGGGGCGTTATGGGCGTGAATTTTAAAAACCGGTAAAGTGCGAATCAAACGCACATACGAATGGTTCTGTATCATTATACAAGATTTAACACCATCTGTTATTATAAAGACCAAGCAAAAAAAGAAAGTTTATTGTATGTATGCTCTCTTTAGTTTTTAACTTTATCTTTTTACTAGTTTATCCTTCGCGTGGATTGAGATATTTTTTAATCCAGGGAACTCTTTAATTTTCCGAGATGAAATGTAGCCTTGGTGTTAATCCTAGGTATGCGCTATCTATATCAAATATCAGCCAAATCGGTTCATTCGTTGTAGATTAAGAGAGTAACAACACACACACACACACACACACACACACACACACACACACACACACACACACACACACACACACAACACACACACACACACACACACACACACACACACACACACACACACAACACACACACACACAAACACACAAACACACACACACACATACCTACAAACTTTCGCCTTTATAATATTAATGTGATGTGATGTGATTATTTATTTGTTGTTATAGCGGCAATATGAATACACATTCTGTGAAAATTTCAGTTATTTGCCTATTTTTTTTTCATGAGATACTTGCTGCTGACAGACGGGCGGACAGCTAAGGCTTAGAAATAGTGTCCCGTTGGTACCGCTAGGGTATGGAACCCTAAAAAGCGACCTTAATTACGCGCAGCGCGGATTTAAACGGATAGAGATTGTTGAGAAATGAATTGCTCCATTTTTTATTGTTTATTAAATCGCTTTTTGTTATGGCGCGGGCTATTTCTAGAGTGCAGCCGGTTAATGGATGGCGTTTCCGTAAATATTATGAACTTTATGGTTTTTTTTTTATCGTATAACTTCTTCCATCTTCTATCCTACTAATATTATAATGCGAAAGCTTGGATGCATGGATGGATGGATGGATGGATGGATGGATGGATGGATGGATGGATGGAAGGATGTGTGTTTTTCAATCACTGAACCGATTTAGCTGATATTTGGCACAGAGATAGATTATAGTCTGGAATAATACCTAGGCTATTTTTTATTCCGGAAAATAAGAGAGTTTCCGCGGGAATTAAAAACCTCATAACACGCGTACGAAGTCGCGGGCATCAGCTAGTGTACATACTCGTATAAAAATAATCCTTACCATAATCTATTTTTTGGTTAAGTTTTAAATTTTGACAAAAAATATGTAGTTATAAAAAACCAACTAATGAGAAATCGAACTTGATATCTCCCAAGTTGTCATGCAGATATTATTTAGCGTCATTTTTTTTTTTCTTTAAAAGAATATTAGCCAAGCTGAAGTTGACTAATATCCTCCTATCCCCTCCAAATAAGCGGAAAGCTTTGCATAGCGTGGTCTTTAAGTGTAGCGTTATAACCAAGTTATAACCACATAGCGGTGGCTAGTGCAAGAAACTAGAAAAAAATATTGCCTTAAATTATTTCTCCCCTATGTTATTAGTTTACTATTAGTACCCGGGACAATAAGCTAAGAAGTACTTACCTTTAACTTCACTTGTGTAATTATAAAGTAATTAACTACGTTATAGTAGGGAATCAAAACCGAAGCACTAGCCTAGAAACTTTCACATACAAAAGCCATTGAGTTAACAGTGAATGTGGAGTGACAAATGCAATTGACAGGCTTTCAGAACGTACAACCACCCGGTGATTAAAAAGTCCTAAACTCCCAGCTAATAATTTTTATAAAGGAAAACATTATAATTTTTTGAATACATTTTTATTATTTACCACGGTAATTATTTTAGTTGGGATTGTCGTTTTTTTTTTTCGATCCAATTGCATGGACCGTGGTCACGACGAGACTGCGGTGTTGCGCTACCCGCCTTCTTGATCTTTTCGGAGGAACGTCATTTAAACCAACACAACACCGCAGTCTCGTCGTGACCACGGTCCATGCAATTGGATCGAAATATCGACAATCCCAACTAAAATAATTACCGTGGTACGTACTCGTAGTATTTTATAACAATTATGTCAGTAAACCACGAATCAAGTCTAAAATCTTTAGTATTTTTTTATTACTTCTATTTATGTACTAGCGGACCCGACAGACGTTGTCCTGTCTTAACTATGAATATTGAAACTCCCCTTTTTACCCCCTTGGGGAGAGAATTTTCAAAAAATGTAAAATACGTAATTCTTTATTTTTGATCAAGAGCCAAAATATCAAGTTTCATAAACATAACTTGAAAAATAACTTGAAGAACGAAGGACTATCATACAAACATTCAACCCCTATTTAACCCCTTAGGGGGTAGAATTTTTTAAAAGTGTGAAACACTTACTTTTTTGTTTTCAATTTAAAGCCTAAATACCGAATTTTATGGGTATAGCTTGAAAAATGACGGAGTTTCATACAAACTTTAACCCCCCTTTTTACCCCCTTGGGGGGAGAATTTAAAAAAAATGTAAAATACGTAATTCTTTATTTTTAATCAAAAGCCAAAATATCAAGTTTCATAAACGTAACTTGAAAAATAACTTGAAGAACGAAGGACTATTATACAAACATTCAACCCCTATTTAACCCCTTAGGGGGTAGAATTTTTAAAAACTGTGAAACACGTACTTTTTTGTTTTCAATTTAAAGCCTAAATACCGAATTTCATGAGTATAACTCGAAAAATGACGGAGTTTCATACAAACTTTAACCCCCCTTTTTACCCCCTTGGGGGGCGAATTTCGAAAAATCCTTTCTTAGTGCTCGCCTACGTCATAAAAGGAACCTACTGTCAAAATTTCAAGTTTCTAACTTCAGTGGTTTAGGCTGTGCGTTGATCGTCAGTCAGTCAGTCAGGACAAGCCTTTTTATATAATTATAGATTACCGTAGAGTTAAGTCATACAGTCACATTGTGCACGCTGACGGTTTGCACTATTATAGTCGCGCGTCGTTTTTCTTCTATCAGGCAGTTCCTTGTATTGCATTTGCTGCTCTAGTTAGGACAGCTCTGGCAAAAGCTAACATTCAGAGTTCCGCCATAAAAGTACTGTAGAGGAGGTATTAAAACAGCAAAGTACACTACATTTACTGAGTCTTGTTTGCTTTCAACAGAGGCTATTAAGTTGTTTATTACTGAATCCGGAACTTGTACCTTTAACTCGTTATGAACTCTATTTTATTAAGCACAAGGCGATGTCGACGACTTTACTTCCTTATTTAGGTTTTGGTTCAGCTATGCGATCCTCAAAAGTAAAATATAACTTACATCGGTTGCGCATAGGATGTTTTTTTTTATTCGGTGACAAGATAGCCCTTGACTGCGATCTCACCTGATGGTAAGTGACGATGCAGTCTAAGATGATAGCGGGCTAACTTGGAAGGGGTATAGCAGTGTAAATTCAACCCATACCCCTAATGTGTTTCTACACGCCATCGTGCCGGAACGCTAAATCGCTTGGCGGCACGTCTTTGACGGTAGGGTGGTAACTAACCACGGCCACAGCCTCCCACCAGACATGATGATGTTACTTTAGATGTAGCAGCTAAATATGTTAAAGAAACATCCGATGCGCAACCGATGTAAATTGTATTTTACTTTTGAGAATCGTGTAGCTGATCAGGTCAGGTTGATTTCACAGACCACATGCGCAATTAATATGTACACTGACACAAAAATCATAATGTGATTGTCTCGATGGTACAATCACAAGTACCTATATAAACAATTTTACGCACACTTCATCGTATCTGTTCACTGATCATGACTTCATGCCACGTAATGTAGCACGTAAGGCAAACTAAAGTTTGATGTAATATGTACTATTGTTATTGTGTATACTTGTTGGCGATTAAAAAAATAAATAAACACTATTTCATATCGAACTCTAAATGAGTTTCAACGTATATTTCATAACAACTCGTTATCTAAATAATCAAACAAACTCAAAGCGTGAACGTTATATTTTCGTATTTCGTCCGCGATGATGATAATTTTCTCTTTTTTTGTAGTCCAAATGACTGCAAATGAGGCTCGTTTCGGATGAATGGCTTTAATCAAGATCTTTTCACGTCGCTGCACAACCGTCCCTCTCCACTCGTCATATTGCGTTAGTGCAAATTACACTTCTATATTTATGTACATTGAGTTTGGCTATGGAGGAGCAAACGCGTCTTTTAAGCTATTGCATAGCTTCTATGGCGGGCCAGCGTGGAGACCGAATCCAGAAATTCCGTAACGAAAATAACCTGACACGGGACTCCTCTACGGTGAGCCGCTAGATGGCGTTGATAAAAAATGCTATGCAATAGATTTACCGCGGCAGTCCCCGAGTGCCACACGTCTTTTTTTGTTTTGAGTGCTGATCGCTCACACCGAGCTTCAATAGAGCAATGCTACAAGGCAGTACGGTATTGAGCCGCAATGAAGTGTTTCATATTCCTGCCAGATAGGTAAATAAGGGCTACGTCAAATTTTTTATTAGCACAATCACTGCGTTGCGAGAATTTTTTTTTTAAGAAAATTACGTCGCCCGGAGGATAAATCTAAATCTTAATCTTAGGTCACGTGTCTTTACATTTTCGTCCATGGCGGGCAAGGAGGGCTATGACTTCACGTTTCCCACTCGGGAGCAAATGTGTTGTTAATTTCTCAGCCACAGTACGACATTGCTTTATCTATTTTAAAGCATTTTTCGTTCAGCATAACATAACAACTATAATTTTGTTTACTTAAGGTAAGTCCATGATTTGCTACTCTACCAATGTAATAACTCCGTGCCTATATAAACATCATTCAGTTCTTCATTTGCACTTCTTTCATCAAGCGCAGTAGCTCTGCGAGTTTTCCCACATCTTTATGGCATAAACGGATTTTTTACGAACAAATTTACGGTGCAGGATATATTTTTTTTACCGTTTTCTTCCCACGATATTGTATGAAACCTTGAGATTATTAAATTTTTTAGAACCTATAAGCGTTCAAATTAATATGTTAACCTACACTTTCTAAAAAATATTCTAGGAAATGCAGGTTAACATATTAATTTTGAAAAACGTAGAAACCGCAAGAAAATGTTGTCATACTGAGGGTCTATTTCACCTTCCCCAAGTAAACTTTAGCCAAGGAATAAAGTTGACGTTTTGACAGTTTCTGTATTGCAAATCTGTCAAAACGTCAAATTTATTTGTCGTTTAAAATTCACTTGGCGATTGTGAAATACTTCGCTGAAAATGGGCGCTGTGTTGGAGGTAAATCGTGCTCATAAAAGTTATTGCTTTTTCTTATTTGACGGAAGTTATTTTAAATGCTTTAAAACGGTTTTTTCGCCGGAAATGCAAAGTAGACGCGCAAATGGATATTGAATTTCAATTTATAGAAATACAAAAGTTTTCCGAACAGCGCGGAAGCTAGGTTCTAGGTTTCATTATTATTTAAACGGGAAATTGTGGTATTTCAGTTTGAAATGGAAGTTAGTACCTACTTATCCTTTTTTTAACAATGTTTTGTTACTACTAACTGTACTGTATTGTTTTAGTACAGGCTATAAACTATAAACTCTATAGTACTATAGAGTGCCTGAGACTCTATAGTATGTGTATATCTAACCTACTAGCACGAAATGCTTTTGTTCAACGTTTCTGAAACGAACCGCTGTGACATGGAACGAACTTCCAGCATCCGTATTTCCTGCCACCTACAATTTGAGCACCTTCAAGGCAAGAGTCAATAGACATCTTCTATGCAAGCGCGCTTCAACCTAGACCTCATCAGTGCTTTGTATGATTAACTAGATAAATGATGCATGCGATTATGGTTTTTTGATTCCCGCGGGAATTCTTTAATTTTCCGATATAAAAAGTAGCCTTAAGTCACTCTCCCGGACTTAAACTATACCCATGTAAAAAATCACGTCAATCCGTTGCTTTGTTGTGGCGTGATTGATGGACAGACCAAACACACTTTCACATTTATAATATTAGTAAGGATATTATTAAGGATTGTCGACAAGCGCAAGCCTATTTCGCAATAAAAATATGTGGTGTATAAAAATATACTCACTATCGTACTGATCGGTCAGAGGTCTAAGCACCTGTATTTATATGATTTCCTTTCCTACCCACTACCTGCTGTATACACCCACACTTTCTAAATCATCACAATATAAAGACATAAAAATAATAACTATCACACACAGTCGTAACATACTTATAAATAATAGTGGCGTCCAGGGTATGGTGCAAGAAAATATCCTTGAAATATACCAACCATTTGTCCCTTGCCAAAGGGCCATTAACTTCCCACCGAAAGGTTTCTATAATGTACTTCAAGGGCATTAGTGTACCCGCAAGGCGTTTAAGGGCGAACCGTACGGCCGCCCGAAGTGCTTTCCAAAGGACGTCATACCTACTTGTTGATTGATGTCGAAGAAAAATAAGATTTTTCGATATCAGAGTAATTTGGTCCTTCGAATTACTACCTATAATAACATGAAATTTCACCATACAAAACCGCTATACTTCCATTTTTTTGAAATAAAAGAGTGTGTAAGCTGTAAAATGTAAATCCTATAATACTATTATGTAAAGTAATATTTGGAAACAAGGCCTTGTCAAACCAAGGAGTATGTGTCTCCACTTGAATGGCTACGATGACCAGTGCGGATTGGCTGGCAGATTTCTCACAACATTTTTTTTAGTATACTTTTAATTCCTGCTACAATTTATTTTGTAGCAACTGACACCTTTGAGAATATTGTGGAGAACTTTAGGCTTGCAGGGTTTTCTCGCGATCATTTCCTTCACCGTTGAAGCATGTGACATTTAATGGCTAAAATGCACATAACTCCGAGAAGTCAGACATGCGTGCCCGGGATCGAATCTGCGACCCTTTAACAGGACCGCAGTCCGCAGTAATAGTTTGGCACTGTTATAAATTATATTATAGTATTATATGTTGAAATCTATGTTAAAAGTATTGGTATAAAATACTTGTCTAAACAAATCGTTCACCACTATGTACGAGTATTTCGCAAAATGTTCTGCCACTTTATTCTGGATTTATAAAATTGCATTGCCCCTTGATGCAAACATATTATTTAAATGCTATTCCAGAACTAGCAGTTATGGTTCATTCCTTATTCGCTAAAGTACCACCAATTCTGCACAATTTCCTACGATCCAATTGGATTGCTTCTAAATTTCTTTTGTCGATCCGTATACCCTTAAGTTTCGTAGGGCGTTGCGTACACAAAGCCTAATATGCAATTTAAATTGTGCCCAGACTCGTAAAAGACAGAACCCGGACTTAGAGCATTATACTTTGACCCTTAAGGCCAGCGGATCCGAACTTTGTACTAGTAAATGTACCCTTTCGAAATAGAGCTTTCAGGTTTTCCAATTTATTTTTAACTAGACGACATCGTACGAATTTGTTTTCTAAAATGAGAAAGAAACAGATTTGGATACTTATTAGTGTTCTATGATCGACCCAAAAAGATATTGCTCCTGCAGGCTATTTCTGTGCAATATTTCGTCAAGATCGGTTCAGTAGTAATGCTATGAAAATGTAACAAATATACAGATTTGCTTTCATATTTCTAACATAACTTTAGCTTTTGCCCGCGGCTTTGCTTTTTAAGTTCGATTTTTCAAACCTCTATTTTACGCCCTTAGGGGTTGATTATTCAAAAATTAAATAATATTTTATACTTCGCTCGCGTGGATTGAGGTTTTTTAATTCCCGGGGGAACTTTATTATTTTCCGGGATAAAAATAGTCTATGTATCATCCCAGACTATAATCTCTGTGCCAAATTTCAGCCAAATCTGTTCAATCGTTTTACACTTTTTGTCATTTTCGAATCTCGCTAACTAGTTCTTCGTAGAGTTTTTGAGAAGTAAAAGTGTCTAACGCAAAAAGTTGTCTAATACCCATTTATTGCACAATGGAACTTTACAAATACAATTTTATTGAGAACCGTTAGGTACGGGGTTACGTACTTCGCTTATAGATACGTTTCTCTACGGTACTACGTACTACGTACTGTACTACGAACTAATGTACCATTACGGACTGGCGCTTACTGAAACATGAGATCCAGTATAGTCATTACGTAGCAATAACAAAACTTTGCTTTGTCTAAAATAATAATTAAAACAACTCCCATGTTTAGTTTTCATACGTTGGAGCGTACGAGAGTTTGTTAGAAAGTTGATTGGTTGAAGAGCTTTTGAAAACATTTTGAAATGTTATTTTCGCAGAGAAAACAGCTGGGATAAAGTTTTTAATATTAATATCCGCATTAAATGTTTCGCATTTGGCCGCATGTTTAGCTGAATGACGTCATCACCGTCGTTTTCCGTGTTCTTGTGTGTTCTTTTTCTTTTATTTCATGTATTTGCTAATAAAACCTGTGTAAAAAATTGATATAAGTATTTTTGGGGCCGAATTTTATTTTTTCTCTAAGAATCATTTTACTACTCGACAAACAAAAGCACTTTAATCAACTGTGGAATTGTCTAAAAATCATTGTATCAGTATAATCGCTTCTGATTGGCTGAATTTATGACAATATATGCATTTTAACCAATTTTTCTTCCAAATAAGCGAAAAGCTTGTGCTAGGAGTGGGTAGGGCAATAGTACAATGGGTGGTATTCGAACCTGCGACAATTCAGTTTTCAGTCCGCCTCTTAACCGTTGGGCTATGAAATCTTCCAATAGCGAGAGAGTTCTAGCAAATCAGAGGTAGTTGCGACCATCATTCATTTTTAGACAATGCTAGTGTTCTACGTGATCGCTACGTATCATTTACGCATCGATCGTTTTACGTTTCATCATCGACAATCCACACCGTCTCACTGCTGAGACTCCACAACGTTAGCCCAATGAAAATGAGCAGACTTCACACACTTTTGAGAAAATTAATTGTAGAGAACTCTCAGGCATGCAGGTTTTCTTCACCGTTAAAGCAACTGATATTAAATTGTTAAACGCACAAAAAGTCAAAGGCCCGGGATCGAACCTGCTACTCTCGGAATATGAGACCGCAATCCTAACCACTAAGCTATCACTGCACGTTACGTTGCGATTTGAATTTTTAAAAGAAAAAGACGAGTCACTTCGTAAAGTATTTTTCGAGTGTAGTCATCTTGTTCTTATCGAGTTCACTGAAAAAGTCTCGCCGCCGCCCCTGTTGCCTGTTCCCTTGCAATTCAGGCCCTTTCGCGAAACTTCTCAACTGCTTCCAAGGGAGTGATAGCCGAGTTCAGTAATTTTAACTAATGACACTTCGCACACTGAAGAGTAGGATACACGCATAAACTTGTCTCGCGCTGCTATACATGTGCCCATAAAGCGACATTGACCCTAAATGAGGAGGCGCTATACGTTCGACGTTCACCTTTGTCAAAGAACTGGCCCACTCGGTCAAAAATATATAGAGCACGGCAGAGGCAAATCTGACAGAAAAATATTAAAAAGTTACGAATTTGATCATGGTTGTTACCGCATTAGTTTGAAATTTAGGGCTCATTGATATTGGAAATTCATCTTTTTTAAAATGTTTATACAATTGGGTCTACTGTCGATCCAGGCTGTTACTAAAATCTAACAAGAAACATACATCTTAGAATGAAAGAATCGTACCTATTTCTCTTAGTTAAATCTTATACATTACAAAAGGGTCTGGAGGGCCATCGCATTACTATCCTTAAAACCAGTTGTGAGGCTCAATAATGAGAAAACAAGCAAAAACAACAGATATAGGTAATTCATATAGAAAGTTAAGCTTCATTAAGTTCTTCGATGCCGTATTTTCTGTGTAGCTTTAAGAAGTTACTCGGTCGGAGTGCGGATGTACCTACTCGTATTGTATTTCTACAGAATTGTCTCCTTCTAAGTTTGATGCTTGATACAAGTTGATACAAACTTACTATAGATGGTGCAGAATATTACAATGAAATATTTAGGCTTGGTTAAAATAACTAAACTAATTAAATTTTATGTGCGTCGCTGCTCGTTTTGCTTTTTACGAGGTCGTTAAAAATTTGACGTTTCTTAATGTTCTTGGCTTTTCAATTAAATAATTTCTCATTTTATGCGCAAACTCTTTATCTTCCAAAGAAATATTTTACGCATTTTATATTTTTATTAAAGTGCAGATAAAACTTGAAGGAATTTATTTTTAAAATATGTATTTCATAACTTTTTGGGGCTCTTGAAGATTTAAAACACAAATGTCTCGGAAAGCGCGCCCTACTAATAATTGTGCTGACTAGTTCTCCATAATGTTCTCACTGGTGCGTGAAGTCTACCAATTCGCATTGGGCCAACGTTTTTAAAAAAATAAAATATATCAGCTAAGCTGAAGTTGACTAATATCCTCCTATCCCCTCCAAATAAGTGTAAAGCTTGCGCTAGGAGTAGGTAAAACAATAGTGCAACGGGTGGGGTTCGAACTGCGACCTTTCAGTTTTCAGTCCGCAATAACTGTTCGGCTATTGAGGCTTTGAAGTCGGTTACTTAATAGTTTTACATTTAGTTACATGAACTCAATTTCTTTTTCTGTTAAGCGGTGGTAGGTCTTCATGGGGTAGTAGGAATACACATTAAATATCTGTATTATCACATTTTCCTTAGTTTTTCTTACTTTAATTGTTGGAAGTATGAAACGCCTGTGAAGTTAAGAAATTGTGGAAATTTCCTTCGAAGAGAAACTACAATATTACTTTTATACTTGTCCTTTCCCGAAACGTTCCGGTATCTCCAAGTCTGAAACACTTCAATTACCTACACTTTAGCCAAGTCCCGTTGTCTTGTGACAAATGTCTTGATGACGAAAGCAGAGAGATATCAAGCTACTAGAGAGTGCAATGCCCGCAAAATAGACTCACTTTGACTGGCGTACCTGCAAGTTCAGCACTCGTGCTTTTTTGACATTCTGTAAATTGACGCTAGACATTATTTTTGTTTATATAAAATGTAGCCTATGTCACCTGGACCATCATAACACCTTTTTAGCCATTGACACCTCATGTTTCAAAATTGGCTCAGTTGTTTATTCGCTTCGTTGGTAGGTACATTCGTAATTAGTCTTATACATAATTATGTATACAATATACACATACATACATACATAGACTGCTAAAATCACAACTTTCATTTGGCCTAGTCGGGTAAAAACGACAAACTTTTATTGATTTTTGTAATTATTAAGTGTGGTACTTTTTCGACGCGAAATGCTTGCTCTCCATGGTCTTACAGCTAGCTCAGTGGACGAAAGGGACTGAAGCACTATAAAGCCTTCAAATTTACATACAAATAATTGTAACAGATTGCGTTCCCTGAGCCGTTTTGCTGCGAATTGTGTTCATTTGTATAATTCGTCCGCCACTTGATTCAGTTACGCAGATTTTGATGTAAAGCGCTTGATTAATTTCCGTTTTGCTCCTTTCACTGAACTCTGCCTGTGTTTGTACCATTTACCATCATTTGGTTTAATTTCCTGTCCTTTATAAATTTTAATGAGTTTGGGTTTCGCAAGTAGGTACTTTTCAAAAGATTTTACATTAGAGCAGTGGTAGTGAAATCTTTCTAAACAATCCCCACAATACTGTTTTCAGCATCTAAACTTGCAAATTCTTCGCAAAATAAGAATTTTGAATTTTGCATTTCATAAACCCAACTCTATGTTGACGAAATCGCGAGAAAAAGTTGGGATAAAAATACAGCTTGAAACAAAACAATTTTTTTTACTAGAAAAATTAAATAACTGGTTATTGTTGTTTTAATTAAGTTCTTTCAGGCTGGTGATATCTTTTGCACTAGATCAGGTGTAGGAATTAGCATACAAAGACACTGCTCGAGCAAAGTATGAATCCAGCTTTGGTTTTGAAAAAAAGTTATTAAATAAGTTAAGTAAGTAAATTCATGGCTCTAAAACAATTCATATCAAAGTTCTTCACATCTCCTGACTTGGAGTGAGTCCATCAAGAGCCAAGGCGCGACAAGTTGTGTAGAGAAAAGTTAAGGAACCGGAAGACAACCAAGTCTGCTGTGAGTGGACCATTGCTCGAGTTTACCGGTCTGTCGGCCAGCAGGGTGAAATAGCTAATGCTTTTTTTATATGAATATCGGGAAAACGAGGCGGGTCACCTGGTGTTAAGTGATTACCGCCGCCCATGAACATTCGTAGTACCAGAGGCACCACCAATGCGTGGCCGGCTTTTTGCCAGGAATTTATTGGTCCGCCCCTTGAATAACCCAATTTTGTAATTAAGTGGGAGCAACGTCGAAGGGAGATTATTCTACAATTTAGTGAATCACAATCTGCCACTAAAGACGTCACTTCGCTCTGACCACGACCGCTCTGCCAAGAATGTTATGAAGAGGAAAGCAAATCATTGTTCTTTATTTAAAAGTAAATAATTCAAGAACAATGATCGCCGTCCCTGGAGCTAAACCTCGCGCCCGTCCAAAAAAAACGCTGGCTGGACCTCGTAGGCGCTAATATGAGAGCCAATAGATTAAGAAAATCGGATGCACAAGGCCAAGCAAAGTGGGCAAAAGCATGCCTGAAAGTGGACCCCACCTAGTGGGACAACGCTCAGTCGAAAAAAAAAGAGTCCAAGAACAATGCTACTCAAAACAAATAGTTCCGCAATTAGCTCAACCGGACACATCTTATAATTGTTTACGAGGAAATGGCCGGAGTTTCCGCGTTCTAATGAAAAATGTCCGCGACTTTGTCTCTGCTCCTTTATGGCTTAAGTTTTGTGGTCGGGGCTTAAATTATTTTAAGTGCGCCCATTTGAGAGCGCCTTGCGGTTATCGTCTGCCCTCTGTGATTAATGCGACACTGTGTTGAAGGTAGCTTCTGCGAGTTCTCTGTAGCCGTTGAATAACGATTGTTTTTGATAGGGTTATGTAGCTTTCTCCCGTGATTTCGTACGCGTGGAGTGAGATTTCTAAAAATTTGGATTGCCCTTCCGGCTTCCGTTTTTCCAACTACGGTGAATAAGCATCTTTTAGGCAAGCGCGCACCATCTTAGGCTGCATCTTCACTTACCATTAGGTGAGATCGCAGTCAAGCACTGGTCTACATATTATATATAAAAAAAAATATGCGAGTAATTTAGTTCTGAGACAACAAGTAGTCTTTGTCATTTTCCAGGTACTTAACTATAATAATATCATATTAAGTAAGGACGTAGACTTGCTTTTAGCGCTTACACGAAGTGTCTGGTGCCACACCAGGCTTCCTAGTTTGTCCTACGTCAGATTTCTTGGCTCTATTTCTAAACTCTAAGGCGTCTCGAATATAATTTTTGTTTGGTTGGTTGGAAAACGTCTAATAATATAAATAATGCTTAAAAAAGCTCTGAAATTATTAACATAAATATCTAATCATCTATTCCTCTCGAATTTCGGACTCGCTATCTAGGAACCCAGTTTTAATTAAATGCTTTAACTATCAGATGGAAAGGGCTTTTCAAAAAGATACGGCTGCAATAAATTTTTTTTTGTTTCAATAAAAACAACACTTAAAATACTTTGTCCTGTACATTGTTTAGGATAATGGCTTATTCATGGTAATTCTTTTACTTTTCCCCCCGTTCTTTTGGCGTTCCGCAAGACGGCGATACTACGGAACCTTGATAGGGATTTATTTATTTTCCAGCTGATGCCAGCTTAAGGTGAATTATGAAAATCACCATCAAGTCGTGCCATCGAAAGCTGAAACAAGAAAGACAGACAAACAGACGAACATTTAAGCTATTGCATAGCTTCTATCGCGAGCCTTGAGCGTGGAGACCGAATCCAGAAATTCCGTAACGAAAATAACCTGACACGGGACTCCTCTCACCGCTAGATGGCGTTGATAAAAAATGCTATGCAATAGCTTTACCGCGGCAGTCCCCGAGTGCCACACGTCTTTTTTTTTTTAATATAAGTAGCGGGCAAACGAGTAGGCGGGTCACCTGATTTTAAGTGATTACCGCCGTTCATGAACACTTGTAGTAGGTACATACCAGAGGCACTACCAATGCGTTGCCAGCTTTTCAGGATTTATTGGCTCGCTCCTTGAATAATCCCATATTGTAATTAAGTGGGAACACCGTTGAAAGGAACATATTTAATTTATAATACTAATATTGAATCATGATTGATTTTGTCTGGGGAAGGCATTGACTTGACTAGTTACGAGGGTCATTCCCACTAGTTCAACTGATTAGTACAACCGTTGAACTCGAGTTACCACCCTACGCTCAAAGACATACCCGCCAAGCGATTTAGCGTTCCACTACAATGACGTGTAAAAACCGATTACTGAGTACCTTGTCTTTTTTTTTATTCTTTAAACCCTGTTTAAAGAATAAAAAAATTCATTCATTCAGTCATATTGGGTTATAAAGAAAAAAGGGGACCAAAAATTACATTTTGATTCTGAATTTAACAATATCATATTAAACTTTTATTCGCCGCCGTTCTTCAACGCCATATAAAATACAAAGTAGGTAGTACCTAGTAGGTACCCATATCATAATAATACAGCGAAATTGCTAAGGACGACTGTAAAATTTAAGGAGCTACGAATTAATGCTGATTACTGGGAGTAATTGAGTCCCCCAGATATGAACGAGGGGTCATTTCATGTATATTTTATTTCAACTGAATTCGGTCTTTGTTATTTTAAGGATTTCTAACTGTAGAACAAAGAAATATTTTTGTACTCGAGTTTTAAATCGTAAAAATAAGTTCTTTTTGAATATAAATACACTAGTAGAGTGCGTTTTTTTTCTATTCATCAAATAGTCCTTCGGGTCGTGATCATCTTTTTTCAAAAAACCACTCTTCCATCTTTTATACTCTCATAATATGAGATATACACCGACGAATTTTGTATGGCTGCCATCTTGAATCCGTCATTTTAGAGTTTTTTCAGCTCACTGCCAGTTTCGAGTGATTATTGTTTGAACACCCCCCCCCCCCACCTATCTTCAATTTTCTGGCCGTGCTCCTCACCCGTCTCCGAAATCCTGAACCATCAGCTCTCTCCATATTTCTCCTCCGCATGAATTTTTATCCTCTATACGAAACCATCACTGAAAAAACTTTTTTTTTCATACAAAATTTTATTGGAGAGGTTATAATTGAGTCAGTAAGTCAGTCAGTGAATCAGCACGAGCAACTGAATATTCATTCAGCATTCCTTAATAACTAAGCCATCACTGCCATCATTGAAATTTCACCTACATACA
Source organism: Hipparchia sbordonii (assembly GCA_038048805.1). Taxonomy (NCBI): domain Eukaryota; kingdom Metazoa; phylum Arthropoda; class Insecta; order Lepidoptera; family Nymphalidae; genus Hipparchia; species Hipparchia sbordonii. The sequence continues at coordinate 10,566,192 of JBBIWI010000010.1, forward strand.
TACATGACATATTCGTATCTAAAAATACTATATTTATAACCAAGTCGTGTTTATTTACTTTCGTTACACTAGTAATTTAGTACTAAATGTATCTTTTACTCGAATAAACGGCGTCCATTGAAAATATTTATCCAAGAAATAAGTGCGAGTGATACGCACATAAATATTTGGCTATAGCTTTGAGCAATTCGGAACGATCATCCATGTTTTATTGCCCATGAAAACGGACGAAAATCACGTTTTTATTCTCGACTATAAGTATTGGATTAGGATTTACTTTTTTATTATATTATCATACATACATAAGTTAAGTTATATATGTATTAACCTATACTATTTAATGTCCGCGACGTCGACGCGCGCGCGTGGATTAAGGTTTTTTGATTTCCGCGAGAACTCTTTAATTTAAAGGGATAAAATGGAGCCTATGTGCTATTCTGATGTATAAGCTATGAAATTGTGAAGTTTTATCAAAATCCGTCCAGTAGTTTTTGTGTGAAAGAGTAACAAAATCCATCCATCGTTACAAACCTCCTTTTGTTTGAAGTCTTTTTAAAAAGAAAAAGAATGTAAGTAACCAATATTAACTGTTAAAAATATATACGTTTAAACTTGGCCAGCGTTAAAGTAAACCGAGTTAAAGAAACCGAATCGGTTTTCAGTGCAGTGTTGTGAGACGGCTAACTGCGACCGTTCATTTCATTAAATAGTTAAAGTAAATCGCTTTTTAAAACAAAAAGCGTTACGAACACATTTATTGTTGCAACATCCAGCGGTAATTTATCGACTTCACACAGCCGAGAGGCGAGGAAATCGCAACAATTATTACTTTTCTTGTTCAACTTAATACATTTGCTTTTGTTTTGGGAGTTAGTTTTTCTGATTTATATACGCGTTTTGGATTCGTTTATCATTCTCTCGACATGTTTGCCAACTTTTCCCATACGTCTAGTACTGGCTAAAACTTGGTGTTTGTTTTGTTTAAACTTTCACGTTGTAGAGCTATTCTTAGCACGACGATTACTTTGTTTTTTTGACGACACGATATTAGTTCATTCATTGTGGCGTAAAAGAGTAACACACACACATACAAAATTTCGCCTTTATAAATTAGTGTGATGTGATGTGATGTAATAGTGTGAAGTATGAAAAATAATCTTTACATAGACGACGTGAAAGAGTAACAAACAAAGACACACACAAATACACACGCATAAACTTTCGCCTTTATAATATCAGTGTCATTGCTATAAAACTTCTAAATTAGTCTCGTGCAATCGACCGCTGACAGCAGATTTAATTAGGTTCGTCCATCGCATGGGCGACCTTTCTCTCTTCTCTCTCTCTCTCTCTCTCTCTCTCTGTTGCTCTCCTCTTTGCCCTGCACGACAAAGCGCTCGATGGACTCACTCTCACGTCAGAGGACTTGTCCGATCAACTCTTATATGCGTTCCTGTACTTCAAAATGAGTTCTTGGAGTATAGAGAGGTTGGTTTTTATTTTCATGTACATAATTTTTTTTCCATTTCATGTTCGCCGCTGTGGATTCCCGGGCGATTGTTTATCATTCTCTCGACAAGTTTTCCAACTTTTCCCATACGTCTAGTGCCGGGGAAACTTGGTGTTTGTTCTTATTTTTTTTTTTGTGCGAACTTTCGTATGGTTACTTTTGTAGCGGGTTATGAATTAGCTTGAAGTTTTTATGCGGTTTATGACTTTAAAGTTTTCAATGTGCTGCATTTTAGGCTCTTGCGCTGTTTATTTCTTAGCTCTGTTTTATCTGTTAAGAAAAGCTTTAAATTCTTTCCTGTGAGAGTTAAGTAATTCAAGTATTTCATATAGTCATATAGTGCGCTGGTTGCCTGGTAGAGATTGCTCTGTTAGCAATAAGGCCGCCGTTGCATGCGTTGTTTTAAGATGTATTCAATTTTGGTTCTTTCTTGTGTGCAATAAAGTTTTTATCTATCTATATTGAAAAACTCACATCATTATAGATAACGATATGAGTTCCTTTTTCAAGTTGCTTCTCCTAAAGATTACTTTGTTCCCTTATTGTGTCGAGTATCTAAGGCCGATTTTAAATGTTATGCTATAAAGCTGGGAATCTAAATCGGTATTATATGCTTGAATGCGAAAATATTTGTTCGTCAGTCTGTTACCTTTTCAATGCTTTAGCGATGACTTTAGGTTTTAGAACATAGATAGCTCCTTTCTCATAGAGGAGATATTTTAATGACGTCAGATGCAAACGCTCACCTTTATTTACCTCGTCAACATTACCTACCTAGTTTTTTTAACAGACTTCCAAAAAATTAGGAGGTTCTCAATTCGTCGCAATCTTTTTTTTATGTATATACCCTGATTACTCGAAGACGCCTGGATTGATTTGGTAAATTGTTTTTTTGTTTGAAAGGGCATACTTCCCAGATGGTCCCATTGTCATCAGGTGAGGATCTGATGATGGGATCCTGGAGAAATCGAGGGAACTCTTCCAATTTTACAGGCACCATTGATATACCTACTTTGTAGTGGCGTTTGAAGTCGGTTTTGTAAAAAGAATTTTTACGTTGACATTATAATTCATAACATTGAGAAATGCTATTGTGGTTACTCTGGGTCTTGAGAATTGTCTTTTGAAACAGAAAATTTGAAAATACATAATTTATTACCAGCGTACAAAGTATGCAGTCTCATTTCCCTTGCGCTTCGCATTCACTTTACTGTGGATGTTTATTCATCTTAATTTAACCCATCATGAGTACTCCGAGAATCGAGATAAATGTATGCAAATCGTTTCGCTGCGAAAATTCATACGGAATGGTTGTAATTTTCCACTCGCTTCGTATGCGAAGTTGCCTTCAGAGCTTATTATGAAAACTTGTGATATGCACGAGAACAAATAACTCTATTTAAGCCTTTATTTAAAGTGTACTTAGCGTTAAGTCCGGCGTTGTACGTGGCTGTGGGGAAACGTTTTAGCTAGCTTTAAGTCCGTGTGGGTAATATTTTGCATTTTAGTTTTCAGTTAATTTAACCTTTTTTCTGGATGCCAGATTACGCTTTTTCAATTGGTGGTTTGTTTTGCGCTTCTACGATCTTATGTTAGTTGGTGTAGAAACGGACGCCACTGTCCACCTTCGACAGCCTGAGCTTGTGGACTGTATGAATTTAGAATTTTGATGTTCCGAAGGATCAGGGGCGAATGAAGGGATAGCGGGAACTCCGTGCACTAACCTTGTGAGTTCCCGGGACTGGAGCCAGGTGCGCACCTCCACTATCGGCCACTCTGGAACACGTCGGCGTCAGCTGGGCAGCGAAGTCGTTCACACACACTCTTTTTCGTTGGTTGATTAAAACACGAGGACGGGCGACACAATGAGTGCATGCGCCTCGCGGAGACGAAAAGTTCGAACTGAACTAGCTGTCATGGCGTCGCAATTTTGACACCACGAACGTCATTTTAGTGCACGAAGGGAAATGGAGGGTAGATGGGAATTATTTTGACATATAACGTCAATCCAAATAAAAACCAAAAAGGTGGCGTCACCATTAGTCTTAGACTGAAATCTATGGACAGCACTCTCACTCAGCTCAGACTCAAGACAGAGATAAAACGAGACAGATTTATGTCAGAGCATATTTGTGTCTCGTTTTAACTCTATCTTAAGCCAGCATCTTTATTAGCAACGCACAAACCGGGAACCGGCGGGAACTCTTTAATTTTCAAGGTATTTTTTTTTTAAATAGCCAGGGGATGAGCTATCTCCATTCTCAGCCAAATCCGTCCAGTAGTTTTTGGGTGAAAAAGTAACAAATATCTACGTACATACCACGTTCTTTGTATGGGCTGCGCTAGGGGGTAACTTTTTTTTAAAGGCTTGGTCAACTGTAAGACATGCTCGTCTAAATTGTTTCGAGTCAGTTTTCGAACAAACTCATTTTGGATACGGCGTAGCGTCCTTCCCGCTAACACAATTAAACTTTTCACTGAGAAACCATTCCACCCTTTTGTCTTTGTTCGGTTTGTATAAGCTCTTTATTGTTATACCTACCTACTTCGCTCGAAAGTTCAGGTTTAAAAGGAATTTAATTTGAAACAGGATGAGGATAAAGTTGTGTTTGAATATTTATAATACGAATATCTGACCAGTACCGGCTTTGCCCGGGTGGGCTTACCTATCATACTTAATAATAATGGCTACCTTTAATCCCGGGAAAATAGATGACTCTGCTAGATTTTTAACCGATTTAAAAAAAAAGGAGAAGGTTAACTTAAGGGTTGGAGATGTGGGTGTACAGACGTATGTTACGAATTTTTTGGAGAGACCGCGTACGAAATAGCACTGTGTTACAAAGAATGGGGAAGGTCACAGAGATACTTACAACCATTAAGAAGAGGAAATTGGAGTATTTTGGGCACGTGATGCGTAACACTGGCAAATATGAACTCCTTCAACTGATCATGCAGGGGAAAGTGGCAGAAGGAGGCCTAGCCGCAGAAGGATATCGTGGCTAAAAAACTTGCGCCAATGGTTCGGGAAGAGCACAAGAGCATTATTTAGAGCAGCGGTCTCAAAAATTCAAATCGCCCTAATGATTGCCAACCTTCGCAAGGAGACGGCACATTGAGAAGAAGAAAAAAAAGGGGGAAGTTCACAATTCGTGGCGTATTTTTTTTTTGTTGATGTTACTCTCTATAACTCCGTCAAATCTGAACCGATTTCAATTATCTTTTTTTCATTTGAAACGACGCAACGTCAGGTTGGTCCCATTTAAATTTGGTGAAGATCTCTTCGATGAAGTCGGGCTAGCGTCGCGCATCGGTTTGATCGTTTCTGTGCCCGCCCAACTTCAACATACGTGTGTTGAGGAGTTGAAGGTAAAAAATTGCGCGACGCTCGCCTTCTGATGGTCAGCGGCTTCACATGAGAGAGGTTTGTTAAAGTCAGGCGAGCATCTATCGGTTTCATCGTTTCTTTTTAAGCCCGCCCGTCTTCAACAAACGTGAACAAATTAAAATTATTTTTATACTTCGTAGTAGTGTAAGAAGTCGGTTTTTTGAAAAGAATACATTTTTGAAGTCAAATACCAATTTCCTAAAGAAGACTAGAAGAGTATAGATATCTGTTTCCACGTCGTTTCGAAACCTCCGATTCGGTGGCGAACTTGGCCTGTGCGGTTGGATTTTTCAATAAAACTTTAGAGTAAAACTTTAGATCACTTTTTGCAACTGCAGGCAAGTAAGTAAGAGTAGGTTTATTATAAAAGTTCCCCTATAACCGGTCTTTGTTGACTTTCCGTTCACATTTCCACGCGGCGCCGTGCGGCTCATACAAGATGCAGGGTACATGCAAAGTTGCCACATAATCGCTATAAGTTTCATCACTAACAATGAAGTCTTGAAGTTTCCTCTCAGTTCTAAGCAAACTAGCTCTCTGTTGAAGTCACGTAGCGCCAGTGATTTATGCATTGGTGCTTCTACACGTATAATGTTTTGCGAATGTTGTTTTCTAAAATCTTCCTATACTTATTTATTATAAATGCGAAAGTTTGGATGGATGGATGGATGTTTGTTACTCAATTACGCTGCAACGACTAAACCGATTTGGCTGAAATTTGGCACAGAGCTATCTCTGATTATAGGTTGGAATAGCACATAAGCTACATTTTATCCCGAAAAATAAGAGAGTTCCCGCGGGGATCCAGAAAAACCTCAATCCATGCGAACGAAGTCGCGGGCATCAATTAGTAATATTAAAAATGTGAAAGTTTAAGAGGATGGATGTATGGATGGATGTTACTCCTTCACGCCATACCGAATGAACAGATTTGGCTAAAATTTGCAATGGAGATAGCTTATACTCAGGTTTAACACATATATGCTAAATTTTATCCCGGAAATCAGAGTTCCCGCGGGAATCAGAAACCGGATGAAGTCGTGGATATCATTAAGTAATACTTACAATACTTTATGAAGAGGTCTAAAGTATAATAAGTAATAGGATAGTAGGATTTATAGGATTAAGGGTCACCATGAAATAGGTCTGAATCACAAGTCATAAAGTATTTTTTATTGGATCATTTTTACGTTTCAGCTAAATATCTTATGCAAATTAAAAAGCAACCTTTTTATCTCGCCTTCTTTGACTCCCTTAATTGTAAATCTAATTGGGTTCCCTAACGATATCTTTTCATTAAAATATAGCGTCGACTAAAGGTAAACAAGAATATTCCACTCGTAAATTGAGTCATTTTCATATAATAATTTTACATTAAAAGTCTTTAGTATTTTAATACTTTTCATATCAATTTTGTTGAGAAGCATTCTTTTTCGTATTGTTTTAGGACATCTTATCCTACTTATTACTACTTACCCAAAATACCCAACCGCACAGTATAGTTCTTGGCTCTTGCATTTCACGAGGTCGCGTGAGCTTTACTTGTGGTTATGTCGTATACATGCACATCGCGTAACTGTGCGTGCCTGTCAGGAGCCTAGGTGGGAGCGGTCAGGCGCCAGCAAGCTCTTGCTCAAACTATACAGATACGACACACATAACCATGAGCCACGCGCCCTCGTGAATTGAAAGAACTATATCAAGTCGTAATAGATATCTTAACAGATAGACATTCAATTTATCGGTCACGCACGTCAAAAAAATATTTAATTATTCGTCCCGGTAACGGCCAAATGGTGGATAAGGCGTCCCATATCTTGATATTTGTCCACAAATTACGGTAATCGTTGTTGTTAACCGCGGCTTGACACGCAAGTGCGTTTGAACGCCCACCGTGTATAACTCAATTTTAACATTAAAAGGGTAGGCTTGTTGGCTTTAATATTTTATTAAGTCAGGTAGTGTGGCCTAATCGTAATCCTTGCACGTTACTGTTACAAAAAATCATAATCTGTATGTGGTTTGCGAGTCTGCCGCGAGCGAAGCGAGCCGGCGATCGTCAGTTTTTGTCGCGAATCAAAGGGCGCTCGTACTACGGGTAAAATATTATCACGATCATAGTAGAACGTATCTATAGAACGTATCGATAGAACGGTCTGAACATATTTTCAAACTAGCCTCGTTACTGAGTCTGTAGGGTTACGGTTACATAATATAGCTGTGTAAAAATAGAATAGAATATTTTTTTACTCAAATAAACTTTTACAAAGTGCTTTCGAATTTAAGGCCACAACTACACTTGTAAATTTTACTCGCGTAAGTCACTTATATGATTAACTTACGAAATGTCCTGTAAGTTGCGTATTGTTTGCTTATATTAGTTACGTAAAAACTTACAAGTATCATTGTGGCCTTAAATAAAGTGTGCCCTACACAAGTTTGGGCTGAAAATAAGTATGCGTGTTTTATTCGATTTATGTGCGAAATTTTTCTCTGTACAAGCTACGTTAAATAGGCACTTTGTTAGGCACAAAGTTCATCAACGAATTAATGTGCAGCCGAGGTGCAGCGTCTCATTTCATTACAACTCAGACTCAACTTAAAGCTCTTTAGGGCGATACTGTTCTCAATGTTCACTGTTTAAATCCGAAATCTGTAATTAAATTTTCCATAAGGGCAATCGCCTAGTTCTTCCAAGTTGTTCACTTGTGATTCACTTGTTGCCTCAAGAGCACTTCGTAATAGTTTATTGGAATAGAAAACTATTCTGTTCTGTACAAAGAACTCGAAAAACTAAGTACGTTCATTGTATACTATTGTTCGCCCTGCAAAACAGTGTATTCATGAATCATGCCATTTTCATAAATAGTTGAAACATTTTCTTTCAAATTTTCCTTTATTTCTATTACAGTTTCTTCATAATATTTTGGTTTTTGTTGTTGTGCCTCCATTCATAAATTCATAAGGTTGGTCGACTTGGAAGCATTGTATCTAAATTACTTGTCTGCGGTGCACAGTAGATGGTAGATGGTAGAGCTGTACACCCGAAGTAACGCGATTATTCCGTTGTCATGGCGTTTTAAATAATCTCCAACCCTCTCAATTGCACTTCAGGACTTGCTAGTGCTACCATACATTTTGTAATTCCAAAAATATTCCCGACTAGCTTTTGCCCTTGACTTTGTCCGCGTGGAGTTAGGTTTTTAAAAATCGCGCGGAGACCCTCTATTTTACCGGGATAAAAGGTAGTCTTCGTTATCCTCCAAGTCCTCAACTATACCCGTGCAATGCATGTTTCTTCCTTTTCAGTGTTTATTTACGCAGTCGGGTTTTTGATTTTTTAATTTAATATTTTATTTTACACTTTTTAGTGAGGATTATAAAACGGTCCGCAATCTTAAATTGTCGTAAATCGTAAACAGTCATTCAAACTGAAAAATGATAAGAAAAACCTAACAATGATTTTCAAATACCTATTCAATAATACTTGATACCCCACCCAATACACTTTAATTTTTTCTTTTTCACATTATGACATCTAGTGGTCGTCATATTGAATTTCGATTAAAGTAATATTTTTAGTGACACTCCCAAGATTAACACGAATCAATTGACATAAGAATCATCAAAATCGGCCGACCCTTTTGGTCTCCAGAGCGCCACATACATTATGTACATAGACTGATAAACACATTACTCTCCTTTGCTTGAATCGGGTAAAAATTAAATATTTTCAACCGTTCCAGCGACATGGTTATTCTAGCTTCCGAACCGCGTATTGTGCGAGATTTCAATCCGGAAGGCTTGAATGCTCTCTTTGTTTCTTAATGGGATTCACGAGGCATCAGATACGGGGGTGGCGACGGTAAATGCACAGTGATTTACTACATTCTGTATTGTGCTTTTTGATTGTTGGTGATATTATATGAAATGGATGGAGATAAATGTGTTTTTGTTGAAAAAAAAAAAGAATCCGATGAATTGAGAACCTCATCCTTTTTTGGAAGTCAGTTAATAATATAAAAGTAAAAAATCTTTTTACAAAACCGACTTCAAACTCCACTACAAAGTATAATATCAACTGTGTCTATAAAATTTGAAGAGTTCCCTCGATTCCTCCAGGATCCTATCATCAGATCCTGACTTGATGACTATGGGACCACCTGGGAAGTATACCCTTGTAAACAAAAAAAGAGTTTTCCAAATCGGTCCAGGCGTCTTCGAGTAATCGGAGAACATACATAAAAAAAAGAATATTCCGCCAGACGACATTCCAAACCAGCGGTAAATTCACTTGACGATTAGAAAGCACTTTGTAAAAGTTTATTTGAATAAAAAATTATTCAATTATATTCTAGACAACTTATAGCTAGGTTTTCTATACTCTATTCAGTCCTGGGATTGCTTCCGCAACTAGGCTATGTCCGATTGTTTTGCGTGTATAGGTTTTATCATAATTTCAGCACATAGACTTCCTCTAATGGATTTAATTATTTATTAGGTCTTGACCAGATCTTTGTAAATACTAAATTTTTTTTTTATAGAAAGCATATTAGCCAACCTGAAGTGTACTAATATCCTCCTATCCCTTTCAAATAAGTGGAAAGCTTATGCTAAGAGTGGGTACGACAATAGTACAACGGGTGGGATTTGAACCTGCGACCTTTCAGTTTTGAGTCCGCACCTTCAACCGTTGGACTATTGAAGGTTGCTTCAAAACTGTTGTTTTCAAAGAGATTTTAGTACCTATTTACAAAGATCTGGTAGCGTTTAGTTTTGTATTTATAAACCGCGCTGTACTGAGTATTACCGGCGCTTTGTTGTGAATTTTCAATGAAATGACGGCGATTCGCACTTTACTCTCGGACCTCCGCTCAAAGTGCATTATTAACAAGTCCCTCGTCTGCGAGACTACAGAGGACTCAACTATTAGGATTTTTAAGCTCGCTAGCAACCACTGGTCACTCACTTTATTCGCGCCACGATCGCTTACGCTTTTTTTCTCTATTTTTTTGGGGATTTTCATGGGCACGCTAACCCCCTCGAAATATATAGTAGTACTTTACCTAATTAACAATAAACTTATCCTACTTAATACTAACTTAACTACGAAGACATCCGACAGTTCCTGACGGCAAGCAGCGACCATATCGCGCACCCTTCCGTTTACGCTTTGGCTTTTCTTTGATAAAAATCCTACTATATATTTACAAAACCAACTTCAAATGCCACTACAAAGTATATCAATTGGGCGTATAAAATTTGAAGAGTTCCCTCGATTTCTCCAGGATTCCATCATCAGATCCTGATGACAATAGGACCTCCTGGGAATTATATGCTTTCAAACAAAAAAAGAATTTTCCAAATCGGTCCAGGCGTCTTCGAGTAATCGGGGAAAACACAAAAAAAAAAGATTCCGACGAATTGAGAACCTGTGATGTGTGATTAGTTCCCCATAAGTTCTCGAAGGTGTGTGAAGCCGCATTGGACCAGCTTGGTGGCATATAACCTTTGAGAGGAGACCTGAACTCAGTAGACTGAGGAGTGATGATGATGAAGCTTTATAGTAGGGTTGCCAGATTTTTTTTCAGCCTATAAGGGACAAATGGTTAAATGGGCAAAAAAATACGGGATTTCAGTTTTTTACCCGGGGCAAATTAAAAACAAAAATATTAGTGTCATTTTTTAATTTTTTTTTATATAAATTTCCGTGGAGCGAGTCAGTTTTAACATTGTCATTTTGACACTGACACTGTCATTGGTCGATGCGGGCGGCAAGTGCAAGTTACTTCACACTACACAGTTGCCAAACCGAGGCGAGTCACACAATTAAACCCGTATACGTTTTAGTAAAACGTACGGGTTTAATTGTGTGAATACTTAGATCGATTTCATAATGAAAAATGAAGTACGGTTCAAATACGGGACATAGTCCGTCCCGCCGGGACATTTTAAACTATGCCTAAAATACGGGATGACCCGGGAAATACGGGACGTCTGACAACGCTACTTTATAGGTACATCCAACCTGAAATTCAACCTACTCGTACGAAACGCTTCAGTTCAACCTTTTTGAAATGAACGGCTAAGGTATGCGCACTTCCAGCGTTAATCCACGTATAACCTGAGTACCTTCAAGACAAGAGTGAATAGGCATTTTCTGGGCAAGCGCGCTCCAACCTCGACCTCATCAATGCTTTCCATCATTGATTGTCGTCAAGCGCAAGCAAGAATACAAGTTTTAACATTATGTTAAAACTTGTATTATCTAGAATATTGCCTGCGCTCGCTTGCAGCTGCGACGCGTCGCTCATAATTCCGTAACTCCAGCTTGAGCTAAATTGATTTAGCGCTTTCTTTATAGCGTATTAGTTGTAAGGGGATTATTACAAGAAGCTTTGCTTATGAGATTACCTACATAAGGAAGTAGATGGATTGTGCGCTTACCTGAATTAGTTATGTTTAAAATTAAGCTAACTCATTTCGGTAACCAACTGCAAAAATAATAAATGTCCAATCGGCGGCCAATCTCCACAGAGATTAGCCATCTGCGCGGGAGATATTATAGTGCACAAGTGTGTGCGCAAACATGTGCGCTCTCTATTCTCTCACTCTCATAGTCCGATGGAATGGAAAATCCGAAACCACCGGAAAGAGATCAGGCGGAGGATCGACGGCTTTAGGTGCTCTCCGAGGCACGGGGGTGACTCATCACCGACTTCCTAGCTCAGGGCTAGTAGCTACTAAAAATTTCTTAACAGAAAACCCAATACATTTTTGGCCCAACCCGGGAATCGAACCCGCGACCTCGTCATCCGTAGTCGATTCGGTCGGGAGGGCATTATTTATTTTTTATTATATTTATTTTTATGACGAAATATTCAACATGAAGATATAATAATGTGAAAAATTCCGAATTTATTTATATAATCAAAGAGTCCTGAATTGAACATACTTAATACTTAAATAATAAATAAAACAAACGGTTACCTAACTACTTATCTAACAAGTAATTTGTGTTGGTATTTTCTCGGTGTTTAGCCCGTAACGAGGTCATAAGCTATCTAATGGCGGTTCAGTAAATGAACTTAATGCATCCCCCTATCGCGAACACTCGGGGCTTATCTAAAAAACTCAGTCGTTGGGTCTAAACGACCGATTTAATAAACTCGATCGCACCGTAATGGCTGTAATTCTCGCAAGAGGGTTAACAAGCTACGTCCGAAACAAATGCTGGTGCATTCGTCAACCGCTTATTTGCACGGGGTAGGACAGACCCAGTGCATTTGCCGTTGCCACAGAATAAATTAGAGTCGGTGGAAACACTCGTATTCCAAATTGCGCCTCGTCTCTAAATTCGCACTATAAATATTATTTTGGAGTGGCGTTTTTAACATTTCCCACGTGATTGGTGTTACATCGAAACTTTCGTTACGTGTTTTGCGATTTTATACCTTATAGACTAGTTGGTATTATAATGTATCCTTAATAACAAAGTTGCTTGGAACCAATCTGCTTTGCTTCAGCTGTCCACAAGATAGATAAGCTTCATATTGTAACATTTTTTGCTTTAAAAGAGCAACTGCTGAGTTTCTGGCCGGCTCTTCTCAGCAGAATCAGCATTTCGAACCGGTGGTAGATTTTCGACTGGTCACAAGAGCCACAAGTTGGCCTACATGAAATAAATAATTTTGAATTGATTGCGATCAGAAATATTCTTCCTTATGAAACCTACAAAAACCAGAAAAATGTACTGACCATGATGTTTAGGGTCCTGTACCCAAGGTGTGCCAACAGGTCCCTATTCCTAAGCCTCCGCTGTCGTCCGTCCGTCCGTCCGTCCGTCTGTCAATTTCAACTCTACCTATTACGGATCATGAGATAGAGCCCGCTGACAGACAGACGGACGGACAACGGCGACTTTGTGATAGGGTCCCGTTGGTTACTCTTCCGGAACCCTACAAACGAAAAAGTTCTTAGCAGAGATGCATACAAATCCACTTAAATAAAATTAGATATTACAAAAAAAGGTCCATAAAATCTAATCTATCATAAAAATATCTCTGAAATCCCCACTCTGTGCACATTCATAATAAGCCCCATAAAAAACCTGATTGCCCCATGGTATTATTTTCTTGATTGTTCAGCGGTTTCTTTTGCTTCATAATTTACTGTATATTCCAAATTGTATTTTCTAATGTGAGCCTCTTATAGAATTTAGGGATTGTTTTTCTCGAAAAATATAAATACATTTCTATTTTTTAAAACTCAATCGACGATTGAAATTAAGTGGATTAGATTTTATTTTTATTTATTTTGCCCCAGACTGAAGTCTGTCTTTTTGTTTGTTTACATTTACTTCAACTTAGGTAACAGTAAACACAACAGTAAAGATTTCATTAAAATCAGTTCGATAGTTTTCAAGATATGGAGACTTTTTCCTTATCATTTATTCTTTTTTTTTTTTTTTAAAGAATATTAGCCAAGATGAACTTGACTAATATTCTCCTCTGCCCTCCAAGTAAGCAGAAAGCTTGTGTTAGAGTGGGTACGACAATAGTGAAACGGGTGGGGATCGAACCTGCGACCTTTCAGTTTTCAGCCCATACCTTTAACCCTTGGACTATTGAGACTATTGTAGTTGGTTTAATTTTTCTTAGATTATTATTGCTTGTCAATTTACAAGCTTAGGACTTTCAATGCATTTCCTTAACACTACACCATCTAATACTCTTTTTTACTGGCGATAAAGGCGCTGAATTTTTCTATTCATGAAAGGCTAATTAAAATTCCCCGTAGGAGGAAAGAGGGCGGGCAAGGGAACTATTTCCACCCAGCTCGCCACCGTATATTCACTGATACCATCTCGACATGATTATTTATGCCAACATTACGGGGAATTGTACCGTCAATATGCCACTGCCTCTTTTTTATATGTGACTAGCTTTAACCCGCGGCTTCGCTCACGTTAGGTTCGATTTTTTAACCCCCTATTTAACCCTCTTGGGGTTGAAATTTTCCAAAATCCTTTCTTAGCGGATGTCTACGTCCTAACAGCTACCTGTATGCCAAATTTCAGCTCGATCGGACCAGTGGTTAGAGCTGTGCGTTGATAGATCAGTCAGTCAGTCAGTCAGTCAGTCAGTCAGTCACCTTTGCCTTTTATATATTTAGACTACTTGACGTCCACGGGAACTCTTATTTTCCGGGATAAAAATTAGCCTATGTCACTCTCCAGCCCCCTGATTCTGTAACTCAGTGCCTATCAAAAACTGAAAGCCACTGACATATATTTTTTATCCATTGAAGGTTTACTATGAAATAGTAAATGACATTTCTCTTCAAACCTTCAATGGTTAATGCCTATCGTCATTGATGGGCACTGAGTTCTTCAACTATGCAAAAAATCGCGTCAATCCGTAGCTCTGTGGTAGCATGATTGAAGGACAAACCAATGGTTGATGTATGAGTGGTAGAATCACACTATATAATATTATAAAGGCGAAAGTTTGTATGTGTGTGTATGTTTGTTATTCTTTCACGGCACAACGAATGAACCGATTTGGCTGAAATTTGGAAAGGAACTAGCTCATACCCAGGATTAGCACATAGGCTATAATTTTATCCCGGAAAATTAAAGAGTTCCCGCGGAAATTATCAAAAAAATTGTAAAAATATTTTCCATCCCAAATTATTTATTTTTACCCGATCGTGGCAAAGCCAAAAAATCGAATCGGAACGATTTCATCGGAAATATGTGAAGATACCACATAATACCATCGGATGTCGGATACTCGTATCGGCTACCGGTGTCCGACGACGATATCGGATCGGATTATGCGGAAACGTAAATCTCAATTAAACTCGCTTAATAATAACTTAAGGAACACCATAACACTAGCATTTGATAGATCAATCTGATATGTAGTTTCTTTTAAGCAAAATTACGTTTGTATGGACACTTATGCTGAGATCTATAGAGCGGGCTCTGACTCAGCTCAGACTCAAAATAGAGGTTAAAACGAGGCTCAAATATGCTCTAACATAAATCTGTCTCGGTTTAACTCTATCTTGAGTCTGAGTTGAGTGAGAGAGCCGTCTATAGATTTTAGCCTTTGGAGCACTGAGACCGATGCATAAAGGGTTAGTATAAATTCTAATTTCTTGATCAGTGGGATATAATTACTCAAGACAAATTACTGAAGTCATTACGTTGATCTCGCTTCACTCGCTAATTAATTTAAAACTGTCGTTAGAGAAATGTTCGAATTGGACATCAAAGGAAAAGTTCCAATTAGGAAAATCGCTCCGCCAAACTTATTTGGCGTGAAACGTTTCTTCTTGTCTTGTGTAACTATCGTGCTCTATATAAATGTCAAAGATTAGAGACAAAGATACTGGGATGTGCTAGTTTTTCGAGCTATAAAGAGTGTAAAGTAGATTAATGTTAGCAGACTATGCACGGGCCGGGTCTTTTTATAATGGGATTGTGATGTGGTATTTTATGAATTTATGTTAGAGCAGTTTACTGGTCAACTTCCTGAACACTCCTAATTACTTATCCATATAATGAAACTACTCCTAATTAGGGTTGCCAGATTTTTTTTCAGCCTATAAGGGACAAATGGTTAAATGCGTAAAAAATACGGGATTTTAGTTTTTTACCCGGGACACATAAAAAACAAAATTATTTAGTGTCATTTTTTTTATATTTTTCTGAGGATCGAGTCAGTTTAAACATATTTTTATTCGTTTTAACATATCTGCAAAAATCAATACAATTATAATCGTAAATCGTAATTATAAACGCTCATCAACTCGCTTTTTTACGAATGTTGCGTGTGTGAATACTTGGATCGATTTCAAAATGAAAAACGAAGTACAGTTCAAATACGGGACATAGCCTGTCCCGCCGGGACATTTTAAATTATGCCTGAAATACGGGATGTCCCGGGAAATACGGGACGTCTGGCAACGCTACTCCTAATACAACTTAAGGCGGTCAAAATGGGTCAAATTTAAAAAATCCCTCTTTTTCGTTAAGAGTTAAAAATGGCAGACGAAAAACTAAATGATAGGTATATACTACTAATAATGTGTAATTCGACGATATCGCACTAAGCCCTTTGCTTCCTCGTTCCTAACACGCACCGCAATTTGGAATGCCCTTCCGGCTTCCGTTTTTCCAACTAACTATATTAAATCAAGAGTGAATAGTCATCTTCTAGGCAAGCGCGCGCCGTCTTAGGCTGCATCTTCACTTACCATCACGTGAGATTACAGTCAAGCGCTAGTCTATATATTAAGAATAAAAATTCTTTTCAAAAAACCGACTTCAAACGCCACTACAAAGTATAAAAATAATTTTATTTTGTACATGTTTGTTGAAGTCGGACGGGCTTAACTAGAAACGATGAAATCGAAATACCCCTGCAGCATCAGGCTTGAGGAGTTTAAGGTAAAAAATTTTATTGGACCATTTCGCGAGCTTCCTCTGCCGATTAAAAAAAAAATCTCGTGAATCGGTCCAGAAACCTCGGAGTAATCGGTGGGCATACATAGAAAAAAAAAAAAAAAAGATACCGGCCGAATTGATAACCTCCTCCTTTTTGAAAGTCGGTTAAAAAGAAAACCACCTTCATCAATTGTATTTGAGTTGGAGATTTTTTATTAATCTTCTACATACTCGTTAATATTTTTAATTATAGAGATGTTGCGAGGTTTACATTTTCTAGTTAGTCAACAAGTTATTTATTGGCCATTTGAAGGAAAATTATAATGAAAAAGCAGCGCATTGAAAATTTATAAACATTTCCTGGGAGCTATTTGCATAAATTAACTAGGTACCTATTTGTAGAACAAACTAGCACATAAAAATAACATAGCATTTTATATGCAGTAGCTGTCGTCTAACTCAGTAGAGTAAGCTAGTTCAATACAACGTTGATTTTAGGCTAGAATTGCACTAGCAAGTAGTAGTTTTTTTGTTAGTAGCTTACGGAAGTTACTTACATAACTATAACGTTATCAAACCATACGTGATTTACAGTACTGTTTACATTTCGTAAGTTACTCATGTAAGCGACTTACATACGGGATTAAAACTTACAAGTGTAATTGCTACCTTAGAATATTGAAAGGCTACAAACTCAGTGAAACTTAATTCCCTTATTTTTAGACTCAAATTCCTCCAGTTTAGCGCCGCGTCCCAAGGTTGAAACTTTGCAAAATAAAAATCGATAGTAATTATTTATTAATGCATAAGTTCCAAATCAAGCTAGTAGCAGACTACTTCATACAAACCTAGAAGTAATATAACTTTACTGCACCAAAACAAAGAAATACGAAAAATGAAAATAAAGAGATAAAAAAGAAGGCAAATAGATTTGTTTAGGAAGATATTATGAATCTTCCTTGACATCCGATAGTTGCACTTACAAGAGATCAACTGAGTATCATAGTTCAATCTTAACAATAAGGAGACCTTACCTTGTTAACCGTAAAATGACGCTAATTAGTTGGAACGATGTTATACAATAACGATTCAAACAACTTTCTTTCTATTTATTCTCTCTCTATCTCTCTTTTGTTAAACGATTAAAGCAATTCTTTATGGTCATCACTCATCTAATTCTAATATTTAAATGGATCGAATACCTAAGTTGTTTAAATTGTCAAATCCACCTTAAAACTAAGTTATTTGCTATCAAAAAATAGGCCTAGCGTAACTATGTGTGTTGCAATTTGACAATAGGGATCGCAGATCTGTTTTGGTAAAACCAAGTTGTTTGTACAGCCACGCCACTGAACATTAAAACACTTCTTTAAATAAAATAAAATACATAATATGTTAGATAACAAAATTAATATACTGTAAGCACTTATAACGGTTCAAAATTATAAAAATCTTAACACTACAAACATGCGATGACGCAGCGCTATCAACATTTCTACGAGTACAGCTCAAGATTTTTATAAACAGTCAATGCGCTTTATGGCACAACACCGTCCCAAGTCGCAAAACGCCTTAAGAGCTCGCTTTACGAGTTTCGTTTATATCCTCCCCCTCCCACCTCCCACTCTGATAAATTAAATGTAACATCTTCAAACGGTGGAAGACATGGTAATCTTCGCTGTGTAATGGCTCATATAAAACGATCTCTCACACACATATACTCATATATCTTTTGTCAGTGATTTGACGCGATAGATACAGATAAAAGAAATTCAATTTTCAGTTCAGGATATCTGTTCATAGGTTCTTGACCACCTCCTTGGCGCAGTGGTAATCGCTGTGGTCTTAAAGTAGGTTTCAGGTTCGATTCCTGGCTGGTACAATTTTATAATTGCTGAAATATCTCCGGATTGGTTCTGTCGTGGTTAGTAACCATCCCACTGGCATAGAAATACCGCCAAGCGATTTAGAAACTACTTAATGTGGTATGGTTATGGGTATATGGGTTTCATTAAAACTGCCATAACCCCCTTCCAAGTTAGCCCGTTACCATCTTAGCCTAAATCGTCGCTTACCTTTAGTACTATCTTGTCATGACTAAAAAGTAAAGTTATATGCTCAAGAGTAATAAACCAGACTAAAGTTAATATACAGAAATTTTTCATCTGGGAGAGTATCATGTAGATTATTAAAACTAAAACATCGTACCTACTTTGAAAGAGATTTCTAAAGTTACTTACCCTCTAGGGTAATAAACTCTGGAGTAAAAATAAGTCTTTTTGTTAAGGTATTAGTGTTAAGGACTGAACAAACTGAAATAATGAGTTCTGCAAGGTAGTATTATTGTTTCTAGATAGTCCTTGAGATCTCAAGCAGTTCTGTTGTACCACAACAACACGATAATCCCGTCTGAGTGGAGCTTTAGAGGCTTGCAGTCTGTAATTACTCGTGAATAAGTTTATTTTGCTTCCAAGGATGCAGTGACTGATTACATCTGGGCATCCTTACTGTTCTTATTATAATTTATCAATGCAAATGTATGTTTTCTTATTTAAAACAAAAAGAATATTAGCCAAGCTGGACTTAATTTATATTCTACTCTCCCGTCCAAATAAGCGGCAAGCTTGTGCTAGGAGCGGGTACGACAATAGTGCCGCGGGTGGGGTTCGAACCTGCGACCTTTCAGTTTTCAGTCCGCATCTTTAACCGTTTGGCTATTGAAGCGTCAAGGCATTGTTTGTTTGGTGGTAAACCTCTCAGTCACACAGCAAGACGGGATTTTTTACATGGTTATACTTGAAAATCTGAAGAGTGACATCGACATTTTTAGGTCGGAAAAACAAATTATTCGGGACACAACAGGTTTTTCTTCTAACAAAAAAATTCGCGGGCAAAAGCTAGTAATTCTTGATTGAGCTTGGACCAAGTATTTTGTGTTTTACTATCATAATATTATCATCGTGGATTTTATTACTCTTTCTTATCGAGGAATTCCACAGAACTTGTAATAGTCTCAATCGATAGTCGTCACTGCTTGAAATAGGTCTCTTACAAGGATTGCCATAGAACACGTTCTCGTACAGTCTGTGTCTGTCAGCGACTGGCTTGAGGTCATCCGGCCACCTATCGATTTTTCGCGAATTGTGCCCAGCATTTTGCCACTTCAGCTTCGCACCGATTAATTAATTATATCACTAATCGATCCTAACACAGCATTATTAGCGTATCCGGACATTTTGTAATATAAATCATTTAAAATAATAGACAATGCTGTATTGCGAATATTTAAATTTCCACGCGATGCCGCACTGCCCGCATCGAATGCATTATCCGTAACAATTTTATATGCTAGTTTGCTATTTTAATGGCAGCATATTTCATTTGCTTTCAGTCCTTTTGAAATATTATTTAGAGCTTTCGTGTTATGTATTGTAGCGAGCGTTTCGTTACATTCTGTGTAGTCACGTTTTTCCCTAAGAAATATTTGTTTTCTGTTGCAAAATGTTGACAAATGAGGCGGGAATTTTCATAAAAGTAGTAGTAGGAAGTAGGAAAACTAACGATAAATACTACCTCTGTATAAATCATAACTAATAGGAGATTCAAAGTTACACTCGTTAACAGATTTGCTTGTAAACTTTGAGCCCGCATACCTATGATAGTATTTTTATCAACACGAAATGTGATAAGCCACAGACAGATGTTAGTTTCTAAAACTTGTCTACTTTGGTTAATAATCATCACCGTTTAGTATTTAAGGGGAAGGGACCATAAAGATAGCATTTCTTACCACCGTAAGTAGTAACGAATACCATGTTTATGGAAGGGTCGGAGAGTTTTTGCTTCCCTTTTCCATCCATACTAATTGACAGATTTACGCACTTAACGTTAAGTTACACGTTACACTAGGGCCTCAGAACTAAAACACTGTGAATCGACTTCGCATGTCTTTGTGAATGTCTAATGCTCCTAAGTGCCCAGTCTAATTTATTATTGAAAGAAAATGCAAAGTTTATGACTTAGGAACTGTTCGCGATATCTCCCCTGGCGCAGACTGACCGTCTTGGCTTCCTTTACAACGCCTCGGAGGTTTGGGAATGTTGTGAGTGGTTTTTAAGTGCCCAATATATTAAAAGGTTTTGCTTAAACGTTTGTACGGTATACGTAAGAGTATCTATTGGTTTAAACGTTTGCATATATAGACGTTTTATATCAAACTCCGTCATCTTTATCAGGTCGAGTGATACTGAAAAGCTATCTATTTATCTGAGAATTTAATTTCTAAATTTCTTTAAAAAAAAAAAAAAACTAAATTTAATTTTTAAATTCTGGTCTCGTCTGGTAGGAGCTCTTTGGCTGTAGCTAGTAATCACTCAAACGTCAAAGACTTCCCACAAAGCAATTTAGTTTTCTGAGTACGAACAGAGTAGGCATATGGGTTTCATTTAATCTACCATTACCCCTTCGAAGTTAGCCCGCTACATCATAGATTGATTGATAGATTGCATCAACAGTTACCATAAGGTGAGATCGCAATTAAACTCAATTTTTTCATCGAATAAAAAAGCTATTTATGTTTCTAATGTGAGAAAATTTACAGGTGTAAAGCCGGCCTTATAAATGTGGATATTGCGTAACATGACACACATTTTACATCCGCCGTTCCACATTTAGTGCAGCTTCCGTTCATTTCTTTTTCATAGGAAATCAATATGTCTCGAGTCGACATACGGAGCTAATGCCCAATTGACACAAATCACACGGCTTCGCGACCGCCATCAAAAGCTACCGTCTCGACCTAGATACGTTTCCTGCCTATTATTCACCGCCGCTAATTTTAACGCGAATAGTCTCGGAAGTGACTCGGCTGACTCGACTTGCTATAGAGAGAATGCTTTTTCAGGGTTCTTTCTATATTACAAAGAACAAGCTAATTTTACAATTATATTCTGTACCTATTAGATACCTATACGAGTAGGTAGTGTAATTGCGCAATATACATAACTAGCTTTTGCTCGCGGCTTTGCTCACGTTAAGTTCGATTTTTCAAACCCCTATTTTACCCCCTTAGGGGTTGAATTTTCAAAAATCCTTCCTTAGTGTGCGCCTACGTCATAAAAGGAACCAACTGTAAAAATTTCAAGTTTCTCACTTCAGTAGTTTAGGCTGTGCGTTGATATCTCAGTCAGTCAGGACTTTGAATTTTATATATATAGATAAGTAGGTACTCGTATTATGTATAATACCC
This sequence comes from Hipparchia sbordonii, assembly GCA_038048805.1. NCBI lineage: Eukaryota > Metazoa > Arthropoda > Insecta > Lepidoptera > Nymphalidae > Hipparchia > Hipparchia sbordonii. The sequence continues at coordinate 10,587,793 of JBBIWI010000010.1, forward strand.
TCGTAATGTAACGGAGGCAGTTGGCAGTGATTCTCTACTATTTGCTTTTATTCATTTTAATACTAGCTGATGCCCGCGACTTCGTGCGTGTGGATTGAGATTTTTAATTCCCGCAGGAACTCTTATTTTCCGGGATTAAAAGCCTATGTGTTATTCCCTGTCTCTGTGCCAAATTTAAGCTAAATCGGTTCAGTTGATGCGTCGTGATCGAGTAGCAAACATCCATTCATCCATAAATAATTACATACATCCAAACTTTCGTATTTATAATATTAGTAGGATTCACAAAATATTACCTTAACCTATACTGGACAGATGCAGGCGCTACGTAATTCTATACAAAGTACAAGAAACTTCTTTTACTATAATCCGCCAAACCAGAAAAACCTGTATGGCACAACGTGCTGCTCGCGCTCTACTGAAAATGCGTTTTCTTGCATAATTGTGTGGACTACACATATACACATCCACATCCTAGAAGAAACAGAGAATGTAGATGACTTCACAACTGCTTCACAAGGTAAAAAATATCTGCCCCTTCCTTGACTTTGATCAATCGAGGTCTGACTTTGACTTTGTATCAAAGGGAGAATGAAAGGTTTCTAAATTATTAGTTAATTTACTAGAAGTTTTGGCGTAATTCAGGGTGAATTTTATAAATTACTTCAGGCTTAGCCGTTCCTTCTAATCGCATCATCTGCCAGCCGACCTGTCAAATGCTGACGTCGTAAACTTTAACGCAAGCGTTTATCGCCCATTTTCAGAGTGGCTATAAACCAAGCTGTTTCCGGGTAACTCCTAAAAGCTCAGTAAATGGGTCAAGAATTATACATATTAAATGACTCAAGTTTCTGACCATCTCAGTTTTTTATTGTTTCTTTTATTATCATCTTTCGACGTATTTATACGTTTATCACAAATCCTATAAATGCGAAAGTATAAATTTGGCACAGAGATAGATTTTATTGTCTGGAATAACACATAGGCTACTTTTTATCCTGGAAAATAAGAGAGTTCCCGCGGGAATTAAAAACCTCAATCCACGTGAGCGAAGTCGTGGGCATGACCTAGTATAGGAAAAAAAAGTAAGGCATCTAATAAAAATATGTTTAAAAATCAATTAGATAATTTGCATTATTGGCTAATGAATAAGAATCAGTGTATTATTTTGTACTTGTGAAAGCTGTGTAGGTTAGGTTAGATTTCTTTTCACTACTAGGTAATACAAATCTTGAAATCTAGTTTGTTTGGTTTTATTTTCACGGCAAACTGAATTGTTTAGAACTTCTGTTGCAAGGAACACACCCTGCAATGAAACCCTCTCAACAGCAAAGTAGTCGACAAGATGTCCTCTGGAAAGGAGGAAACAGGTTCTTAAAAAACTTAGTGGCGTATGGTTCCGGTGAAGGTTGAGAAGATATAGATGACAAGGTCAATGTTATAGCTTAGACTGTGATGGCGCAATGCACGATATTGATAGGACTTGAATACGCGAAGATCTTTTGTGATCTGATTGTGCTTTTGTTGATTCTGTAGCTTGTGGTTATCGCTTGTTTAGTGACTCCAGCTTTCGCACCCTCATCAATCATTGGCGCCTTGGGCGGACATTGTAAACTGTGCTTAATTTCATTCTGCTGAATTAACTTTACGATGTGTGCGAATTCATCTGAAAAAAAAATATTTTTTTCCTTTTTTCTATTCGAATTATTCGAGGTGTATAAAAACATCTTTAGTATCCTACTAATATTATAAATGCGAAGTTTGGATTGATGGATGTATGGATGGATATTTGTTAGTCAATCACGCTGCAACGACTGAAGCGATTCGGCTGTTTGGCACAGAGGTATATAATATATATAGTCTGTAATAAAACTCAGCCTACTTTTTATCCCGGAAAATAAGAAAATTCCCGGGGGAATTAAAAAACCTCAATCCTCGCGAACGAAGTCACGGGCATCTGCTAGTATAAAATAATATTTTATCTTCAATTCGGCCGCTTGTATGTCTTCATTGGATTATATTTCTGGGAGTGCAGTAGTAAGGTTTCAATTACCACATCCTTTCCTATGCTCTCTTCCGAAGAGGATTATTCGGTTCAGGAAGTCAAGGTGAGTCAATATTAATCTATCGACCCTTCCGTATAACAAAGTCTCATCTGCTAAATTTACAACTTGAAATTTGAGCCTTAAAAGTTACATCTGCAAAGCTCAAATCTCAATTTATTATGAATTTAGCAGATGAGACTTTGTTCTACGGAACGGTCGCTATTGTTATTATGTACCGATGACGGCGACTTCGTTCAAGTGGAATTGGGTTTTTTTTTTTTAATTTTTGTAATAATCTCAACAATGTCCTAAAAGTCTAATGCTGAGATCTATAGAGCGTGCTCAGACTCAGCTCAGACTCAAGGTAGAGCTTAAAACGAGATACAAATTTGATCTGACATAAATCTGTCTCGTTTTAACTCTGTCTTGAGTCTGAGCTGAGTCAGAGCATGCTCTATAAATCTCAGCATAAGTGTCCATACAAACGCAATTTTGCTTAAAAGAAACTACATATCAGATTGATCTATCAAATGCAAGTGTTATGGTGTTCCTTAAGTTATTATTAAGCGAGTTTAATTGAGATTTACAATTGTCGGTCGTTTTATTCTCACCAATTTGACGACCTCCCTGGCGCAGTTGTGAGCGCTGTGGTCTCATAACTGGGAGGTCTCTGGTTCAATTCCCGGCGGGGGCAATTTGGGAATTCATTATTTCTAAATTATCTCTGGTCTGGTCTAGTGGGAAGCGATGGCCGTGGCTAGTTACCACCCTACCGGAAAAGACGTGCCTCCAAGCGATTTAGCGTGTAGAAACAGATTAGGGGTATGGGTTGAATGTACACTGCCATACCCCTTCTAAGTTAGTCCGCTACCATCTTTGACTGCATCGTCACTTACCATCAGGTGAGATCGCAGTCATGGACAATCTTGTCATCCAATAAAAAAAAATTAATGGTTGTTTGATCGTATCTTATCTTGGGAAATCATACCAGATTTCTTTTACATTGTTTCTTTTTGTGGTACACATTTCATCTCATCACTTTGTAAGCTCCGAAAGAAACGATCGTCAATCTTGTTCACATGCGAGTACCAGCGTGTCGTTTTTTTGCCTCTCTGCTCATTTACACATACTTATTCTCAAAGAACATTGACATAGAGGCGAGTATTAGCGACGCGTCTTTTAAAACAGAAGCTTTAAAATGATCATAATCATTTTTTGTTTTGCTGAGATATGGTACATGTACGTTTGGAGCGGAATTTTGTCAGAAACTTATGTTCTAAGACAAACACTTACTATCAGCTGAGATCGCAGTCAAGGACAAAAAAAAAATATTCGATAAATACGTCACTTCAGTTTCTGGTAAGACTCGCCAAAAAATATTCGAAAACGTTACTTGAGTCTCTGGTGACACTTGGTCCTGAGGCAATGTGCGTGCCTTTTAATAGAATAATAGAATATGGCGTGTTAAGGTTAGCAAGGGTAAGAATGCTATAACATTGCTAAAAGGTTTGGGGTCGCTTCTATAACATATCGAATTTTGTCACATGTTTATATTATTGCTACTGCGTATCAGCGTTTCGTTATTTTAGTGATGTTACAAGTGAAAATTTAATTTTATCGATACTCGATAGAATTAAACAAAAAAATCATACAAAAAATCACGTCAATCCGTTTCTTTGTTATGGCGTGATTGAAGGTCAAACCAACAAACAAATACACTTTCGCATTTATAATATTAGTAAGGAAGTAAGGATTATCTCTCTAAATTACCCACTGAGTGGCGTTGAGCATTCTCAGCACGCTTATATTTGGTAACCGAGTATCAGAACCGTATATGTCATTTGTCACTAACAGCAAGCACTGTTCGACGACTCTAGTGATCAAACCAATATTAAAGGAAAGAACATCGAAGACTCTAGCCAGTAATACAACTTTAAAGGAAAGAAGAACTTCACCCTACTTTAGTGTGATTATAGAAGACAAAGCATCGTATACTAACGATTGCTAGTACAGAATTTCTCAACGTTTTGTCGCGGTCAGGTACATTTGTAATGGTCGAGACATTAAACTGAGCGTTTAGGTATTACCTCCTATCTTAACACCTATCTTAACAGACACGGTCTTTGCGGATCTGCAGCACATTTCTTAAGAAGATCGCATATAACGAGAATATACTCAAGAACGTAAAGTGCTTGTTCAAGTTAAATAATGGGCAAGATGGTGCGCGTGCTCGTGAAATGCTTATGAAAAACAATATAGGTATTTATACATTCGTGTTCGTCTTTCGTATGATTGACAATCTTGTACTGGATAATACACTTGTAGGTTTCCAGTAAGGCTTCGTTTCGTGTTTTTCTTACTTTCACTATTAGTGAAAACCCGGCCCTCTAAGTTGACCTTCACATGACATAATACCGCAGTATTGGAAGATAGATGGACTGACTACAATATTAAAACAGTCTCACGTAATCACTGGATTGTTGAGCCCAGCTGTGACTGTCAGAAGAAACACTGATAAGAAAATGCGCGTTTTACGCTTCGATTTTCGGGCTTTTTTCTCGGTGGAACGAGAATTTCGAACTATTGGTAGACTGACTGGTCGAATCAAAAGCACTTTATTAAAGTTCATTTGAATAAAAAACTAGTTAAGTATTCTATTCTATATTAATATCTTGCGATTCTTGTGGCTGTGTGCGAACTCCTTTAGCGTATCGGCTAGCACACTTCTAAACGACACCATTGCAATCGAGAGCGTGATAATCCTAGAACACTAGGCTTTGGACTGGGGAGAAGCGCTGAACAATCGATTTGGCAAGTTGCCCAACTCAATACCTGCGACCTACTTCCTCCCGATCTTATTTTAGAATAACCATTACGGGAATATTTGTCTACAGCCAATTTACCTAGAAACTATGTGATCTTATTAAAATAAAAAATGGGAATTAAAGTCTGTCTTGTCTGATACGACCTGAAGGGAACTAACTTCAGTAAAGTCATATATCTATGCCGCGTAAAAACTTACTAGGGATGTGACTTTAAAGACTTCCGACCCCTTCCAGATTAGCCCACTTCACTTCATCCACAGACAACATTACCAATGTTTTTTTCTTTTCCTCGCAATAGCCGCAACAGTCTTTTATTTTTCTATTCCGTACTCCGAGTTTTGAAAATGACCACACCTTACTATGTTTTAAATTATGAAAATGAATGGTTATAAATTGCAAAATTCAAACTTATTTAAAATCGATAAAAATTAAAACCTAGTGATAAAAAAATATGCAAAACAAAATCCCTTTTTATGAAAGGGGTCACGCTGTTACAAACCACTTATCACGGTGATAAGGTATTTCAGTAATTCCTGCCGATTTCTGCTGCTCTTATAATATGTACACTGTTTTCTTTGACGTACTTCGTAAACAATGGGAATGCCCTGGCTTGAAGAAACTGAGGGTAGTATCCATCCATGTCTCCATTAAAATAAATCGATTGCCGCTAGTGACTGGATAAATAAATAATGAATATCTACCTGAAATAATGATACTAAACATCCTTTATAGTTCTTGCAATTCACGACGGCGAGTGGCTCATGGTTGTGTGTGTGTCGTATTTGTATAAGCGTGAGCGAGGGCTTGCTCGCGCCTGATCGATCCCACCTATGCTCCTTACAGGCACGCACTCTTACGCAATGTGCATGTTCACGATATAACCACAAGTAAAGCTCACGCGCCCTCGTGAATTGAAAGAACTATACCTTAGACACAAAATATATATTTTTTCAAATATATCGATATTTTTAGTTGCCCATCCCGTTTTCGCGTGCCAGACAATAGCGAGCCAAAAGGCAGATTTTAATTACGAAAGCCGCCGCAGGGCTGCGTTACTCATTGTGCCGTGCCTTTGTTGCCTAGGCCTATTTTGAGTCTCATCTCAGTGCTTGTACAAATAGATGGAGTGTATGAATTTTTTTCTTGCCGCAAAATTATTAAAATTGTGCCTAAAATCATGTTTCATATGTTATAAAATATATGTTGCATGTATATGTAGCATAAGCCTCAATAGCCTAACGGTTAAAGTGCGGATTGAAAACTGAAAGGTTGCAGGTTCGAGATGAAGTGTATGAAATTTTTTCTTGCTGCAAAATTTAAATTCAGGTTCAAATCATCCTACATATATTATTAAATATTATAAAGAGGTCGTACCCACTCCTAGCACAAGCTTTCCACATATTTGGAGGGGAGAGGAGAATATAAGTCAAGCTGAACAGCTTGGCTAATATATTCTTTCAAAAAAAAAAAACTGATACTGAATAAAATGTTAATACACATTGCACATTTTTTATTTATTGCCTATTTCAGCATCGCCCATTGAGGTTTAAGCGACTTAATATAAAGATGTTTGACAGATTTATAGTGCAATACTCTCAGAACATCAATCAACTAATCTCAGAAACTCAAAACGTTGTTCGGCAACTGGGAAATTAGAGGAAAGGAGAATATAAGTCGTGTTTAATATGGTAATAAACGTAATACTTATAGTCGTATCAAGAGATTGTTAAGAACGTTTCCTACTAGATTACAACAAAAATCCTAGTGCTCTGTAACAATACGTCAGTCGTTTACGTGACGCCCTCCCCGTAGACCGGTAAATAATCAATCTTGTTCATACATCGAACTGTCCCTTGGAACCTTGTCGACACGTAAGACGAAAGAACGGACGAAGACTGGGAAAATCTCTCCAGACAGTGTAGACAAACTCAATAAAATATCGTAGAATAAGTAGTACAGGCTTTTGTGGTACTTTATTTTTCTGAGATAAATTATTATAAATTAAATAATCTGTGCTTGTTAGCCTGCCTTGGATTTAGAGGGGTTCCGGTTCTCTCCCGATTCCGGGGTCAAATCTCTGGCACGCCTTACTCTACCTCCAACTAGACACTTCTAACATCTCTGAGTTATTTGCGTTTGAAGAAAATAAACGTCACTCCCTGTAACTACTTCTTAAAAACTATGTGTCTCTTTTTAACGGTGAAGGAAAGTGTCAAGAAGTCGGTTAAAAATTAACTCCAACCATTGTCTTGCTTCTATATCTTTGAGTATGAAGTTGGTTTAATACTTCTATGTGGAACCTGAGTCTGTAAATGATTATAGCGTGATATAAAGTTATAATTTTCTCATAATATATTTGATTTTCTTATAATTTATTAGTATATTTTCTGACAAACAACAAGCCTCGCTTCTGAAAACCCTATAATCTTTCTGATAACTCTTAACGAACGTTGCTAATAACGTGCCTCTCCGATAAAAGAGCTTCGCCTTTCGTCCATTTATTTATAAGGTCAATCACGTTATCGTCAAAGTGCAGGAAGGTAAACGAGGCACGAGGGCGCTCTTCAAGATACGGCGAATAAATAGGCTTTACGATACTTTCTACCACGAAATTAGGGTAATCGATCTTTAGAGCGGAGTTACAAAATGAGCTTCCAATTTTGGGTTGATGTTGTTATCACAGTTTTCGGTCTTTCTTCTTACATTTAAGCGCGCTTCGGGTTAATTTACTTGATAATTTTTTTTATAAACTTTCACGTAACAGGCGTTCTCTACCACCTCATCAGTATTGAAACTTTGAATGTTTTAGAGAAGACCTTATTCTCCAATGATGATATGTTTGCCAATAGATAAGTTAGCAAATTATGATTGTTTAGCAAGAAGATCAATCACGCTATCGACCCGATAGATGTCACAAATTGGTTTTACTATAGTTTCTATTGAGTTTGGTTTATATTGCCACACCCGTTGCACAAGCTTTTCGCTTACTTGGAGGGGAGAGGAGAATGTTAGTCAAGTTCATCTTGGCTAATATTCTTTAAAAAAAAATGCTGTTTTATGATTTATTTTCGTGATGCCTTACTTTTCTTTTATTTAGATGATTTGAATTCTTTTCTTAAAATATTTACAAAATTAAAAATTATGCAACTAATAAAATAATTTACAAAGTTTTGGATTTTTAACCGACATCTACAAAAAGAAGGATTTTTTCTATTCAGCCGGTTTTTTTTTGTTAGACGTGTACATGCAGTAATTTCATTTTGCCAATACAACAAAAGTTCTTGTTAAAAAAAAAAGGACTTTAGTAAGTAGATTTAGCAAAATAAGTTTGTGTAATGTATTTGTGTTTGTATACATCAGAAACAAAAAACTTATTTTGCTAAAATCCTACAATTATGTAATTCAGTATTTATTTATGCTAAGTATTTTTTTAAAATAAAATCAAATTACAGGCCATTACAAAAAAGATTCGTTTTAGACTACAGGAACAGGGTATACTATGTTACAAAAGGACGTAATGGTCGTTCGTCGTTCATATTGTGGTTTTTCTAGCGTACCCTCATTAGTGTCTGTCTGGATGTTAGCTCAGTCTTTGTTTCCATGTAATGGATCGAGCAGACTTTTTATAAATCGAAAACTTTGTTTTATGTTCAGGCCTTTGCAGGATTTTCTTTACATCATTCTGAAAACATTACTTGTTTGCCAATTATATTAATATACATTGACTGTTAGACTCGATAATTGGGTATCGAGTATAACAGTCCGTTTCTATCACCTAATATTACATTCTAGCTTTTGCCCGCGGCTTCGCCCACGTTAAGTTCGATTTTTCGAACTTAACGTGGGCGAAGCCGCGGGCAAACTTATTTTACGCTCTAAGAGGTTGAATTTTCGAAAATCTGTTTTTAGCGGATGCCTACGTCATAATAACTGTCTGGATGCCAAGCAGCCCGATGCATCCAGTGATTTGAGTTGCGCCTTGATAATTTAGTCAGTCAATCAGTCAGTCACCTTTTACTTTTATATTGTTTAGTTAAATTAATCAATAAGTTATTGTTTAAAGTCAAACTTTGAATAACTTTGTCTAGGCCTCATCAATTTTAGATTAGAGCCCTTTAGATATTGATTTTGATTTGATAATAGTCCACAACATATATAAGTAGTTCTCAAGTTATTTTATTAGTGAACAGGTTTTCGCTCTGCTCTGTGACAGACAGAAAGTTTTATAGAAAAACGCCAAAGAAACCTTCAAAAGGACAAGCAAGTTTTCATTGAAAGTGCAAAACTTACAAAGCTTTGCTACACTTTTAATTTACTAATGTCTCTTTTCCCGCTGTTACACCATTTTCCTTCTTTTTGGAGCTCTATGTTATACTTTTTCATACAAGTAACAGCCATTAGGAAAATTGGTAGATTGTATCTGCGAGAATAAATCGGTTTAATAAAACGAGATATTGTCCTAACAATAGATGTCTTCTTACATGTAACATTTACGCACAGTTTGCGCAAAGTTTCTTTATAGAAACGTACACAACTCCGAAAAGACTCGCACATGACTATGTGTGCTTTACGGAATTAAATATCGCTTACTTCAAAGGCGAAGGAAAAAAAAACAGGCAAGAATTACATCACATTTCCAACGGACGATACTGAGTAGAAACATAAAATAATAATGAAAGTTCGACAAAAAAAATCGCGAAGTTAGGTCTAATTTGCATTTATTTTCAATGTGTTGTATATTACAGAGCCAAAATTTTTGTGTAAAATTCCTATACATATTACCAAGAGAAGAACCAGCCATTTAAAAAAAAGTGAATATCCTACGAGTTATTACAATATCTGATGTATTTGGCGCTTGCTACACTCCTACACGCATCTGTCTCGTTTTACACGAGGTTTCTGGTATGTTTTATTTCATCTATCGCGGGGATCGCTGTATACATAGCATAGCTTTCATTAACTATTGTAAAATTTTTATTTTTTTTGAAAAGAGCAACCGCCGAGTTTCTTGCTGGCTCTTCTCGGCAGGAAAGGCATTCCGAACCAGTGGTAGATTCATTGACGATTCAAAAGTGCTTGTAAAAGTTTATTTGAATAAAAAATATTTCTATTCTATTCTATTCTATTTTTTTCCAGCATTCTGCGCACTGTCACACCAAGGATCTAGTCCAAGACGTTAATTTGAAAGGTTGTAGTGGAGCCTCTGTGAAACCTACCTACTCGTACTTCAACACTTGTGTAACATACTTGTAACTCATCAGGTGTCATAGTTGATCGTAGGGTAGCCATTTCTATTTTTTATTTTAGGATAAGTACTTATATTGAATACTAGCTGATATCTGCAATTGCGTCCGCATGGATTTAGTTTTTAAAATCGGGGATCCCTTTGATTTTCCAGGATAAAAGTAGCTTGTATCACTTTCCAGGTATTCAACTATACTCATGTAAAAAACTATTCGAGCCGTAGCTCTGTTGCAGCGTGATTGAAGAATAAACCATCATACCAACAAACAAACACACATTTGCATTCATAATATTAGTAAGGTATTAGTAAGGACTAGTAACGATAGATTTATAGTTTTAATAATTAGATATACTACAATTATATCGCATAAAGTAGAGCAAAGCGTTTCATATCACCATCACAATTATCATCTCAACCTATTGCCGGCCAACTTCAGGTTCTTGGTGTCTTCTCAGAATGAGAAAGGATTTACACACTAATGTGTGCATATACATTTATTTCACATATAATTTTAACTAACTAATGGTATCTATTTTATTCATAATAATTTATTCTTTATTCTCCTCAATATTACACTCTTGAAAGAGTAGTTGTGGCTGCGTAGAAATATTTGTATGGACACATGACACGTTTGTATGGTCTTTCAAGCTCATGGTATCAACATTTTCATGGAAATTTTCATTCCCTATTTAACCCTCAAGGAGATGAAGTAGCAAAATATCCGTATTTTTTAATTTTTAATCGAAAGCCCAAATACCGATTTTCTTGGAATATATTTCGAGAAAATCGGTGTTGTAGGCGTGTAGGAATTAACCTTGAAAAATGACAGAGCATCATATAAACTTTCATCTCCATCATTACATATAGTAAAAATGTCCGCAGTTTTCTAACAGTGTGGTGGCTGTAGTTAAAGGCTAATGAGACAGTGCTCTACCCCAAGTCATTAGGTGGTGTCCTCGGTCGTTGAATAGCTTTTAAAGACGAGCTTGCTTGCAGCCTCTGTTATTGATTACGGCCCGTATCTTTCTATTTATTTGTTCATAGTTCAGACACGTTGGAATCTGTTATTCAACTTCATTTCACTCTTTGATTTGATATTGAACTTTGGAGAAGTACTTTTTATACGTTGAATGTCTCTCGCACGATTCGATAATGATATTTTTAAATAATGAATGCCCGCAATTTCAATTGCGTTGAGATTTAGTTTTTAAAAATCCCGTGGGTATTTTTTGATTTTTCGTGATAAAAATTCAAATAAAGCCATGCAAAAAATTACCTAGTCTGGCCATAAATATTGTTACAAATTAAAAACTTTTGATATTAATATTTTCTGAATTAAAATTTGGGACGCGTTTATTATGTTAGAAACTGCGATAGATTCTCAACACTTCTACATATTTTTTTTGAGGTAAATATTAATTTACAATATGGAATGGGGTGTTAAAGGAAACAGAAGTGCAGTGATTGCCTTGCGCGAAGTGGGTATGGAGACATCGGTTATTTTCAAGACACTTCAAAAGCTTAGTATCAGCTTATATGTTCGTATATCGTACTATCGACAGATAAAGCAACATTTCCTCTGTTGAAAGATCGTAAATGATCGGGGGGGTTGCGTACTATCGGGACAACAAGGGCTGGTAACCATTTTAAGGTCAGAATTCTCCGAAACCCCATAAGGAAACCAATAATCTTATTGCAAGTAAAGAAGATTCCTGCTAGGGCTCTTTCGCGTGTTATTAAATAAGACCTGAGGTTTGGTGTTTATCGTCAATATACAAAACATGCCCTAAATCAATCCCTACAGTTAAAGAGAGTGTATTGATCAAAACGCATTCTGTCCCGATACGCGGGTGAAAGACAGAGAAATATCCTCTTTCCTGATGGAAGATTTTTCACGATTGAAGAGCATAACAACAAGCAAAATGACAAAATGTACGCTCATAGCTCTAAAGAAGCTTCGCAAGTGCTTGGAAAGATACCAAGTGCTCATCATCCTGCGTCAGTCATGGTTTGGTGAGAGCTGTCTTATCAAGGAGTCACAAAGCTTCATTTTTGTGAAAAAGGCGTGAAGACTTCAGCCAAAGTGTATTAAG